>SNQJ01S0002374.1:30290-156137 GCA_010110895.2 Picea sitchensis
AGCCAGAGTTGCAATAGTCGGAGTCGCAACAACACGAGTTGTAGCAACCATAATTGCAACAAGGGAAATATTAGAGTTACAAGAATGTTAAATAGAGGAATTGTTGGAAATAAATGAAAATGAATAAAAGATGCTACAGTTACACATTAACAAATAAAAAGACAAGGTTTTGCAACATCAACATGGAATGGCGACAATGGAGTTGCAACAATAAGAAAATACCAGAGTTGCAACACGATGTTTATAGAGGAATTACTGGAAATAAATGAAAATAGGGAAGAGAAGATACAAATATGCACTCATCAATATGAAGTTGATACCCTACAATGTTAGCACTGAGTTATAGCGATCCATAGCTACAGTAATGAAGAACACTAGAGTTACAACAATTTGTTAATAAATGAATTACTGGAAATGAATGAAAATATGTAAACGATGTTATGACTACTTCTACAAAATATAGAAAATAAAAAAAATATTGAGCTAAGGAGGGCCCCCTACATCCTTAGACAAGGTACTGGTCTAAGAATGCAGTAGGTGCTTAAATTATTAACACTCCATCAATTGAATAGGAATGAAACAAAACTTTTATTAAACAAAAATATGTAGATCAATACAACTCTAGTTTACAAACTTTCTGTTTCTTTTCCTCCATCCCTCGTATTAGAGAAAGCGAGCATATTTATACAAAATGAATTCTTCCTAAACGAGATAAGAAAATTGATGGACAACCACGAGAATCAGGATATCTCATCTAGTTACATTGTATTTTCCAAAAGATGGAAAAAATAGGGTGCATGTTGACTAAATCGACCACGACAAGTGGTGGCTGAGTTGTCCATTCCTATATGGAACCCAATTTCGCTTGTTGTGATCCTGAGTGGTTGTTCAATGATTGGTCAATCCATGGTGAAAACTGTGCAAATGACCGAAGATTTGTTAGGACAGACGTTGGGTTACAACACTTGACTCAGAGTTGTGACAATGGTCTTGTAGTGAGAGTTGCAACATTGCGAGAGACACAACACTGACAATTGCAACAATGGTAGTTGTAGCAGCGAGATTTGTAGTAATGAATAGAGTTTCATCACTAGGAGTTGCAGGAACAACCAGAGTTGAAGAATCTAAATGTTGGAAAGGTACCTATGCAATTTTGTTCATGTAAAGCATTGTTAGCACGAAAGGTGATAATCTCCTGCAAACTGCATATTAATAAGTATTTAAATGGCATGTTGAGTGAGTGATTATACCTTGAAAAAAATGCATCATTGTCGATGGAAAGTGTATTAATGTGGAAATGGAAATGGGAAAAAGGTGTAAAACTTATTGGACAAGTGCTACAAAGATGTCAATTTGAGCACCCGTCAGCCTGGAAGCACTAAAATATAAATTCAAAGTGTAAATGCATATAATGTAGGAAACAATAAATTATGAACATTTCTATTGTTATATTTCCTCATCATTCCATAGAGGATAAAGAAAAAAAATTGTAAACAAAAGGTCAAGAGTTGGGGAGGTGGAAGGCCAATAGTCAGGGTGAATTTTAATAAATAGAGTCATTGTATTCTTAATGAGGGGATTTTTGGCTCTTGGAGCTTTCATGTACCACTATTGGAACTTTAATGAGGAGAAGCCTTTTTGGCCAAGCTATTTTCTGGAGAATTTTGATTCTTGTGTTGTAGTGGTTGTGGATTATTTTGCTACTTTTTGCTCAACATGGGAGTTGTGTAAGAGTGTATCTCACATTGTATATTATTCTTATGTGGGGTTGCTACATTTTTATTTTTGTTCTTTAGGAGATATTTGTCTGAATTTGTGAGAATGGGATTGTAGATGGTTGTTTTAATGCTGGATTGTTTTGGGTTTGTAGTCATTTACCCATATTATTTTCATTACTTTGTGTGAACTATTTCTCGGGTCATTGACAAGAGTATGTTGGTTCTGTGTTTTTATTTATGGTTACCTTTAGTTTCATCTGGACACATGAATTTTAATATTATATTAGTTTCATTTCATTCTTTATCTTAGAAACCATCACCAGTGGATCGGGTTGCAACCGATAAACCCCAAAAATAGTAATGGCTATCGGGCCAAAATTTGGATGGGTTACCTATTCCAAATGATGTGAGGTATAATTAATACTTCTCACCAAAGGGTAACCCATGCCATTGAGCTAGGTCACATAGATCTGTCAATATATTTGGTGCTAGAAGGAGGGTTGGATGACAAGCCTTCCCATGCAAAGCCATTTCAATAAGTTGATGTGATTATTCCATGGCTCCTCTTTGTATCTCTATATGGGATTACCCTTTGAGTCTTCTGATACCCTCAAGTGGAATCTTAGTTAAGACAGTTGATCTCTTGTCAAACTTGAAGTTTGATGGTGAAGGGAATGTCTCTACATTCATACATCTCAATCAGTTTAACATTGTTCGTTAGAATCTTAAAATTGTTCAGGATAATGAAATATATCGATTATTTGTCCTCACATTGGAAGGATAAATTAAAGATTAATATAGGACATTACTAGTGAAATCAATACACACTGGGAAAAAATTCATGGAAATATTTATCACTTCTCATGTAAATTATGATTATGAAGAACTCTATAATGAACTTGAAGAAATCCATAGGATTGGAAACAAGCCTCTGGATAATTTATTTCAAATAGTCATGCAAATTTATTGTAGATTTTCTAAAAGTGATAAACCATCAGACCAAGAAAATTTTGACTAGTTTTCATACCTTCTCTCTATTCTTGAAGGGGAAAATATTGAAACTAAAAAGGTCTCTAACCTACAAGATATCATTTCTCACTGCTCTAATTCATATTTACTCAATGAATATTCAGTCACCTCCCACCCTAGAGAAATATTTTCAGGCCTACAGATCACACATGCCTACCCTTAGATGTATCATACTCTATAATCTAATTTTGAATCACAACCTGAGGGTAATGTTTTAAAATATCATTTCAAATCTATATTGAATGAAGAATCGATTTATGGAGTTGTCATAGACTTGAATGATAAGTTAGCAATGGAAAACACAGAGACTATATCCTCCAATGAAAATCATAATATGAGGAAAGAATATGGAGGATACATGATTTCTAACCAACACTTTGTCACTACAATAAGGGAATTTCCATCAGAACCCCTAAACCCCTTAGGCCCAAAGTTGGAATGAATGAGTGACATTCATTTAGGAAATGCATCAATTGTATCTCCTGAATATCAAGAGAATCATGTATATGATTTGGTCTATGAAATGTCTCCTACTGAGGAAATCCAATCATTTTCAAAAAATTGAAGATTTTTATTTCCTTTACACAAATCAGTTTTATAATGATCACTCACGAGAGAATTTGTCACATTACAATTAGGTAGAACCATTACATTTTTCTTTCGAGGATCGAATACCGAGTGATAAAGGAGAGAGGGAAGATTCACAATATTTGATTGATCAAAGATTCATTCATAGTAACAATCCATCTAGGGTGAAAATTTTTGAAAATATTTTGCAAACAAGATTTCTTGAACATAATAAAACACAAGTTAATCATGATAGCCCTATTTTCAATTATTATATTTCTCTTTCCAAAATGAGTGCGAGAATCAATGATCATGTACACTCTGGAATTACTAATATCTATACACAGATGTTGTCACATACCCAACCACCAATCTGAGCCACGCTACCTCAAAAGGTCCACCAAGAACACTCTGAAACTAACTTGGAACATACCCAAATACAACAAATACCAAAACGATCTTCCTGGATACTAATCTGAGACGTACCCATTTCTCGAGTACTTCCAAATTCACCCTCTTAGACTAATTACAAATTTCTATTCCATTTTCTTGGATAAAGAAACATGTATTCAACACATGCAATTAACAGGAACATGATAAACCTGTTGGATCATGTTGTCATTGATGTCAAAGGAACAATGTCATGTCATAGTATATTGATGTAGTGATTGATGGATCATGTATTGTCATTGTTGTCAATGGATTGATGTCAAGTGGAGTCATAGATAGATGATGTCATGCATAAATGAAGATGGATCAATGTGTTTTCATTGATATATGATGCATAGATGGACTGATGCATTAATGTATTGATTGTTGGATCATGTGATCATGCACGGAATCAATGACAAAGGGACAATGTCATAGTGATGTGTTGTCATGGGTTATTCCAGTTGAATTGATGTAAAGATGACTCATTATTGTCTTGTCATGGTTGATATGAAGTACAAATGGATGAACTCCAAAGTGGTCCGCTTATGGTGAAATCCCTCATGGGAAGACGCTTTGTGGTTGATTTATCCTAGAAGTATGGTTAGAAAACCCAAGTATAATTATGGAATAATGAGATAAAGATCAGTGAATTTGTCAGTGAAATTATCCTAGATGGATAGTTCTTGTCATGCATTCCCGGTGGTATGTGGAACGTCACATAACTCCTCACGATTTGAGAGTTATGGCCTTACGAAGTTGGAGGACCCTCATGTGTTGTCTAGAAGCCCCAAAAGGTCAAAGAAGTCAAAGTGTTTTCAAAGAAGAAATTATTTAAATAATAAAGTGAAGTGATTAAGTCAAAGAGGACTATTTAAATAATAAAGTTAATGGAGAACTTTCTAATTATGGAAAGTGGTTATAAGTGGGTTAAGTGGACAAGTGGCAATGTGAACAAGTGGCTAAGTGGATAAAGTTGGACAAAGATGTCTATGTGGACAAAGTGGCTAAGTGGACAAAGTGGATATGTGGACAAAGTGGCTAAGTGGATGCTTCTAAGGAAGCTAATGGGAGAGTATAAATAAGAGAGCAAGGATCTCTTGTAAAAACATCTCTTGAGCATATATTGAAGATCTATTCTGAGTGAGAGTGATAGCAGGTGCTCATGAATGCATCGAAGTTTCCGTAAGTCTGAGATCTTGACAGAAAAATTTTCAGAAGTTCAGAAACGCTAGTTTCTGAAGGAGTACGCGGGTTGCAGTGATCCAGAGCGCGTACATACGTTGGCTGCAGTGAGCCATAGCGCGTACACACGCGGGTTGAAGGAGGTTAGAGCATGTATAGTTCGAGAGAGTCATGGAGACTTAAGTAAGAGCTTGTGTCAGGTCCCTGAAGTCTGAAGCAAGTTCCAGATCTGCATTCTATGGGCTTAGATCTGTCATAGAAGTTCTGGTATGGTTACATGATTTTTTTTATGGATACTTTTTCTTATGGTATGGTGAATGCTTAAGGAATTCTTGGTATGTTTTTTGTGGTATGGTCATGTTGGTTGATTGACTGAGTGAGAATCACTCTTATGTTTCAGTACTGATATAGTTCCTATAGTATACTGGTTACTTATACATGATTGAGTAACATTCATATTGCATGGTTGAGGAGCATGAGTAAGATGTTGGAAAACATATATGTGTTGTGATTGTTATGGTACAAATTGGACAGTTAAAGGTATAAGTGGATGTGACAGAGGCTACAAAGGATATGAGTTTTTATGGAGAGAGAAAACCATAGTTCTTAAGGAGGCATACGCAGGCTGCTGTGAGCCAGACCATGTACATACGTGGGCTACACTATTGGTAGGGTACATACATACGTGTGTTGCACTACTGACAGGTTGCGTGCATGTTGACAGATTGGTATTTGTTGAGGATTGAATCCTCTTCTCATTTGATGCTGAGTTGTGTAAGCTAAGTATTGCATTGCAGAGTTGGTTATCTTGTGGAGTTGATACTTTATTCAGTTGTTGTTGATAAACCTAATGATTGTAGTCCATAATAAAAATAAAATTGTACATACATCTTGTGTTCTTTGTGTTATTTGTGGTGATGGATTATTGATGATATATTTTTTTGTTGTTTGTTTCTGATATACGTTCACATACAACTGGTTATAAATGATAGTAATAAGTGATGAGTAAAATGGTGATTGCTAACTAAGGATTTTTTGTGAAGGAAGTTGAAATAGAGCCCTACACTGATTCACCCACCCTCTTAGTGTGGTTGGTGTGTCCAACAATTGGTATTAGAGAAGGCCTTCATTAGAATCCTTAGCAATCTTAGAGGAGATCCATGGACACACAAATGGATGATGAAGTTCCAATCCTTGATGAGGAAAATTAATCAACATGGAGAATAGAAATGAAAGAGTATTTGAAATAAAAAGGAGGAGGTGTTTGGAAAGCAACTATTGGTGGATCAGTTCCCTTGAAGAATAAGTCAAAGTTTGAAGCTCAAAAGGAAGAAAAGAAGAATGATTCATTGACTCTCAAGTTCTATCAAATAAATCATGGGACAATGCACTTCCACCAAGGATCTATGGCTAAAGCTAGAAAAGACATATCAAGGCAAAAAGGAAGACCTTGAAGACAATTCTATCAAGATCAATGAAGGTAAAGAATATCCAAAATCCTCTAATTGCAATAATTCTAAATGTGATGATGTTGAATGTTTCTCTACAAGTGAAGAAGAAAATCAATAAATAGTTTGTGTAGAATCATATGAAAGTTATCCCATGGAAGAAGTAGAAGAAGAACTTTCAAATCTTAAAAAGAAAGTTGATTGGGGTCTATATGAATACAACTATGACCATAGTTATATAGACTATAGATATCTTTCTGATAATACTAAAAGGTTTCTTGAAAATAATCAAAAGTATATTTTGAAACTAAAGGAAATGCTCAAAGAACAAGAAGAAAGTAAAAGGACTCAATTAGAAGAAAAAGAAGAAGAGATCAAAAGACTAAAGAATGAAATAGAAGAAAATAAGAACAAAGATGATGAGATTACCAAAAGTATTGAAGTTAATATCCATCTCAAGACCCAAATTGAAGAATCCAAAAGAGTAGAGGAACTATTAAAGAATCAAGTAAATGAAAAGGAAGAGTCATGTCATAAGTTGGAAGCTGAAGTTTTTGATCTTAGAAAGAAGGTAGAGAAGTCAAAAAAAATCTTGAATAGCTCAAAAATATTGAATGAAATCTTGGATAGTCAAATATCACCAAATGATAAATCAGGTCTTGGATACAACAAAGAAGCTACACATTTTGAAGCAAGCACCTCAAAGAAGCATGAGGTAAGTCCTTCATTCTCAAAAGATGGAAATATTGTTGCAAGTCAACCATCTACACAAAGCAAGGAAATTTTCAAAAGAACAAAACAAGGAAGACATCAAGAAGCCATATTTACACCTCAAAGAAAATTCAAAAGAGAGACACCTTCAAGATGGACACCAAAGCAAAGGTATGAAAATGTTTTTCATGGTCACTGTTACTCATGTAATGAATATGGTCACCAAGCTTTGGAATGCGGATATTATGCAAGGAAAGATAATGAAATATTTCATAACACCCTAAGGTGTTGGAGATGTAATCAAGTAGGACACATTGCTGCTCATTGTCACACCATGAGATGCTACAGTTGTAGTGGGTTTGGCCACAAATACCAGGATTGTTGGAACACAATAAGATAGTCCATGAGAAGTGCTTCATTTAGAATGACTAGAAGAACACACGAAGTTATAAAGGAAGACAATTTTGAAAAGACGGAAGCTCGGAGTTCAAGTTCTGAGAAGATGGAACACCATTAGAAGTGGGTAAAGAAGACTGAACAACCAGAACAGAATGGAAGCCTTAAGGGAATCTCAAGTTTGACTTATTTTGAAGCATATGTAGGCTACAATGGTAATAGTCACGTACATACGCGAGCTAACCCATAGACATGTTCCACAATTACGCAAGTTGTATGTATAACACGTTGCATACCTATGGAAATAACTTTGGAAAAGGACTATGCATGTGAGTTGCAACATGGTATGATGGTATAACTCTTTGTTGCAGGGTCTGACATGGTTTGTTGCAGGTTTTCATGATTACATGTTGGCATACATAATTGATGTATGTATGGTGGTGACATATGGTTGAATGTTGAAAGTCTATCCTTGATGCATTATACTAACTCTAGAGTATGGATTGGGGCACTTTTTGTTGAGGAACAATGTTGGTTGTGACAGTAAAGTTATGGCACTTTGTTTATGAGATATATCATGATGATTCTAGCTAGAGATATCATTGATCTATTGAGGCACACTTCTAGTACATGTATTTTTGGATGCTTAGTATTTGTTGTAGTGAATGGAGGTTGAGGAAGATCTGTTCGGGTACATGGCTGGTACATATTTGAGTTCCATTGATATATCTTATGATGTTAGAGGCATATTTATTGGATATCTTGGTGCATGCATTTGGAATGTGGTTGGGATACATATTGGGACATGTACTTGATGAGTGGATGAGGTGGTTATGTTGTACATCATTGATGAGTCATAGATTGATCTATAGTTGATGCATGATTGGTACACTCTTGGTACATTGTTAGAGGCACCTGCTATCAATATGATTGACACATGGTTTATGATTGATATGGCATACATGTATGTGAACACATCTTGATTGTAGTTCATCTTGTTGAGGTTTGGTGTATGGTTGATGCACTTGCTTGGTACAGGTGGTGATACATGTTTAGTGCAATGTTGATGCACTCATAGATGGTATATGTTTGTGAGTGATATTACTTGGATAAAGTACATCATTGGTATTACTTGTTTTAGCATATACTTTGGTACATGATGTATGGGATGATATATTTGAGACACTTGATTGATTGAGATACATGGTTGTGGCACTTGGTTCATGGTAGAGGCATATCATGAGTGATATGACACTTGTTTGAGGCACATGGTTGGCATGTTGGTAGAGGCATATGGTTGGTGCACATTATTGGCAGATGGTTGATACACTCCATTGATGATATCTTATGGTATATTGTATGATATTGATGTACATGGGTGTTGTGCATGGTTGGCACACAATATGGCACAGGATGTACATGGTTGATGTACATGGGTGTTGTGCATGGTTGGCACACAATATGGCACAAGATATACATGGTTGATGTTTTTTTCATGATTCTATATTCATTCTTGACATATATTTTTCTTCATGATGTATGGTATGGCACGAGTTTGATGCATGGACAGGTCCAAGGATCATCATAGGAAGGGCAGATCATTCTTGAGCAGTTGATCTATGTTCCGCTTGAGCAGTAGCATTTGCAGTAGAAGCATATTGCAGTGGTATCCTATTGTCCATATTGCAGAGAAGATAGGGCGAGACATACCCACAGGGGGAGTCATTCTTCTTCCCATGATTCTAGGAGGAGATGTTTATCAGATGCAAAGGTAAATACTTGCATAAAGAGAAAAGAGGTATGGTTCCAGGGGGAGCGATGGTCACATGGGGAGCATGAGAAATATATCTTCAGCATTACATCAAAGTGATATCCATTGTTCAAAAGGGGAGAGATTATTCAGAGGAAGATCAAATGCATTCAAGCAGGCGGAGCATCCCCAAGGAGAGTTCAGGCAAGGGGAGCATCCCCAAGGAGAAAACTACCCTTTTCCATTGATGTCAAAGGGGGAGAGATAGTCACATCGATGTGATTGAGATGACTATTGATGAAGAGCAATTCCATGTCTACATGTTTCCATCAATGATTGATGTTGACAACAATGTTGGTATTTCCATCAATGCCAAAGGGGGATATTGTTGGATCATGTTGTCATTGATGTCAAAGGAACAATGTCTTGTCATAGTATATTGATGTAGTGATTGATGGATCATGTATTGTGATCTGGATTATTTTCGGCACGAAATGAGATCAGAGATATAATAAAGAAATGCACAAAGATATCGCAGATATTCAATAATATAACAGAAATATATCAGAGATGTAACCATAAACACAGATATATAGTAATACACGATTTCTATTAATGAAATAAATGTATAGAGACTGTAAAATGCAGAGTGAAAGACTCGATAGAATGGTGGCATCTTATCTCTGAGAAGGTATGTGAGGGCTACTCGCATTCGCAAGAAGATGATTACAATGAGGCTCTGAATTCCTTTTTAAAATAAACAGGAATGCTAAAAGTCCTAGACATCCAAAAACCTAACCCTAGGAGATGAAGCACCAAAAGTCATGTGGGCCCCGTTTGGGTAAGTTAGTACATCAACTTCACGGGGTCGTAACTTTTGCATATGATCTCTATTTTAGGTGTATGATAGCTCGTTGGAAATGTATCATCGAGGAGATTCATTTTGGGGGCTCAATCATGCCTTTGGATATCATTTAGAACCTTTATCTCGAAAAACCTTCATTTGGGCCTTCAAAATGGCCCCGGAAGTTAAAACCTGCTAAAAATAGTAAATTGCCAAATTTGCTAGAAAAATGTTTTGACCCAGTCAGAAAAGGTGGGTGGTCACCGATATCCACCTGGATCAATCCTCCCTCCTTAGGAAGCAATGGTCTCCATTGCGTTGAGTTCCTGGGGGAGAGGGAAAAGCGTTTGTTGAATCTGCATCTTGGTGAGCTGCTTGCCTTTCTAGAGACGTCACACTACTCAGTTTGTGGATGTCTATCACGAACCTGTTGAGGCTGAGGTTGTTCAACAAGTCGGGCTACATGAGAGGACAGTGTGTAGAAGGAATCATTTTGCTTTGCTGCAACCTTGTCAACCTGCTTCTGTTGGATAGAAGGTGCTTGGGGTGAAGCTGTAGTGGTTGCAGTGTCATTTTGTTCATATTTTGAACAGATTGTGAACAAGCTAAATTTTGCAGTATGAGATACTACCTTGCGGCAAGTTTTAGGTGGAATAGTAGTCAGAACTACCTCTAGTATTATGTAGAGATGACCCCCTAGAGAAACAATGACACTATGGGGTCGAGACTCATAAACAACATGGTGCTTCCACATATATGGTTGGTCCAAGAGAACATCACAGACATCTAGTGGGGAAACATCACATAATACCTCATCCTTGAGGGGTTGGATGCCATATGACAATCGACATTGTTGGCTGACACGAAGATCTCGTCCTTGGTGAAGCCACCCGATGTTGTATGGATGCGGGTGTGGTGTTGTCGACAATCCCAACTGTTTGATGACCTCTGTTGAGATGAGGTTATTCTGGCTTCCGCTATCAACAATAAAATGCAGTGGGGTCCACTTCACCCACATCTGTGAATGAAAAAGGCGCTCCCCCTCTTCAGGATTTGTTGGTTCTTCTGGTTGAATTGTTGTGGTCGCGACAATAGCAGTGGGGTCTGCGTCAATGATCTGTCATTTACCAGTGTTTTCAGAATCATATTCTGAATTAGGGTTCGGCTCCTTGTCTTTGATCTCAGTCACCAATGACTATTTTGAGCGACATTCATCGGTGTTGTGCCAGGGGATTTTGTGGAAATCGCACCATTTTCTGGTGTCCTTCTTTGTCTTCCCGTGACCATTCTTTTCATGTGGCTTGGACTGGTTTTCATGAGACTGTTTGTTAGGGATGTCCTTGTCATACTTTAGTTGTTGTGGATTTGCAAAACCAAAATCCCATTTGTTCTGGTGCTTAAATTTCTACTCGATTTTAACAACATATCAATAGGCAACACTGAGTGATGAGATGTCCAGAAAATCCATTTTAGTTTGGATGTATTTGTGTAGAGGCCCATGATATTTCAGAACCAAATGTCGTTCGGAGTCTTTGATACCTAGCTTGGTGCGCAAGGTATGGAAGGTATTGGTGAACTCCGGAACTGCTTCGCCCCTCTCTTGTCGCAGTGTGGTCCATCTCATGTATTGCTCCTCATAGTTTCCAATAGGGTAATAGTGTTCCTTTACCGCATCCACAAAAAAATCCCAAGTGGGATCAACCCCATATATTTCAGACTCCTCTGTGGAACTCTGCTCCCAATAAATTTCCCACCAATGTTTGACATGGGGGAGAGCTTTAAGGAGTGCGAAGATGATCTTTTCTTTGTCGAAAAATTTGTGAATAGAGAAATAACCTTCTAGCATATTTAACCATTTGTCTAGGGCTTCTACATCTATATGTCCTTCAAATATAGGAATATAAAAATTAACTTGTACCTTGAAAGGCGAGGTGCCTCCAAAGTGGTTGCTTGATGAATATGTGCCTGTTTCTATCGGCAGGCATTGAAGGATGTGGGAAAAATTCTCCATCATTTTGTCCCTCTGTCGCGTGAGAGCTTGCTCAAGCAACAGACTGATAGGATCCTCTACTCCGTCATTTTTATTTTCTTCTGCCATTGAGGGTTTCTTGGGTGTGCGAGAGAAATTGTCCTCAAGAGAGACAAGATCGGGACCCAACTTGCTATACTCATACCTCGTCGGGGACATGCATTGAAAAAAACAACCAAGAACAGCTTGCTCTGATACCATTGATCCAGATTATTTTCTGCACGAAATGAGATCGGAGATATAATAAAGAAATGCACAGAGATATCACAGATATTAAATAATATAATAGAAATATATTAGAGATGCAACCATAAACACAAATATATAGTAATACACAATTTCTATTAATGAAATAAATGTACAGAGACTGTAAAATGCAGAGTGAAAGACTCGATAGAATGGTGGCAGCTTATCTCTGAGAAGAGATGTGACGGCTACTCACATTCGCAAGAAGATGATTACAATGAGGCTCTAAATTCTTTTTTACAATAAACAGGAATGCCAAAAGTCCTAGACATCCAAAAACCTAACCCTAGGATATGAAGCGCCAAAAGTCATGTGGGCCCCGTTTGGGTAAGTTAGTACATCAACTTCCCGGGGTCGTAACTTTTACATATGATCTATGTTTTAGGCGTATGATAGCTCGTTGGAAAGGTATCGTTGAGGAGATTCATTTTGGGGGATCAATTAATATTTGACCATAATTGAGAACCTCGATCTCGAAAAACCTTCATTTGGGCCCTCAAAATGGCCTCGAAAGTTAAAAACTGCTAAAAATAGTAAATTGCAAAATTTTCCAGAAAATTGTTTTGAGTCAGTCGAAAAAAGAGGGTGGCCACCGATATCCACCTGGTTCATATTGTCATTGTTGTCAATGGATTGATATCAAGTGGAGTCATAGATAGATGGTGTCATGCATAGATGAAGATGGATCAATGTGTTTTCATTGATATATGATGCATAGATGGATTGATGCATTAATGTATTGATAGTTGGATCATGTGATCATGCATGTAATCAATGAAAAAGGGACAATGTAATAGTGATGTGTTGTCATGGGTTATTCCAGTTGGATTGATGTGAATATGAATCATTATTTTTGTTTCATGGTTGATAGGAAGTACAAATGGATAAACTCCAAATTGGTCCTCTTATGGTGAAAGCCCTCATGAGAAGACGCTTTGCGGTTGAGTTATCCTAGAATTATGGTTAGAGAAACAAAGCTTAATTATGTAATAATGAGATAAAGATAAGTGAATTTGTTAGTGAAATTATCCTGGATGGATAGTGCTTGTCATGCCATTTCCGGTGGTATGTGGAACGTCACATAACTCCTCATGGTTTGATATTTATGGCCTTACGAAGTTGTAGGACCCTCATGTGTTGTTTAGAAGCCCCAAAAGGTGAAAGAATTCAAAGTGTTTTCAAAGAAGAAATTATTTAAATAATAAAGTGAAGTGATTAAGTCAAAGAGGACAATTTAAATAATAAAGTTAATAGAGAACTTTCTAATTATGGAAAGTGGTTATAAGTGGGTTAACCCTAAAATAAGGAAAGTGCGTTAAGTGGACAAGTGGCTAAGTGGATAAATTTGGGCAAAGGTGGCTATGTGGAGAAAGTGGCTAAGTGGATGCTTCTAAGGAAGCTACTTGGAGAGTATAAATAAGTGAGTAAGGGTCTCTTGTAAAAACATCCCTTGAGCATATATTGAAGATCTATTCTGAGTGAGAGAGTGATTGCAGGTGCTCATGAATGCATTGAAGTTTCCGTAAGTCTGAGATATTGACGACAAAAGTTTTGGAAGTTCAGAAACTCTAGTTTCTGAAGGAGTACGCGGGCTGCAGTGATTTAGAGCACGTACATACACTGGATGAAGTGAGCCAGAGCGCATACACACGCGGGCTGAAGGAGGTAAGAGCGTGTACAGTTGGAGAGAGTCATGGAGACTTGAGTAAGAGCTTGTGCCAGGTCCTTGAAGTCTAAAGCAAATTCTAGATCTACATTCTATGGGCTCATATCTGTCATAGAAGTTCTGATATGGTTACATGATTGTTTTGATGGATACTTTTGCTTATTGTATGATGAATTATGAAGGCATTATTGGTATAGTTGTTGTGGTATGGTCATGTTGGTTGATTGACTGAGTGAGAAACACTCTTATGTTTTAGTACTGATATGGTTTCTATAGTATACTGATTACTTATACATGATTGAGTAACATTCATATTGCATGGTTGAGGAGCATGAGTAAGTTGTTGGACAACATAGATGTGTTGTGATATTTATGGTACAGATTGGACAGTGAAAGGAAGAAGTGGATGTGACGAAGGTTGCAGAGGATCTGAGATTTTATGGAGAGAGAAAACCCTAGTTCTTAAGGAGGCATACGCAGGTTGTTGTGAGCCAGACCGCGTATATACGCGAGATACACTATTGGTATTGTGTGTACATACGCATGTTGCACTACTGACAAGTTACTTACCTATTGAAAGATTGGTATCTGTTGAGGATTGAATCATCTTCTCAGTTGGTGCTGAGTTGCGTAAGCTGAGTCTTGCATTGCAGAGCTAGTGCTCTTGTGGAGTTGATACTCTATTCAGTTGTTGCTGATAAACCCAAGGATTGTAGTCCATAATAAAAATAAAATTGTACATACATCTTGTGATCTTTGTGGTGATGGCTTATTGATGATATATGTTGTTGTTATCTATTGTTGATATATGTTCACATACAACTGGTTATAAATGATAGTAATAAGTGATGAGTAAGATGGTGATTACTAACTAAGGAGTTTTTGTGAAGGAAGTTGAAATAGAGCCCTACACTAATTCACCCCTCCTCTCAGTGTGGTCGGCGTGTCCAACAAAACCATCCAAGAAAGGAACAATATTCCATGCACAACAAATAACTATCAAACATGCACACATAAATACATATCAAAGATAAATAAATACATAGTGGAATATACATTATACATAAAACACAAAGAACACTTATATTTTCAAGTAAACATTCACCAACTAGTTGCAGACCAAGGACATTCCTCCCAACCATAGAAATTGTTGTTCATTCACTCTCAAAAACATTGTCACCCTCGAGCCAAGGCTATGAATCCACAAGGATGGGTCCTAGGCCAAACCTAAAACCATGCAAGTTAGCCAACAAACTATCATGTTTTCCCAACCACACAACAATCCTCATTTCCAGCCCGCTTCCCCTTCATCCTACACAACCCAAATAAATGAACCCCTTTCTCTACCATGCATTCCCCCAAGAAGTTCCATTTCTCTCCAGGGCTCTCTTGGTACTGGTCCATGAAATATCAATGCTGGAAACTCTAAGGATTCTTAGTTGTGGGAATCTCTTTCAGAATTTCCATCAATATCATGCACACATGCATCCATTCCCTTCTAGAATGATTAGTAATTCCTCACAGCCATCTCACAATGGCTCTCCTCCTCCAACCATTCATTTCCATGCTCCAACCAAGAACACACAAATTGGAAATAATGAGGAATATGAGTGATGAAATTCTTAGAAATGAATGAAGAACAAAGAACTACCCCCAAATATCCCATAGGAAAAGTTTATATAATTACTAGAACCAAAAACTACATGGCCTCCCTCCAAGAAGCTCATGTAACCACTTTTCATAATTAAAACCAAGATGGTTAAATAAAATATAATAAAAATACTTAGCCCCTTTATCCCCCTCTCTTGTGGAATCATAACCCCCTATCTCTTGTCCTTGTTCGTCTTCCAACCAACGATGTATGATGTATGTGTGTGTGTGTGTGTGTGTTACATTTCTAGGCACTCTGACCCCTTTCCAACTTTACTGGATCACCAACCTAAGTCACATTTACATAATACATTATATTTCATAGAGGTTAATATCGTGGTGTTACATCCCCCTCCCTTATTTTTTGCAGTGTCCTCAGTGCACAACACCATACATGTTTTCTTATTATTACAAATCTAGGCTCTTATTCCTTTAAACAACATAGACAGTCTAGACAAATTCTTATATACATAGGAATTTTGGCCTAAATCATGAATACATAGGCACTTCGGCTCAAAACGTGCACAAGGATTGCAAAATTTTATATTTCTGGAAGCAGTTCCAACCAACAAGCTCCCATTCTCCATTAGCCTGCACAACCCAAGGAAGTGTACCCCCTTCTCTACTCTGTTTTCTTTCAGGATGTACCACTTCTTTTCAAGGCTTCAGTGCACTCAGTCAAGAATTCTCAGAGTTGTTTCCCCAAGAACTCCAGCTGCAACAAGTCCACTAGACTCTTCTTCGTTCCTTATCTTTGTCCTTGAGCTCAATTTCCTCCTAGTACTCTTCTTCCCAAGCTTCTAGTTCAATATCCAACATCTCATATGTATTACACACATACAATCATCATGAGATAATATCATAGCAATTTTCAATCATAAATGTCAAATATGTTTTATATAGGAAAACAAAATTTCCAAGCATGGGCTTCCAGCTCATAATTTGTTTGGCTCTTGTAGCAATATGTATAAATATTTCTTATAGCTCACAACAGTTCCATACCCAAGACCATTCTTCTCGCAATTTTCCTTAGGCTTCACTCAACCAAACCAACTGTTAGCATATCATAACAATTTTTAATTATAAATTTCCATATCAATTTTATACAAGAAAATAAAATTCCCCATCCATGACATTTTTGTTCATAATGTTTGGATCTTGCAGCTGTAGATATCAGCATTCCTTATGGGATTACATCCCTTCCCTATCCAAGACCATTCTACCAACAATTTCATCAATTTACATTCATTCAAACAAACTATTAGCATAACATAACAATTTGTAACTATTAATTTCTCAAACCTATTTTATACAGGAAAATAAAATTTTCAAGCATGATTTTTCTTCTCATAATATTTGGCACTGCAGTTGTAGATATCAGTATTCCTTATGGGATTGCATCTCTTCCATATCTAAGACCATTCTACTTGCAATTTACTCAATTTACACTCAGCCAAACAAATTGTTAGCATATCATATCAAATATACATTTTCATGGTAGAAATTACAAAGTTTCACAAAGTGATCTTAGAATTGATTATAGAAGCAATTCAATCACTCCAATTAATCCAACTATTAATTGGAATGAACCTATCATCCTCTACACATGTATTATTAACCAATATTGTATTTCTTTTAGCGATCAATATTTTTATTACTATGTTCCCTCGACATAGTTTTTTTGTAATTCATCATTATGTAACTACTTTAACCTACAACTTTCTTGTAGCGATATCTAACAACTCTTGAAGTGTTTTCAACTTTATGAGTTAGAAATACTCACATTATTTTAATTGTTAGCATAATCATTTCTATGCCATATAATATATACATGCATTCACTAAAATGAATTCAATAATTCCTTTAATACCACTTGTAACATTTTCAACAACTCCAAAACATGATCTCAGAATTGCAACAAACAACAATTCTTCAGCTAGTATTCATATTAAATATAATGCATATATCCATCATTATGCATTTTCATCACCACAGGATTTTTATAATGTAGCAAATAATTACTAATAAAATAACAATCGATGTGTCAATACCCATGGCCACATCTACACAATGCATCCTTGCATTGACTACATAATATCACATAACTATGTTATGCATTCCACCCTGATGAATTGGAAGGTTTGACCAATGCCTCAACACATCATTTAAACTCTTCCCAATATTTCCCGACTATTTAGATACCCTCCTCTTCAACCCATACACAACATGAGGAAACATGATTCCTAAGTTCTCTTCAGTGTCGACAAAGAGGTTGTAGTCCAAACATTAGCTATAAAGGGAAACCATTGAGCACTCACATAGCGCTATATCCCTTCCATATCCAAGCATATCATGGTATCACACATGACTATCCCTATGGTTATTCATTGCTATAGCAGGAGTATGTCCCCTGATTTGACTTGGTTTTAATCCTATAACCAATCATAACACAATATGCAACTAAATTTTATCTAAATGCATCCTAGAATCAACACCATTTATATACTCTAGGCCCTCAGTCATTACATATCAATTTAAATATTGAAAAATTAACTAAGGGAATTCTTACCTCAATTCCCTTCATCATTGGAAGCTGCCAAATCCATACTTACATGGATATTATCAACCTACTTGATGCTACAAGATCAACTGGTATTTGTAGAAGCTCGCATGCTTCCTCCTCCAACCTTTTGATCACCATTCCTACAACCCCCATGGGTATTCACATAGATGGAATTCATAAGCAATAGAAACATTCCACATATTTAACCATGCTATCTCATTTTTCCTAAATACATAATCCCTCATTAGTCATACTCAATTTCCATAACATCATTATTGCATGTATTTAACAATAGACTATTATAACTCCACAAGCATGTCATATGCATATCCAAGCATGTACATATTGTAGCATCCCCAACATCCAACTGGGCTATGCCACATAAAAATTTCGAACTATATACAAAATTAAAAGATATAGAAACTCTGCAAATACACAGATTCATACAAAATGATAATAAAAATACACATGCAGCACACACAGTAAAAACCCATAAAAATAAACTCATACAAAATAATGAAGCATGTAATTTAACACACAATTGACACTTATCTTGGTAAAAATATCACCAACTGCGTGCAAAACTTCCATGTTCCTCCCAACCTTAGACCACACTGCTCAAAACTCTCAACACTGGGTCACCCCCAAACTGGGACTAAACTCCACCCAGGTAAAGGAATTCCTAACCAGGCTGATGTATCTCAAACAACAGAAAAAACTCTGTCACAAGTGCCCACTCGAACTAATAGCCTACAGTCCCTCATTCCCCACATGCATGTCCCACCCCAGGAAGTCTGCCCCTTCTTTGCTCAACAGTCCTTCGGCTGAACCACTTCCTTTTCGGGGCTTCAACAATTCGTTGGACAAGAAGTCTCAGAGTCCTGTAGCTGCAGTTTGGCACCTTCGGGAAATCAATTCCCAACAATTCTCTCATCTAGAGAGAATTACTCACGAGCCTGACAACCCGCTTCTTCAGTCCAACTCCTAAGCTAACCAGATACGTATATGAGTAAAAGTACATTGATAGGAAGGTACAGAGGACAACTGAATGAGTGAATGCATCATGATAGAATGATGTAAAATGAACTAAGTCCAAACTATATGTATGCATGTTCCCAACTTGACACTTGTCATGATTAGAACTACTTTGGCCCACTTGTCCCCATCCTTAGAACTTAGGATAAAATAATTATCCATACTTTATACTTTAAGGAATATTAATATAATATCTATTTTTTCTTAAGTTATCTAGCTTGGCCCTTATCCTTAACTTTTAGCACCCTTTCCCTAACTAGTGGAGTTTAGTCCCCCATACTCTTTTACATGGTTGGTTTGTCATAGTGATGTGTTTTTCATTAATATTGGTGTGTGATTATATTTACATTTACAGATATATTGTCCTTTCTGCATCCTAGATCACTAGCCTCAAAACACAACATATACACACAAGCTCTCCGGCCTCAAAATTGCACGCACTTAAGTTTGTTGTGTGCGGTATCCTGGAATGTGCACTCTTCATCATTTTAGTGTGTAGTACATGTGCACATTATACCATGGAAGGTGCATGCAAAAAATGATATCAAACAACTCACCATCTTAAGTACATTTGTATTTACATTTACAGTTGGGGTTCGGCCTAGGGGTATTACACATATGCGCAAATGCACATCCATATGCACCAAGCATTCATTGTCATCATGCCTACTAATGCATTTAACTTCATTGTATGCATCATGCACTCTAGTGCATTTTTGTTCCACTTCACTTATTTATTTATTTATTTATGTTGTAGTTGGTTGTCTTTGAATTCCTTGATATCCTTTTTTCCTTGTGTGCTCCCATTCTACTCATATTCCCTACTGTTCTCTATTCTGAACACTTTCCATCCAAGTTCCACTTGGAAATTTTGCAATCCAACCAATGTGTTCTATTTGCAACAACTTCTCGTAGGAAGTCATATCCAAACTTTAGCTTTATGAAACATTCCAACATCTTGGAATGAGGTAACTCACAACATTCCATTGCTCTACTACCACAACCTCCTTGAATCAACTTATCAATAATCATTACACATCCATTCTATTACTTCTAGCTGTCCATTGGATTTATTCATTTAACAATTCCTTGTGAAGCCATACTTTTCGCACTCAAGGTCATTCCCAAAGGAAATCTATTTTCATTCAGTGACACCTTTCAAGTGAAAGAACCTTCATTATTATATCCCTAATTCCTCTGCATTGTATCATGCTTCCATTGTGAACTCTGATATCAGAAGTGGATTTCTTGCTCTAAGTGATTTTAGACAAGGTAGCTAAGTCATATCTAGCAAATAATTCCCAGGAACTCATATGCTTGGCACATAGAGATGATTCACACATCTCCTAAGATCCATGTTCTCTTTCACATCAAGCTTGCAACTATCTACACATCTCTACCTTCAATTATATGGAGTCTTACTTTTCCTTTCTATGCCCATTAATGAAACTCTTCACTTGTTGGCTTCATGTCCTATGTGAGGATCCTTGTTGTTTTTTCTGTAATTCATTCACACTAGGTAGCAGCTGATAAAAATCCTTTTGTTCAATTCTTCTTGAGTTCTTTATCCACTTTTCATTACTTGCCATGTAGCTCTTTATTACCTCAACCAACTTCTACAAGCTCTGTCATGATTCCATGACTCTGATATCCAATCCTAGGCTTGAATTTATTTTATTATACCTCTAATTCTGCAAAATGCGCAAGCAATCATTTTTGTTAGAATTATACATTTTATAGAAATTTTGTCAATTAAGGATACATGTCCTTTTTATTCTCAATTCATGAAGAGTTATATCACAATTTTCCAAATTATAACAATTCAAGGTTATTCTCCTATGAATCATATTTCCAACTGCTATACTCATGCCTCATTCTGATCTTTGAGCGGAAATTTATGGCTTCGTGAAAAAGCCTTTTTCACCCCATTTGTGCATTTTCTCCACTGGTGTAATTTTATTGAAAGGCCAACTTCTGTCAACTGCAGAAGAAAATATGTTCGGAACTAGAGAAGCATTTGTATCAGACAAATAAAAATAATGACAAAGAATTCACAAATACTATTATAATTTAAATCTGATGCTCCAGCCAAAAACTCACTATCTCACAATTTGTGCATTTCTAGAAAAATTTCATTAAAAAAAGTTGTTTATATTGATGTGTATAAAATATTGAATACAAATAATTTTCAATTTTTTTGATCTGGGGTCACTTTTCTTCCTCCAAAAATCCCAAAAATCCCAAAAACGTGGTCTAGAATAGTGGATTTTGGCCTATTTCAGCATCCCCATTCCAATCCCCTTAGTATTTATTCAATTCCTTGATGAGTTATTTCCGTGTCTTCTTTTTGGAATCTCTTCATGAATTTTGGCTTAATCTGGGCCTCTGCCAATGATCTGGATCCAGATCTTTAAAAGTCACTATTTTGCAATTTCTGACAAATCCAAGTAGAAATGGGTAATGGCCCTCTCTGGAACTTTTGTAGATATCATATTTGTGGAAAAAACACTAAATTTTGATCTCAATACAACTTAAGCTGAGCAAATTATGGAAAAAATAAGTTTTTTTTTTTTTAAACTATGGAACAATTTTGCCTACGTGCAATCTGCACCGTCAATCTCAAATCAGAAACAATTTGAACCGTTGATCTTCTTGGCCTTGAAAAATTGTAGCTATACCTATGCAATTTTTTCGAGACTCTTCTTCGGAACCTTCCCATCAAATAGCTTCAAATTGTTGGGGCATGTGGATTTCTTTGAAATACGTAGTCCGAAACACTATTGGACTCTTCCCATCAGGAGACCTCCATCGTAAATGGGATTTCCTTGCTTGTCGACCCTTTCAAAATCCAAAGTACAATAGCTTATTAGGCTTGATCTGTCGGACTTCATCCATCGAAACCCTTCCAGAACGAACCTTTCGACAACCCTCTTCCAAAGGCTCTCGGGAACCATTCTCCCTGAAGCCATGCACTTGACTTCCACATGACATTTTCTAATTCTCCCACTTTTGATGACATGTGTTCTGACATGGCATGTTAACGTGGTGTCTCGTGTGGCATTCTCCTCTTCCCTCGGCCTTTCCAAGAAAACATGCTCGTTCGATAGATTGGACGATAAAAAAACATTCCGATCAAGGACCACGATCATCTTGGGATCCAAAACTGTGCACTCGTTACCTCGGTCGGACTGAATTCATTGGAAAAAATTCTAAACAAGCTCTTCTGAAAACACTTTTTCAAAATAAAATCTCTACGAGATCTGACGACTGAGAATGACCCCGAATGATTCAACGAATCTCATTCTTTTCGGCCTTCTACCATCGGGCTTCTCTTCTTCGGACCTTAACTCGCGCCCAATTTCAATACTTTTCCAAAACCAAACTTCCAACGAATAGCTAGGATTTTCCCTCTATATGATGAACGATCCTCGTCCATTTGGCTCACACCATCAGACTCCTCCCTTCAAACTCAACCTCATGTTGACTTCAAGTCTTTCTAAAACCTTCTTCCCAAAGGCCTTTCAATAATGCCTTGCTCTGATCTTATGTGATGGAATCTCGATCTTTGATCCTCATGGTCAAATTAATCAGGTCCATTGATCCGTAAAATTCACAACCGTCATGATACTCACAGGAATTCAAATTCCATGGCTGAATTCGACTATGCAACTTGCAGATCGACACCATGAATTACTTCTTCGACTGCTCTAAAGCATTGAAACTCAAAATTTACTCAAAATTTTAGGGGTTTCACTTTTGTTCCCCATTTTTATGTAATTCATCAAGGGATGAAATATGTAACAATGAATTTTCTCAATTCGTGCTAGCTCCCGGCCCATACAAGCTCAGTGTTGAACCTTGAGATATGATACCACTCTGTAACATACCCAACCACCAATATGGGTCACACTACCTCAAAACACCCACCAAGAATGCTCTGAAACTAACTTGGAATATACCGAATACAATAAATGCCAAAATGATTTTCCCAGATACCGATTTGAGACGTACCCATTTCTTGACTACTTCCAAATTCTCCCTCTTAGACTGATTATGAATTTTTGTTCCATTCTCTTGGATAAATAAACATCTATTCAACACATGCAATTAACATGAGCATGCTAAACCATCCAATAAAGGAACAATATGCCATGCACAACAAATAGCCAACAAACATGCACATAGAAATACATCTTAGAGATAAATAAATACACAGTGGAATATACATTATATAGAAAACACAAAGAACACTTATCTTTTCAAGTAAACATTCACCAACTAGCTGCAGAACAAGGGCGTTCCTCCCAACCATAGACATTTTTGTGCATTCACTCTCAACAACAGTGTCACCCTTGATCCAGGGCTATGAATCCACTAGGACGAGTCCTAGGACAAATCTAAAACCACACCAGTTAGCTAACAAGCTCTCATGTTTTCCCAACCACACAACAATCATAATTTCCATCTCTCTTCCCCTTCAACCTACACAACCCAAATAAATTAACCCCTTTCTCTATCATGCAGTCCCTCAGACAATTCCATTTCTCTCTAGGGATCTAGTACTATTAGTATAAGAAATATCAATGATGGAAACTCCAAGGATTCTCAATTGTGGACAATTCTTTCAGAACTTCCATCAATATCATGCACACATGCATCCATTCCCTTCTGGAATGATCAGTAATTCCTCACAACCATCTCACAATGGCTCTCCTCCTCCATCCATTCGTTTCCATGCTCCAACCAAGAGCACACGAATTGGTAAGAGTGAAGAAGATGAGTGATGGAATTTTTAACAATAAGTTAAGAATAAAGAACCACCCCCAAACAACCCGTATGTGAAGTTTATATAATTACCAGAACCAAGAACCACATGGCCTCCCCCTAAGAAGCTCATGTAACCACTTTTCTCAATTAAAAGCAAGATGGTTAAATAAAATACAATAAAAAGACATATCCCATTTAGCCATCTCTCTTATGCAATCATATCCCTCTATCTCTTGTCCTTGTGTGTCCTACATCTTGCGATGTATTTTATATGTGTGTGTGTGTATTACATTTCTAGTCACTCCAACCCCTTTCGAACTTTACTATCTCACGAACCTAAGTCATATTTACATAATACATTCTAGTTCATAGGGGTTAAAACCGAGGTGTTACAAATGTCAATGATAAAAGAGGCATAATATGAAGAACAAATTTTTTTCAGACCCTCATGGGGAAATGAAAACAAATAGGCAGTTCATCATCATGCAAGATAAAGGAAACATCTAGCTTATCCAAGAAGCATTACCAACTATATTTTCGCTAGAATCGTAAGTTAATATTTAGGGGCAGGTGTATCACTCACCCTTAGATTGTGTTTCAACACACTAGTATTCCTCAAATGGTTTTAATGACATTATAGGAGAGAGCTTGGATTCATACTTTGCTCAATAGTTCCCTCAAACCAACAAGTATCTGTCACTTGTTGTTTTTATCCTACTTTGTGATGTTTCAATTATTTCAATCAATTACATGATACCTCAACTACACATACCTACACAATGCTATAATACTCTTGTGGAAATTGAGGTAATCGAGTGGCTACATTGGCTTTATGACTTCACCTAGCATTCCTTGAGCCAATGTCACTTAGAGTTGGAATAGGAAAATCCTAGATTTTATTTCCATTTCTATTTCAAACCAATATTTCGATCTATTTTGGTTTTTGAATAAAAGTCACCAAATGTTATTTGTTTTTTTTGTGGTTTAGGATGGCTCTAGTTCTAGTTTCTCTTAAATGGTATTTTTCTTCTTTTCACTAGTCCCTTTCGTTTTGTTGTTTAACTTGAAGCTTGGCTTAGTTTTGGTTTTCCTTTATTTTCATGAGAGAACCATATGCATAACCCTTTTGAAAAGGTTTAAATGGAAGATTTACTTTCTTCAATAACATTCACCTTAGCATCGACAACTTGAAAGAAGTAAGTCGGAAGAGAAAGATCATGATTCTTTGAACAAGTATCTACTTTAGAAGACTCTACATTTATGGGAGGATTGGGATAAAAATTTCATGAGATTCCAAGTGAATAATTGTACCCTGCAACATTGAATGACTTTCCTTTTGGATTCCTAGCATATCATCAAAGGTGAACACTTAAGGTATTTACTATTTGAGCTCTTTGTGCATAATTAGATAAAATGAGTGTTAATTTCATATGTTTAGAGCTACACCTTCATGAGATCGGCCAAGTATTATAATGCATATTTCTTATCTCTGTGCATGGAAACACAAAGTTTTCCCATTTCCATTTCCTTTTGGTAAACTTATTCCTTGGATAACCCGAAGTTTGACTCCATCACCCATTATGAACAAGACACTAGTTTGTAAATATTTCAAATATTTCAAGACAACCCTTAAGCCCTCTCTTCTATGTTGTTTATAGTTGTTCTTTTCCATTTATGTTCTTCTTCTTTTCTTGCTCTTATTTTATGTGTTTGTTATTGTTGTCCTAAAATAGACAAATTAACCATTTTGGTTAGTTTACCCTCTGGGGAAACCTTCTTAGTTGGTTGTTTTATACTTGTTAGTTTCAATTATCTATTCTCTTTATTTTATTTATGTCATATGATTCAATAAAAAATTCATTGCTATCCTACTAGGAAGTAACAAATTTCCTGGTCTACTTCACCTAAGCGGTCGAGAACCACTTAAAGACCTATTTGAGGCAAAGGATCCAACAAGGAAGAAATCCAAAAACAATGAAAAACCTTGTAAAATCCTCCCCCCGCACTCCTATTTTGAGTTTGCATGAGTTTACTTGGTTTTAGAAATATTTCACATACTTCATTGTTATTATAGCCTACTTTTGTAAAGAAAAATCTGGGTTTTTCAATTAATTTTCTGTTCATATAAGTCAACATTTTTCTTTGTAAATTGTAATTTATTTAGTCTTCATTATATAATTTACATCCCTTAACCAAGGAACTAATTGAATCTCCCTTGCACATGGCAACTATGTGGCTCACAAAGAGATTCAACCCCATTCCTTTGGGCTGAGTAGCGTAGGTGATTTCATTTATTCTTTATTGAATTTTTTTAAGTACCATGCCACCTAAAATGAAGGAAAAAAGGTGCATAACCTTGTGATTGGGTGATGGTTGGGTTTCCCTACTATCATACCTATTGTGGTTAACATCAAGTTTAGTAGGGAGGGTGAACCGGTACTTGTAGTATTTTTTATTTCCATTTATTTCTCACTTATAGTTTATTGCCCCTAAAAAGGCCCATTAAAAAAACAAAAAACAATAAAACCCAAAACATGCAATCAAAAGACAGGGTTCTTCCCTATGAAACAAAACTATATTTATATTTATCTAGCTACCTATACTTAAATACTTATATCATATTTAATTTAGCTAGATTTCAATTTTGTTTACCAAGAGACACACTTGTGAAAGAAAGACGTGATATTTCCACTAGATGGTTTGCTCTTTTCATTTCAACAATTTCAATTTCTAGAACACTAGGAGTCAAAATCAGGGAATCTTCATGAGGGGCCCCTCAAATTTTTTCTAATTGGTATTGATTGAGTGAGCTCTTTTTCTTTGAATTGGTCTTGTTAGTAAATCTCATAGGTAAGAATATTAAATAGCTTAGCTTGGGTCAGAATACTACTCTCTTGGGTAAGCTCAACTAAACTCTCATGGTATTCCGACTAGGAAGAATACTACTCTCTTGCGCAGGTATCCTTCTTCCATCCAAGCGGCTTTAAAAGCTTGAAAGGGCTAGTGACGAGAATGGACTAACCCTTCCTTCTCTGAACTGCATGGGGCACTTTTCATTCTCACCAAGTTAAAGGTGTAAGCAAGCTCACTTTTTTTTATACTAGGAAGAACTGTTGTCAGATAATAGGTGTGATCTTGATCAGGAGGACCTTCATAATGGTGTGGTATCCTTGCATGTTATTAACCAACTTAAAATTTATAATTAATACATGCTTAAAGTCTTAAACCTTTCGTTAGTCCACCGAACACCATGGTAAGATTTTGTTTGCAACCACTTACATATTTTCCCATAGTCATGGTATCCTAATGAAGGGATGGAATTGCATTTTTTAGATCCTAGTTTTTAACCTTTAAAGGTCCCACGACAACTTTCTTGGAAATTCTGGGTAATTTCGGGAAATTATGGGCTTGTTTTCATGCATTACAAGGCCCAAACATCTTGTTGTTCATCACTTAAAACCACATTAAATGACATGGTTGCAGATTTCCAAAGACATTTTGACTCTTAGTTTTCAATTTTTTTGCCCAAGTCATTCCCCAGGTAATTGTTATGAATCCCGGTTTACCTCGAGAACCAATTCTGAAATTTTTCCCAAGGTGATAAGGGAGAGAACAACTTGTTTTTTTCTTTTATTAGTTTGTTTATCCAAAAATCAACAATCTCATTTTCACTCCCTATCCATAAAAAATCAACCCAAGACTTTTTGGCCACCCAGGGAGCTAAGGGAGGAAAATACCCAGGTTGGGTGATCTGAAGAGGGATTTTTGCAAGTCCCTCACCTCTCCTTCTTCCCCATTTTTCACCACCTTACACACAGGATCATATGATGTATGGGTAGTCTCTGCTTTGTGTCGAGTTATCAGAGAGGATATAATCGGCTTCACCATCGGATAAGTGGGATGTGTCTTGGTGGATGGATTTTTCTATAACACTTGCCCTTGAAATGCACGAATGGATGACAAGTGGCACGATAATGTAAGCACAATATAGTCAAGTAAACATGGAAGCTTAGGAAATGAATGAGTATTGACCATCGAAAAGCGCACCCATTGTTGACGTGAATCGTGTGACATGGCATCTGGATACAAATTTTGTTTAAAAGACACTTCAAAGAAATTCTAGATTTTTAGATTGAGGGTTCCATCTAGTCATGGTTCCAACCATCTGAATTTTATTTAATAGACTACAAAGAGAAATCCCAAATTTCTACCACCCAAATTTGCGGTTCTAGTTCCAGGTTTTGTCACCTTAAAATGGTTTAATTTAGAGCCAAAGGTTCCATTCAATCAAAGTTCCACATTCAAATCCAGACTTTTGTAAAAATGATTTTTTATTTTTTTTTCTCTGAATTCCCAGATTGGGGTTTCCAATTTTAAAGTTTTGTCGTTGTGCATGTTTAAAGAGGAAGAGTTAAGCCACCAGTTTGGGTTCCTTGTAATCAATTGAAGGGTGTAACAGAGAGTAAAGGAGAATAAGTGTGTGTCACTTGACTGGTCCTACCTGATGTGACAACTTATCTGTTATTAAAATTCGATAATTGATTATCATGTCTTGTATCTTATTTCAATGAAATATGCTCCTAGATAGGATAATTTAGGATTAAATTTTAAATATAGATATTGTATATAGTATAGATATTTAATTATCTATTAAGTTTAGATACTGAGAATCAATTTAATAGATTTTATTGTTTTTGTATTTAATTTTAACCTTTAAGTGGAAACCAGATCCACATACCAGTGAAAATCGCTATCCTAAACGAGAGAAGATCTAATTGTGATATGCCATCAAGTGATCCTCCCACATTTTTGGTAGAAATAATTTTTCCAATTATCAACACTACCTTCTTATGGATGAATCTTATATGTTTTGTATGTACAAAACCACATATTTGCACACACATCCTTTCTTTCATTTACCTTTAATTTTTGTTTTGCTAATTTCTATGCATGAATTGTACTATGCCACTTTCAATTATTTCCCATTAGATAGATTGGGTATGGGGAATTGAGAGTGATGCGAGGGGGGGAGGAAGGGCCAAATGAGCTTCCACCTTCACATGGTTGGCCTTGTTACGTAGAGAATAAATTATTCTAAAAAACAAGAGAAGCTCATTCACGTATTCTACTTTAGTATTTCTAAAGTCTCGTACATGTTGATAGGTCTATTTATTTATTTTATTATTATTTAGTCATACAACCTTTTATTCTCTAATGATTTATGAAGGTCTTTGCAATGGAAATGCAAATAACAACTAGCACGTGTGTGATCTGGTTGTGCAATCTCCTGCCTCATTGAGCTCATGGATGCAGGTAGTTAGTACTCATTTTTCCATTTTATTAGATTGCATGCACCGTTTCCAAATATTCATGTTGATATTGTTGATGCCACTCCCTGGTAGTTTTCTTTGATGATAAATTATGTATATTCAATATGAGAATATAAATTTATTTTTAACCTATTGACTTGTCTCTGCAACATATTTAGACTTTGTAGTATCTTCTATTGATCCTTCATCATTCTTTCATTTTCTTCCATATAGCTTTGTACTTCTTTTTGCAAGCTTCTCCTAGTTTCAACCAACTCCACCGGCTCCACCCTGCTTCTTCTTCCATTGGACTCAGTCTTTGCATTTCCCATGTTGACATGTATCCTTTTGGCCTCATATTCATGGTTGTAAGATCCATGGGAATCCTCCATGTCTATAATCTGCATATAGTAGCCAATTATATCCCTCTTGTACCTCTAATTCTACAAAAATGTGCATGCAACAAAATTTTGTTGCCCAAAATAATTTGCATTTCTGGAAAAAATTATGCATAATTTTTCACTTTTGGGTCACCGCCATATTCGTTCCAATTTATTGTGAATTTTGTAGCTCAATTCTCAAACCTGGGTGCATAATTGAATTTGTCTATCTAGGATCTTTCCATCGACTATTCATTTTCTCAAATCTTAGCTTTGAGCACAAATTTACAACTCATTCAAATTCTGCTAAATTACCTCTTTTCTCCTTCCGTAGAAAGTTTATTGATCATAATACTACCTTAAGATCTAATGTATTCCATTTTATTAAAGAAAAAATTAAGGCGCCTTCAATCAACATGCAAATGAAGTATGGGTCTTGTATTTGGACATACTTTGCTCATTTCAAATTTGTGTTCATAACTATTTTGTTGATTTGTAGAGATAAAAATATTTCCATTTTATTTAATTGGTTTAGTAGACTATGGTAATGATGCAAGAATTAGGTGCATTGATGCTAGAGCTTGGTCGTTCAACTCTAACATTACGTATGGAAAAATATCATGTACGGTCTTTGTGATCTATGATTGAAAGGTGTTCTTTGGCTACATTTTCACTTTTCAACCCACTGTGACTTTTGACCATTTATTCTGTACTTGCCAATTTTTATGCAGGTTGAATCTATTGTAAATGTTGGGCCTGCAATATACATCTCTCCATTTGGATTTTGGGCCTAATCCCATCATGGTTAGCATTGAGAATAGGGTTATCTCACTATGTTGATCCCAAAGGGAGTAGAGCTTCCAAGAGTCATATTGTTGAAGGGGTTGATGAAAGCTCCACCCCAAATCCCTCTGAAACAATCTAGACATGGCATGTGTTAATCAGTTAGCAGAACAACTTTAACACATCTCAATTCAACACTACCCTTGTAGTCATTAACAATTGTGAAAGTTATGTTTTTTCTATCATCAAGGTGAGATTATTTATTTATCAGTCTATAAATGCTACTTTTCCTATCCATTTATCATACATGCCCAGAAATAAGAATAGACACACATGTTGAAGCTCGTAGCACTTTAGTTTTGCATGGTGATCTTATTTCTATTGTGACATGGAAATATCCATGAAAATAATGTAATTTTACGGATTCCTTACAGTTATAATTTTGTAGGGTGTTTGTCTCACCCTAAAGATTGCATCTGTCTTGGAAAAAAAAACAAAGTTTCAAAATTATGTTAGTTTTTTAGCATTTATGTATTTATGCTTCATGGTAAATTTTTATACAAGGTTCAATTTGCATTCCCATCAGAGTAAGGTTTCATTTATCAGTAAAGGTTTTTAATGTAAATAGTTTGGATTTTCATTTTATAATTCACTTTTGGTAGTCTATGTCAGATGATGCAAAAATAGGAAGCATTCCTATTACAGAGTAGCCAAGCCTACCTAAGGACAAATCTGTCAATTGTCAAGAGGTTGAATAATTTCTAGAAGAAAATAGGAAGCTTCAAGCATATTAAGTTGAACAATTTTATAATTCATTATCACAATCTACATTTTCTTATAGATATAAATATATAGGCTCTATGGTGTCATATTTTTGCTAGTTATGCTTTGAGAATAACTTCAAGTAGATTTTAAATCAATTTAGAGTTATAAATGTAACAATACATTTTTATTGATGCGTATAATCCCGAACCAATGTATATTTCAACCCTTCACTAAATTGTGGGCACACATCATCATAGTATATAGTATTTAGGGTTTACAACATATACACAACCCTATAAATTGTAACTTGTAAATTACCAGCACTATACATGGATATTTCTTCCTAGGGTGTGCATTTTTCATCATGCTCTGTTTTCATGCATTTTTGTGCATTTTCCCCTTTATGCATTTTTATGCATTTACAAGGCAGTTTTTATCCTTTATGCACAACAAAGGGTTTATGGTTTCAAAATGAAAAACTAAAGGTATGAACATATGTTAAATTATAAAATACAAACTCCACAGTTTCAACCACTCGATTTGGAGGTCATATGAGACTTAGGCATGCATTTTACAGTAACACAGTTTTACACTCCATTTTACAAAAAATCTTGAATATTGGTTCAAGGTAGAAGTCCTTATTCATTTGAAAATGCACTATGGATGATATATATAGATTTAAAATGTTATTAACTTCACCCAAAAACTTGGATCATTAAATTTGGAGCTATATAGAAACATGGGCATGCATTTTCATTAGGTCACTTTCTAATGTTTTGGTCTCTCAATTTACAAAGCGTATTTTACCTCTTTTATACAGTAGCCACTTTTATGTTTGCAAATGAAAATATAAATATGTAGACATGTGAAAAATTATCTAAGACACCCTCATCAAATTTAATCACTCAAATTGTAGGTGTGTTAAGACCTGGGCGTGCATTTTTGTGAATCCTGGCATGCATTTTGCACTAGGAAAGAAATTACAGTTTAAAAGAAAAACATGTATTTCTTAAGTGTGAGTGTGCATTTTTAGATGTGGAGGTTGTAACAAGATTGAATAGAAACCCTAATCCTAATCATCAGTGGCTTACCTTTACAAATGGAAGGGGTGGTACGGGCTCTCGATCTAGAAGGTATGGATTACCGATAACATTGTCATCTACATATGGATCAACTTCTTCGACTTCTTAGTCTAACACATCTACCTGCTCCCCGTGTTCAATACATCATAAGCATGGATTTTAGTGTACAAGGTTAATTTGGGATTTTTTTTCACTTTATTTTCTTCTTGTCATAATTCTGACGCAAATGCACATTTATGCTCCGATGGTATTTCGACGAATTGTTCCTACCTGATCGTCGCAATGCCGATAGAATTTTCCCACCATAGCGTTGCCACGTGAATGGACTTTTCCCTCCCTAGTCACCACTCTGACGGAATAAGCATGCCATATCATTGGAATGATGGTGGACCTTGCCCTCCAAATCATCGCAACTCTGACGGATTCTACCCGTCATACCATCACAATTCTAATGTCATATGCATTGACACTTCGACAAACAACAAAATATTTATGATTTATGCACAACATAGGGTTTTTGTTTTCAAAATGAAAAACTAAAGGTATTAACATATGTTAAATTATAAAATACAAACTCCAGAGTTTGAACCACTCGATTTGGAGGTCATATGAGACTTAGGCATGCATTTTACAGTAAGACGGTTTTACACTCCATTTTACAAAAAGTCTTGAATATTGGTTCAAGGTATAAGTCCTTATTCATTTGAAAATGCACTATGGATGATATATATAGAGTTAAAATGTTATTAGCCTCACCCCAAAACTTGGATCATTAAATTTGGATCTATATAGAAGCATGGGTGTGCATTTTCATTAGGTCACTTTCTAATGTTTTGGTCTCTCAATTTACAAGGTGTATTTTTCCTCTTTTATACAATAGCCACTTTTATATTTGCAAATGAAAATATAAATATGTAGACATGTGAAAAATTATCTAAGACACCCTCATCAAATTTAATCACTCAAATTGTAGGTCTGTTAAGACCTGGGCGTGCATTTTTGTGAATCCTAGCATGCATTTTGTACAAGGGAAGAAATTATAGTTTAAAAGAAAAACATGTATTTATTAAGTGTGAGTGTGCATTTTTAGTTGTGGAGGTTGTAACAATATTGAATTAGGGTTTTATAAAACAATAGAAACCCTAATCCTAATCATCGACGACTTACCTTTACAAATGGAACGGGTGCTTGCGGGATCTTGATCTGGAAGTTCTGGATCTATCGAGAGCATTGTCATCTACATATGGATCAAATTCTTTGACTTCTTAGTCTAACACATCTACCTATTCCCTGTGTCCAATGCATCATAAGCATGGATTTCAGTGTACAAGGTCAATTTGGATTTTTTTTTCACTTTATTTTCTTCTTGTCATAATTCTGACGCAAATGCACATTGACGCTCTGATGGTATTTCGACAGATTGTTCCTACCTAATCGTCGCAATGCCGATAGAATTTTCCCACCATAGTGTTTCCACGTGAATGGACTTTGCCCTCCCAAGCGTCACCACTTTGACAGAATAAGTGTGCCATATCATTGGAATGATGATGTACCTTTCCATCCAAATCATCACAACTCCGACGAATTCTACCCATCATACCATCACAATTCTAACGTCATATGCATCGACACTTTGACGAACAAGGAAATTTTTATCCTTTATGAAAAACAAAGGGTTTTTGGTTTCAAAATGAAAACTAAAGGTATGAACATATATTCAATTATAAAATACAAACTCCATAGTTTGAACCACTCGATTTGGAGGTCATATGAAACTTAGGCATGCATTTTACAGTAAGACGGTATTAAACTCCATTTTATAAAAAGTCTTGAATATTGATTCAAGGTAGAAGTCCTTATTCATTTGAAAATGCATCATGGATGTTATACATAGATTTAAAATGTTATTAACTTCACCCCAAAACTTGGATCATTAAATTTGGAGCTATATAGAAGCATGGGCGTGCATTTTCATTATGTCACTTTCTAATGTTTTGGTCTCTCAATTTACAAGGTGTATTTTGCCTCTTTTATATAGTAGCCACTTTTATGTTTGCAAATGAAAATATAAATATGTAGACATGTGAAAAATTATCAAAGACACCCTCATCAAATTTAATCACTCAAATTGCAGGTGTGTTAAGACATGGGTGTGCATTTTTGTGAAGCCTGGCATGCATTTTGCACAAGGGAAGAAATTACAGTTTAAAATGAAAACATGTATTTCTTAAGTGTGAGTGTGCATTTTTAGATGTGAAGGTTGTAAGAATATTGAATTAGGGTTTTATAAAACAATAGAAACCCTAATCCTAATCATCTATATCATCATATATCGAGAACATTGACATCTACATATGGATCAAATTCTTCAACTTCTTAGTCTAACACATCTACCTGCTCCCTATGTCCAATGCATCATAAGCATGGCTTTCAGTGTACAAGGTCAATTTGGATTTTTTTTTCACTTTATTTTCTTCTTGTTGGAATTCTAACGCAAATGCACATTGACTCTCCAATGGTATTTCAACGGATTGTTCTTACTTGATCGTCGCAATGCCAATAAACTTTTCCCACCATAGCGTTGCCACATGAATGAAATTTTCCCTCCCTAGCGTCACCGCTTTGATGAACTAAGCCTACCATATCATTGGAACATCGATGGAACTTTCCCTCCAAATCATCGCAACTCTGACGGATTCTACCCATCATACCATCACAATTCTAATGGCATATGCATCGACACTTTGACGAACAAGGAAGTTTTTATCCTTTATGCACAACAAAGGGTTTTTGGTTTCAAAATGAAAAACTAAAGGTATGAACCTATGTTAAATTATAAAATACAAACTCCATAGTTTGAACCACTCGATTTGGAGGTCATATGAGACTTAGGCATGCATTTTACAGTAAGACGGTTTTACACTCCATTTTACAGAAAGTCTTGAATATTGGTTCAAGGTAGAAGTCCTTATTCATTTGAAAATGCACTATGGATTATATATATAGATTTAAAATGTTATTAACTTCACCCCAAAACTTGGATCATTAAATTTGGAGCTATATAGAAGCATGGGTGTGCATTTTCATTAGGTCACTTTCTAATGTTTTGGCCTCTCAATTTACAAGGCATATTTTGCCTCTTTTATATAGTAGACACTTTTAAGTTTGCAAATGAAAATATAAATATGTAGACATGTGCAAAATTATCTAAGACACCCTCATCAAATTTAATCACTCAAATTGTAGGTGTGTTAAGACCTGGGTGTGCATTTTTGTGAAGCTTGGCATGCATTTTGCACAATGGAATAAATTACAGTTTAAAAGAAAAACATGTATTTCTTAAGTGTGAGTGTGCATTTTTAGATGTGGAGGTTGTAACAAGATTGAATTAGCGTTTTATAAAACAATAGAAACCCTAATCCTAATCATCTATATCATCATATATCGAGAACATTGTCATCTACATATGGATCAAATTCTTCGACTTCTTAGTCTAACACATCTTCCTGCTCCCCGTGTCCAATGCACCATAAGCATAGTTTTCAGTGTACAAGGTCAATTTGGATTTTTTTTTTCACTTTATTTTCTTCTTGTCAGAATTTTTATGCAAATGCACATTGACACTCCGATGGTATTTCAATGGATTGTTCCTACTTGATTGTTGCAATACCGATAGAATTTTCCCACCATAGTGTTGCCACGTGAAGGGACTTTGCCCTCCCTAGCATCACCACTCTAACATACTAAGCGTGCCATATCATTGGAATGCCAATGGACCTTGCCATCCAAATAATCGCAACTCCGATGGATTCTACCTGTCATACCATCACAATTCTAACGACATATGCATCGACACTTCGATGAACATTGTGCGCCATATCGTCAGTATTGTAACGGCAATCAGCGCATGAAAGTTTCTCTAAAATTCCACGTGGCATCCTTTTTCGTCGAACCTACGATATATATATATATATATATATATATATATATATATATATATTGTAAATGGTTACCTTCACGTTGTGATGTAAAGAAAGTTTGGCCCGATTAAATCCCTCCTCGGTTGCCACATGCTACGTTGCGATGAAAGTTTGGTCGATTAAATCCCTCTACAGTGGCCACATGGCAGGTTTGTACGTTGGATTTACAACTTATGTATATGTTTGTCGAGGATGCGATGAAACCCCTTCGACGAACCTCCCAAATCATGTTCGTCGGAATTCCGTCATTTATTCATCAAACTATCATCAGAAAAAGGTCATAAATTATGGCTAATGTACTAGTGACTATTCTGAGTTTGCAGTCATTTACCCATATTATTGTCTTTGCTTTGTGTGAACTATTTCCCAAGTCATTGACAAGAGCATGTGTGGTTCTATGTATTTTTTATGGTTACTGTTAGTTTTGTTCGAATGCATGCATTTGCATCTTATATTAGTTTCATTTCATTATTTATCTTATAAACCATCACCGGTGGACTGGACCGCATTTGGTAAACCCCTAAAATAGTAATGCTTGTTAGGCCAGAATCTAGATGGATTCCCTATTTCAAAAGATGTGAGGTATAATTGGGACTTCTCACTAGGGGTAACCCTTGTTGTTGATCTAGGTCACACAAACCCATCAATAGGAGACAAAGTACAAAATGTCATTGATCCATGGGTAGGCAGCAAAGGAATGCATATTACCTCCCCGGTTGATACATGAGGTAAAAAGTAAAGGTTATTATATGCTTAGATTGGTTGTGAATTGGGATAGGTCAACATGGTATCAACATTGGATAACTTGGAGGGATATTGGACTTGGGTAAAGTATGCAAATGCATGGCACATATACATAGAAATTCTAAAAGATAGTAATGTTAAAATAAGAGAGGATGATGATCAGTTGGTCTAGTCACTAAATGCATCTAGGACCTATGTACCTAGAATAGGTTATAAATCTCTTGTTGAGGAAGGAAGGGAGGAACATCATGTATGGTGGTGGAAAATCAGCTAGAAATTAAAGAGCCCATCAAAAACAAAAATCTTCATGTGGTTGATATTAAACAATAGGGATCCCACTTGGGATGTTCTACATAAGATAAATTTTATTTGACTTGGTTGGTGCAGCTTATGCTCGTAAGTAGAAGAAACTAATGTACATATAATTATGACATGTCCTTATATAAAGGAGTTCTGTAAATAAGTGGAAAGGATGATTGGGTTTAAAAATGTTTGGGTAGGTGAAGACATAGAAGAGGATTTTAGGATCCAGTGTGTTATCAAGGATACAAAAAAGATCAGAGTTGTTCCCTTAAACATAGCTTGGGGAGTTTGGTTGAATAGGAATTTCAAGTTGTTTGAGGGAAAATAAACTTTACCTCTAAAATGTGTTCTCTAGGGTCTAAAAATTTTAAATTCGTACTCATAGGTTCAGGAAGATAAATTACTCATAATATCAAGGAATAATTAATAAATGAGGAAATCCCATGGGCATAATTTGATGGTGCCTCTCAAGGGACCCATCCGAAGGGTGGATTAAAAGGAATATTATGTGTCTCTTCAAATCATGACATTTCATTCAAAGTTGGAATCGACCAGGAAACAAATAACTATTGTGAGTTGATGGCCCTCAAATTGTTATTAAGGCTAGCCCAAGAGCTTGGAGTATCTCAAATTCAATTTTTTGGTGACACACTTTTTTAATATGTAGCATACCTCCTCTCCTAATTCTATTTGGTATAGAATACGGAGATTAACCCTAGATTTTTTAATGTTTTCCTGGGGTTTAACTATATAGATATGGTGGATATCTATACTTGTGATGTGCGGAATGGTTTCTAAAGATGCCTTTTTAATGTATTCCTAATTATCGAGTAGGTATTTGTGTAACATAATGATGATATGATTACTTGTTGAGATGGATTAATGAATGATAGCTTGGATACTTGGATGACATTCTTTGATCATATGTTGATAGATGATTACTAATACTATTAAGGAAGTATAAACTGAGACAGGTTGAAAAAGCCACATGATTTCTAGGTGGAGTTGACTGGATAAGTGGAAGGCCATGGACTCCAAACTAAATGTTGCAGAAGATTAATGAAACCAATAGAATTTCATTCAATGTTAGGTCTTATTACAATTTTTATTTATGTGCATATGATATAATATGATTTCATTTGACTTTAGTAGTGCAGGTAATGGGTCATCTAAAGGCTGACACAAATGCATACGCCTATTTGGGAGAAATTCAAGGTGGGAGTTTGACAATAAGAACCATAGAGGATGAAGGGAATATAAAAATTATTGAAATTTGATTAGTCCAGACTTACAAATTATTTTTACTAAACCTGGAGAGACTACGAAAGTCTACTTGCAAAACCATAGACTTGTTAAGGGTAACATGTCACATGAATTTGATTCAATTATATTGCACTTTTAAATATTTGATATGAGTAGGTGCATATTTGTGCAGGGTACAAGGTGAAGCCTTTCCAATTTTCCAACATATGGGTGTAGCTCATAACTAATGAACCCTTAATAGAGGTGTGGAGTCTCAATAGAGGCGCATAGTCTCTCTTTGCAAAATTTATGTGATGATTATGATTAGGGGGCGCACAGTGAGGTGGGATGACTTTTCTCCCTAACAACAAATCCTTCCAGGCATGGAACTAAGCTAATGCAACCCAAAAGGACCCCATAGCCGAAGTAATCAATAAAAGAATTAGCCACTTTGAGGGGGCTCTTGAATATACTATTATTTTTTTAAAAGATGAATCATTTTTTTAAATATACATAAATAATTAATAAAAAAGGAGGCAATGACACCTAAGGGGGGGTGATGAATAATAATATAAATTAAATACGAAAAATGATTAATTTTGCATGGAGGGGGTGAGGTGGCTAGCCTCACTAAGGCTATAAATAGAGTGGAGGATCCATGGGTTTGGGGTGTGACTTGGAGAGTAACTAAATAATATGAAAAGTTTGCTAGAAAACATAAATATGAATTGAAATAGAAACATGTTTTGGAAGGACACTGGAAATGTGGATATGGATGTTTATCATTGAATGGTAAACTCCATACTAAGTTTTTTTTTTTTGCACTGAAACTAAGTTATGAGCTCACACATCTTGGGGGTCTCAAGGAAAACTTGAAGTTTTCCGTGAGTATGGGTGTGTAATGTCTCCTAACACCATATTTTTTTTAATTCCATATTTATTCTTATTCTTGTACAAATGTACTTAGCATTTTTATGAATCTTATCGATTCAATGTTTAACACAAGACTTCTTTACTACTCATTTATAAATGTCAAGATGTCACCATGATAGGATGAAGTCTCTATTATACCGAATACTTTACATCAGTTCTGCTATTATGAAATTCCTCACCATTGAATGTAGTTTAATCACTCTACAAGTATACCATTACTATTCTTTCCATTGGTTTAAATACAACTTATCACATTAGTAACTAAAATGGATTCTCCATATTTTAACATAATGTTATTCCAAGGTTGGATCTATCAAGAATTACTTGGAAGATGGTTATATATATATATATATACTATGTGGCTTTGAAAGATCAACACTTCACTCATAGATTCAACATTAAACGTTGCACCTAAATCCTTGATATGCATTATATCTATACCAATAATTTCTTTGTTGATATCACATAAATATATTTACTCACTTTCATATATCATCAATATTTTACTTTGATAATATATATATATATATATATATATATTCTTTCTGTTTTTGTTATTGAAATTTAGTATACTAACAACACCTTACTCATCTCAACAATCATGTTATTCTAAGCATAAGACATATAATAGCTATGCTATCCCTGCATTAAACACAAACTAACTATATACTGGATTGAACCCACATAACATACACAACACAACCTCTTATTCTCGTGTATCATTTGTTAGTTGTTTGGATTTCCAAACATTAGTGCACATATATATTAATTAGGCTTATGAAGTTTGTGGAATAAATACACATACCATTACTTACTTTAAGTTCTCAAACCATTATTGAATCCAAAGTACTAAATCTCAGCCTCACAACCATTAGTATTGACACCATGTAGGCACCACCTGGGTGAGTTCATACTCCACTCCAGTCACGCATTAATGAAGTCAACACCACCTATTAAGTCAGTCTCCCTTAACATTGAGTTTCATTTAATACAACATTGTATTAACTTGAGTTTTGGGCCACAATAAGACTTGGCCCCATTATTAATCTAACTACCATGACTGATAGTACTAAGAAGTCTTTTAATTCATTCTTGGAAATATGAGATTTTCCCCATATCTTCGTTCATTATGATAGTTCGACGGTGTGGAGCGTTGAGCCGAGGGCTCCGCTCTCTCTATTCCACCGAGGTTTTGTAAATTTTTGTTATTGATATCTACAGAAATATATGCCCTTCAACTAAAAGGATTTCACAATTCCAAGTAAGTGTTAAGGTCAAAACGTCTCTAAGCGTTAATGTTAATACGTTACATTTCTGGTGTCTATAAACTAGGGATGAATTGAGGAGAGAATCTAGTTTTTCCCAATCATAGATAAGAATAGTCGATGAATTGAAGAGAGAATCCAGTTTTTCCCAATCATAGATAAGAATAGTCGATGAATTGAAAAGAGAATCTAGTTTTTCCCAATCATAGATAAGAATAGTCAAGTTACTTGCTCCTGCTCCTGTTACTTCGAGTTTAATTTATTATTCCATAGGGATTGAAAAATTTCAATTAACTTTTTCAAATTAATTAGAACTTGACTCTTTCTCAGAACCATCAAGTTCAAATCTTGTTCACAAGTACTTGTTTCTCCTCTTGTGTTACCAAGAAGAATGAATAGCTTTCCTAGGTATTTCCTCATGGATACAATATTTACTCTGGTGAGTTTTATCTCTTTTCACTCTCCCACGAAATAATGAATTACTCTTTTGTAACTGAATTAGCTAATCAATTTGTCTTGAATTAAATAAAATAAATCAAAATAATATTTACAAAAATATTTCTCATCATCAATGTTTATGATGATATAAATTTAACTTAAGTTTTTTCTCAAAAACTTCTTCAATTATATATAACCTAAATTAAAATATTAAAATAATTTTTTTTAAATGGAGAGACATTATAGGGTGGGAGGAAACCAGGTTAGAACCATGAGAGTTGGCCAATGAAACAAGTTGATGGATGGAGCAATGTTGGAGTTATATTTTTGTCAGATATAATATTTGGGTGAGAGATGTTTTTATTTTTTATTTTATAGATTTGGTTAATTTGGTTTTATTAATGTATATATATTTTATTTGAAAACTAGCATTACTAACCTATGCACGAGAATTTGTTGGGTTAACTCTAATTTTCTCTTCTATATGAGCCTAGAAATTGCATTGGAGAATCTGTTGGTAGTTTCCAAGAAAATGCAGAAGGAGGATTGTGGTAGCATGCCCAACAGTTAGAAAGAATCCTGGAAAATAAGTACAACTAAGAAAGTGTGGTAAGTTTAGTATTTTTATGTTGAAAGTAATTACTTCAGTAATTTCTCACCAGTAATAAATGAAAATCCGATAGTTAGTTTTATTTCACATAAAGATTCAGAGGATGTTTGCCAAGTGTTTGGAAAAATTTCTAAATGAAAGATGTAGTCTTTCATTTGGGAAAATTTGAATAAGAAAATAGGAAAGATTAATTTTGATATAATTATGAAAGTATGAGTAATTACATGTCTTTACATCGTCTATAAACTATGACTAATTCAGCTAAAGAATCCATTAATGGAGCTACCATGGGAAATAAGACAGAGTTGGGTTGGTATCTCCCTGTGTGGTTGTGTGGTTGAAGTTAGGGAATTGCTTGCGATGTGTTTGATAAAATTACTGAATGAGATTCTAAGGAATTTCTCAAAAACAAGAAATTCTTATTGTTTTAGCTTATATTTTCTATCAATCTAGTTTTGGATACTAACATAGAATCCTTTTGGAGGAATTTAAATCAATAAAGTGTGAATGTTGATGTGATTTTTATAAGAACGAGTTTTCAGATGTTTTTATTTGATTGGAGACTAACTTCAAGGGGAATCCATACCATTTGACCTGTAACACCCATTTCGAGCCCGCCTATGATGTTTTTAGAGACCGATTTTGTGATCTAGGTGATTTTTAGAAAGAGTTGAATAACCTGTGGGGGTTTCTACATGTAATCGAAATGGGTTTAAGAGATATTATGTTTTAATTATAGCTACAGTGCCTGTATGTCAATTGTTTGTCAACTATTTGACAAAATTTGTCAAAGAAAAATAGGCTTGCAAACTAAATTTTCTCTTATCTTGAAATGTATGATCTGGGTTAACATGAAATTTGGTAGAGAAACTTTATATGGGTATAAAAAAACCAATGGAATAACTCAAGAACCCATAATGCAATTTAAGAGATTTTATGCGTTTATTAGCACAGTAGGTACCTGTTTGTTAATTGTTTGATAAAAGTTGTCAAAGGAAATGGTTGATGTTTTGAGGTTTTCTAACAGTTGTTCAAAATAACATATCAATAAAAAAAAATAATGAACAAAGATATATACTTTTATATATATATATATATAAATATAAAAGTTGTTAGTATTGTACATGCATATAGGTGAATCTTATACTATTTTTATTTGTGCATAAGCATTAGAAATTAATTTATTATGGCTTGGTGCCTATTCATTTACTAAAAATTAAAATGAGTCTTTTTTAACACTTCATCTTTGAGATAAATATCTTGGCTCTTAGTGCATATAGATATGATTTAGGTAGAGAACCTAGATCCTATTTGTGCATAAGTATTAGAAATTAACTTATTATGGCTTGGTGCTTATTTATGTTACTAAAAATTAAAATGTATTAAAATGAGTCTTTTTGTACACTTCATCCTTGAGGACATAAAAATAAATATCTTGGCTCTTAGTGCATATAGATATGATTTAGGTAGAAAACTTAGATCCTATTTGTGCATAAGCATTAGAAATTAACTTATTATGGCTTGGTGCCTATTCATGTTACTAAAAATTAAAATCTATTTAAATGAGTCTTTTTATACACTTCATCCTTGAGGACATAATAATAAATATCTTGGCTCTTATTGCATATAGATATGATTTAGGTAGAGAACCTAGATCCTTCTTGTTGGGATATGTATTGGAACAAGGATTATAACCTTGTATCTATGTATTCTTGTAATATTTTTTTATAATGGTAAAACAAAATTGATTGACGTAATGATTATGCAATCACCTTGTAAGAAATATGTTACATTAATATCATGATACAATAGTCAACAACATAGTGGCTATTGTGTTGATTTTTTCATGTTATTAACTTGCTCTTTTAAATCATGAGGTTGTTGCCTTCATAAATATGTTTAAGGTCTTTTGCATATCCATAATGACCTGTAAATTATATATGAATCTACACATGATGGTTGGTTCTCACTAACATGGGACTTAAAAACACAACATGAATATGCATAAGGAATAAGATAATTATATATGAATCCACATATGATGGTTGGTTCTCACTAATATGGGACTTAAAAACACAACATGAATATGCATAGGGAATAAGATGGGATTGGTATGATATCAAGTAGTGTTGTATATTAAAATGCATGGTTTTGGAAAAGAGTGAGGTGCTCCATACTTTCTTCTAAGTAGTGAGGAGTACCCTACTAATTGATTTGGAGCAAGTGGTTGGATAATCCACCGAGTATTTTTTTAATTCTTTTATCTAGTTCCTAAGATGTATTAAATAATTCACTTGATTGTAATATTAAAATGATTGTATATTGTTGGGCGTTCTTGTATTATGCTAGATGGAGATCCATGAGGACCTTGATGTACTTTTTTATTTTTTTATAGTATAACTTTTGGGGGGGACTATTTATTGATAAAGTGGGTGCTATCTAACATACTGTGTATGCTATCCCTATAGACTACTGGAAATGTGTTTATAACGCATCTGCAAAATGCAATTTTGTTTTATAAATAATAAAATTACATTTTTTTCTTGAGGAAAAAAAACCGATGTTAACTTGTTTGAAATCAATTCAATAATGATGTTTTATGTATAATATGACACAATTAACACTCACTTGATGGAAATGAAACATAAAAGTGATTTTTTGAGTTTTTTTTGCAACATTAAGTGATACAATGACACTATATTGACTCAAAAAGTTTTGTGTTGAATTTTTTGTCACTAATATGATGCCTCCATAAGCCTGCATCGAAAAGGATAATGCAAAAATGGACACTATGATGCAAACTCAATGCAAAATATGACATCCTCACTCGCATTGTGTTTTATGTTATAGAAGCTTGTTTTTTTTTCTAGGAAAATCACACTACGCTGCAATGCTAAAATTGACACTACAACCCTATGTTATAGTTGTGATTCCACCAATGAGAGGATTGTCGATAATAGTTCTATCAATGTCGGTTTCATTAACAAGGATGACACTAATTTCATTGAGTGTGATAAAAAACTAGTTCAATCTAGGGATTACTATAGATTGATGTGCCTCAACCAATTTTGAGCAAATCAAATATCGTCATTTAAATAAATAATGTTTAAGAGTTCAATGAGAGTAATAATCAAATGATAAGAAAACTTTTGTCAATGGTGGCTTGTAAGGTTGGCGATAGTGAGGTGTTGTTATCACCCCCACCTCGGTTTAAGTCTATACAATGGTATGCCCACGCTTGTGTGTGCATGTGCTTGAAAATGTCTAGGGTCGTGTGAGAGCCCTATACAAATTTGACATAATAGATACCCCTCACTTGTGGCTTCTTAGGCAAACAGGATTGCCATAATTTGGTAGGATATTTATGTCCTGGTGTTAAATATAAAATAGAGTAGTTTCCATTTACTTATGTCCATTGGAAGCTTAAGTCAATAAAAAAAATGATAAGAAAATTTTAATAATAAAATATTCTTAAAAAAATGTAAAATAGTGTGCATTTGACATATTTCTTTCCTCCCCTTAAAAATAATGGCATAGAAAACTTACTTTGATCTTAATAGAAACATGAGTTAGAAATCATCAGTCCTCATTTTAAAAATGTTCATAATTAGAGGTGCAATGCAACTTTTTTTTATGGATATAGGTGTAGAATGATTAAATTCCATGTTGAAAATTTATTTATAAGCATGTTTTAATTTTTGGCTTCAAATAGACGATTATAACCAAAAATCACTACAAGATGTCAATCTGCATAAACATGCATATTAAACTAGAGAATTTTTTATACTTCCACCTACACATTTACAACTAAAATTTACTTCAAGATGTCAAGCCGTGGAAGCCTAAGTGAATTTTGTCTACTTCTTAATGGGGAAAAGTATGCAAAACATATGTCTATGTTGGAAAAGTATAAAAAGCATATACATAATAGGCCTTTTTAGGACTTGAAAATATGCAATATGGATTCAGAGTAATTTTTTCCCCCAAAACAAATGAACAAACAAAACAAAACAAAAACACACAACACTTTTTATTTGAAGTAGAGATAGGTAGTGGTACATTTTGTAATAGTTATAGGTGACTTGGACTAAGGCCCCCAAAAAGATATGCTTCCTAGAAAGACTATAAAAGAGTCTTCTAATGGCTCATGCATTACCCATCAACATCTTGACATCTTACCATATCATGGACATTGTTTAAAAATTAACTACCAACTTGGGAGGTAAAACATAACATTATTATATATAAATCTCTTTATGGGGAGACGAGTGACCTTACCCCCTTGAGGTTTTGTAAAACCAACATGCCTTCCTATGATTCTACAACTCCTTTTGCTAGGTTATCATACACATAGTTATTTTTTGTAGACATGATTGAAGAAAGATTTGGAGAAAGTATTCTTAAGATCATGAATTATGTGGATCGCATCCTTAAGTAGTATGGTGTGATTTCTAAAGCCCTCATTTATCCATGTCACCACTCATTTAAATCCACAAATACTTGGATCGCATCCACATTTCTTCCCTTTTATAGAGCTAGTAGTAAGAAGGTAACTTTGAGTTATGATTAGCTATTAGTACCACTAACCAATCCACAAAGAAAGGAAATCCAATGTGTGTCATAGATGTATAAATAACCACTTATGCCACATGATCCTGGGTTACCCTTGGAAGCTCCATCAAAAAATTCCCAAGGGTATTCATAGTCTATGGATACATGATCCATAAACTAGGGACTTATAGCCCACTTGCTTCACCAACATGGATCCTCTTTCGAGCTAACTTCTGGTCTTTGTTTTTAATCTAGTGCCAAGTTCTCTACCTTTAGCATTGATTTTGAGTCCTTTGTTCCAGATTATAAATCTAGGTGGAAACTTCTTTGCAATACTATATGATCCACAATATGCCAATCAAAAAATACAATGTTGCTCAATTAAAATTTACTTGCTTACCGATTATCTTCTTTCGATAAGTTGCCAATCATATGGGTTTCTTGCATACCTTGTTCCTTGTTCACATGTGTTTACCTAGTGCACATCCAAAAAAAATCTCAATGTCAATGCAAGATCCCAACAATCAGTATGCCAAACTATATGCCTATAGGTAATGCCAGAATCACTTGTCCAATAGAAAATTAAAAACCACTATGGTTCATAGTTTTATGCTCAATGAAACGAGTGAAACGCTTATTATCAATAGTCCAACAACTAAGTGATCAACTACTTAAGCCTTAAATCCAAACCAATAGTAATTTCAATTTATTGTTTTGGCAATAAATAAGAATATGATTCAACTCAACAAAGATCACATACATATATGTTGTCTTCTCAAGTAAAAGGAGTTACATCACTGAATCTTTCACCAACAATTAGCATATCGTTCACAATTCTTCACATGTTTCATGTGGTTGTAATCAAAATACAATGACACTTGAATCTCATGAATTAAATGGGATGGTAATGATTTAAACCATATATATGAAATGTCAATTAACTTGTAACATTTATAAAATGGCTTATTATATAAACCATCCGAGGGATGGTCACTCATTACACATAGGGGATGGTTGTACTAAATAAAACATAGATTACCATGATACGTTCACATGAAAGGAAACACAAAATGCCAAATAATTGAAACATGGCATGTCCACTTTGTTAGAATAAAAGAGATGTGCTCGTTTTCACCATAGACAATATCTCAATATTGTCACCCAACCATAGGCACAAAGGCCACCCCTGAGCACCTTAAACCTTGACAGACAGAATAATTCTAGAAGCAAACCCTAGAACCAATAGCCACCAAGCTAGTGTACTTCTCTCAAAAGCTATCGTACCAAGCAAAGAGTCCAAACCATAACCAAGGCAGGAAGTCCAAACCATAACCAAAGACCAAGTCACTATTGTAGTAGTTGCATCTCTCCTCCAGTCATGCACACCCCTTGTTGATCCAGATTATTGATCCAGGTGGATATCGGTGGCCACCCACCTTCTCCAACTGACCCAAAACATGTTTATGACAATTTTGGTAATTTACTATTTTTAGCATCTTTTAACTTCTTGGGCCATTTTGAGGCCCTAAATGATGTTTTTTGAGAAAACGCGGAGCAACATGGATCATAGATCGATGTTGCTCACCCCAAAAGTTGTAGTTCTCGGATAGATCTTTCCAACGAGCTATCGAGCGCCCCAAACGGTGATCATATGCAAAAGTTACAGGAAGTCCAAACCATAACCAAAGACCAAGTCACCATTGTAGTAGTTGTAGCTCTCCTCCAGTCATGCACACCCCTTGTTGATCCAGATTATTGATCTGTGTGGATATCGGTGGCCACCCAATCTTCCAACTGACCCAAAAACATGTTTCTGACAATTTTGGTAATTTACTAGCTTTTAGCAGCTTTTAACTTCTGCATTTTGAGGTCTCTAAATGCCAAGCTTGAGAAACGCTGAGCAACATGGGATTCTAGATCGATGTTGCTCAATTCCCAAAAGTTGTAGCCTTTTGATAGATCTTTCCAACGAGCTATCGAGCGCCCCAAACGGTGATCATATGTAAAAGTTATGCCCCTGGGAAGTATCAATCACCCCATTAGCCTACAAACCTTTGGCTTTCATCTTCCTAAGTTAGGGGTTTGGATTTTAATTTTGTTAAAAGGCCCTTAGAGCCTCATTATAAGGATCATCTTCTCACGGATGCGAGTAGAAATACTACATCTCTTCTCAGAGATAAGCTGCCACCATTCTCCTAGAGAGTCTTTCACTCTATATTTTACAACTGTATATTTATTTCATTAATAGAAATCGTGTATTACTATATATCTCTGACTCTTGTTATTTCCGCTTATATCTCTGTTATATTGTTGTTCTCTTTGCATTATCTCTAAATATTTATGTGTTATATCTCCGCTCTCATTTCTGCACGAAAATAATCTGATCATTTTGTAATGAGCAAAATGGCTCTTTGATTGTTTTTCGCATGTCCCCTAATTTCCAGGTCCTAATATAGCAAGTTGGGTCTCGAAGCTTGTCTCTTTGAAGAAATAAACATAAGAATATTGGGTGACAAGAGGATTGCCACAAAAAAGGCCTCAAGCCTTAATTCTCAATATACTATTCATCTTAATGATAAAAAAATATATAATACAATAGAGAAACCATTTCAATTGTTCTCACATCTACACCTCATCAGGAGATAAGATCAAATGAGGAGGAAATATAGAATCTAGAAAACACACTTAGGATAACAACTATATCCTAGTATGTACAATATTAGAGGTATATTTAGACTTAATGATTGTATATTTCAAAGAGGCTAACATTCCCCACCTCAATCATAAGTCTGAGCAACAATACCAGCAAAGAAGGTGCATAAACTAGTAGATCTCCATGTCTTCATGCTGGAAACTCCTGAGCTGAGTCGCAATGAAGAACCGCTCTCTGAAAAACGCCAAATCTGATGCTAAGAAACTGAAAACCCACCGTGACTGTGTAATCATGTGAGCCAGAATGCCAACAAATTTGTTCACTGATGTGAACTCCAATATGATGAGAGCGAACAAAGAGAAGTGAATCAGCTGCAAGTCTGCCACATCCCTGAAAATGCCTGACAACTCAATCAATGCCAAGTTGCAATACAGAAGAATCCATCTTTCCTCTGCTAGGTTTAATGACCATATAGGTGAACCAAATTTTCACATCATTGCTCTAAAAAAAAAACATCCCTATGTATGATTCAATAGAGAATCATCATTCTGCCAAAGTCTGCCATATACAGACGACAATTGCCCATCTGACAAATTCAATACCCATATGGCATATTTGTTGTCGAAACTTTCAGTATGACAACCATCTGCAATTCCATCATAAATTCTATCATTAATTTCCCCCCTTTGTCAAATGAAAGGAGAGACCACAAGTGGTTTCACTAACCATCTTCCTTGGATTTTTGAACTCCCCCCTTAAGGTGCATAAGGGTTTCACTTTTACTCCATTTTTATTGTTATTTTTATTTGTGTACAACTCAAAGTGGGCATATGGAACTAAGCACATGTTATCTCATCCTGTGAGGGCCATGCTCGAAAGCTATGCCATAAGGAGACCACTTAGCAGTTATATACATATTTCACTATTTTCTTCAAAACACGTCTTTACTCGAGATTGTATTCTTCGGTAAGACTTATATAATTGCTTCGCAGTTAATGACCATTGCCAAGGATCAATCCACTCATAGTGAATCTTCATTCTTGCAGGTTTGTTCCTCTTGGAACATTTATCTGATGCATGATTTGAGTTGCCACAATTCTGACAAGGATGGAGATCAAAACACTGATTCTCCATGTGACCAACTCGATTACAATGTTGGCACTTATCATTCTGATTTGCGACATTTAATATTGATTTTTCTTGAAGAAATCCAGCACTCACAAACAAAATTGGTTTGGACTAATTTGGAATATGAAAACTATTGTGATTTTCATATCCTAAGCCATGATGATTCCAATTGAAGTGTAATTCTTCCCAAGGTCTAACAAATTTCTTGAAAAGATGATTTTGACTGTATTCTTTTATTTCTTCACATTTGTTGTTGTTGCTTCTATTATTCTGTGCTTCTTTTTGAAATTCATCTTTGAAAGATTCCATATCTTCTGTTTCTTTTATACCATCTAATTGGATAAGGTCTTGTGTGTCACAAAATGCATCAACCTGTTGTATAAACTCGTTTGTATCACATTCTGCATCAACCATTTGGATAAGCTCCTCTGTAGCACATGTTGCATCAATCTTCTCTATTAGATCCTCTGTGTCACAACTTTCATCAAACTTCTCTATGAGATCCTCTGTGTCACAACTTGCATCAACTTTTTGAGTTTCTTCAGATGTTGTATCAATCATGTCATCAATTTGATTCTTCTTTTCACTTAACTTTATCTGAAGTGCATCAATCAATTGATTCTTCATTTCAATTTCATCTCGAATATCATTTATTGACTGCATTGTATCAACCGTGTGATCAATTATGTTTTGGTTGTGAATTAACTTCATCTCAAGTGTTTTAATCAATTTATCTTTCATATCAATTTGATCTTGTAATTCATGGTTGTACTCTTGCAACTCTTTGATTTCTTGAGAGGCGTTCTGTAAACGCTTTCCTCCTTTACCCATTATTATTTCACTTGTGCTTGCTTGAACTCGCTCGCTTGAACTCTTCTTTAAACTTTCACGCTCGCTTGAAATTGCTTCAGTCGAACTGGCTCGCTTGAAATTTTCAACAAGTTGAGGATGTCGGTTACCACCGAAAATGCACCCAAACATGTGATGTTTACAATGATTTGAGTTAAACTAATCAACCTTGTTAATTGCGACTCAGAATCATAATGACTCTTTGGTGTCGGGCTTAGCCGAGAATGCACCTAAAAATTACATTGCAATTCAACTTGATTTTGATTTCACACTTACAAAGAAAACTATTGCAGGTTTACAATGAATGTGGATTTAATTGATCTTCAAATTGATGATGCTTTGAGTCCTTGATTATGAACTTGATGTTTCCAATGTTGATGTGATTGCCAATTTGATATCTTCGTTGCTTCTTAATTGAGAGCTTTGATTGTTCTTGAATGTATGTTCTTCACTCGCAATGCTCACATGTGCTTGAATTACATTAAATTGCCTTGTACTTTAGTGTGTGTATGATTGCTTTATACAATTTTGTTTTAAGTGCCAAAAATAGACACAAAAGAGCAACATTAAGAATAATCCATCGCACACAACACAAAGTGTATCTAAGATCCCCTTATTCAATTGTAGGCGGATCTAAGACACTTCAACACCAAAAAAAATTGAACTTTTATTATTCTTGACACAATGATCTTCTAGTTGCCCCCTTGAAATGTACATTTAAATTCACTTTGTCTTTTCCTGATAATTCCCAATGCTAATAAAAGTTTGATTTAATTTTTGGCATATAATATTTTAAAATGTACACGCTGATGCACACAACCATTGGAGGCACGTGGATATCTGCAGTCTGCATGCATGTGTACAAAGATTTTCAATCGCACCATCTTCGTGTCTATGCACCAGATTAGTAGCTTTCTGTTCTCAAATTCAAGCAAGAATTTATTCCAAAACCTCACTACGTTCTTTGTTTCTTTGATTTTTAAAAAGGACAGAAACTACATAAGCAATTGATAGGGAAAACTTTCTTAAGAAACTATGCATTGCCAATAGAATCCACTATGTAATTAACACATAAACCTAGAGCAAATATGGGCTTATTCTCTCTGGAGCTCAAAACTCTAAAAACTTTCAAATATTTGATTGTTTTGCAATCTTGAACCACTCGGTATGGAAGAAACCAGGCATATCAGTCCTCTCATAGGTGTGAGCACCGAAATAATCTCGTTGCACCTGAACCAGGTTCTTCTGGGCCGTCATTGCCTCTTTCTCATGGGTTTGGATCCCTGAACTGGCCAGTTTCTAAAATCTCGGACACCCAGCATTTTTAAGGCCAATAAAAATTATACACAAATAACAAATGTGCATCGACGATCTATAAGATTGTTATGACATACAAAACACATTCTCTACACCCAAATCATAAATGTGTGTCGGCGATCTATCAATGGAAACCATGTATCAGAAAGAGGTACATTCTTAAATGGCTGATTGGCACCTTAGCATTGACTGGTGTACACCTGATGAAGGGACAAGCTCTAGCACCTTAGAATAATAATTAACCACTTGCACAATGCCATAGCTATTCCAGTTTTCAGAATCAATGAAACTCTAGCTGAAACCTTCACATTCCACAGCAACGAGATTCGAACTCCAGACCTCAGGGTACCACTTTAGAGGTCAGAGTCCACCATTTCTGAACCAGAGAAGCTAAGCCAGATCAAATATTTGAACCGCCCACAATGCGGATCAATTAGAGTTTTGGCAGCAACATACAGTCAGATCTCAGCTCAACATTCTATAGAGAAAATCAAACCAAGGAGTTCACGCTGGCAGATTGGAATGCTTATGCTAATTGAATTCATATTTGAAACAGTGTATACCGTCTTATTTGATATAAATAAGAGACCGATTTTACACCAAGAAGATCAACAGAACCCCGATTTGAAGAAGAACAATTGAACACATTAGAGCTAGAAATGAAAAAAGAAAGGAAATTGAAAATCTAAACTAAGATTTTGTGATTTGATTCGGAATGATTCTTTCCCAGTCGACCTGAGTTCTTTCTAGATCACAATTTTTATTTAGATCTACAGATCTCGAGCATATACACATTTACCTGATCTATAAACTTGAATAGATACCAGGATATATAATCTCATTACCAGATCATTGTCCGTAGATCCCAAATCATTTAAAAATATTGCTAGAAGAGATTGTTTTGAGATACCATGATAATATTGCTCTCATAACTGTTTGCAGTTTCCACAGCTCCACAGTGATGACTGCGGCTCCTCCACGCAGGCTAGAACTCTTATTTCATTTCCAATTTGTTGCTCTGCACTGGTTTGGATTCTCTCTCATCTCCCTGGCCATCTCATGAGGAATTTAAGCTACACCAGGATCTGATACCAATTGAAGAAATTAAGCACAATAATATTAAGACAAGAAGATTGGCGGAAAAGGCCTCAAGCCTTAATTCTCAACATAATATTCATCTTAATGATAAAAATATATAATACAATAACGAAACCACCTCAATTGTTCTCACATCGACACCTCATCAGGAGATAAGTTCAAATGAGGATATATAGAAATCTAGAAACACACCTAGGATAACAACTATATCCTAGTATGTACAATATTAAAGGTGGCATACTTAGGCTAACATTGTAGATTTGAAGGTAACTTATACTGATCCCATTCCACTTTACTGTGATAACACCAGTTCCATTAGTTTCTTGAAGAACATTGTTCTCCATTAAAATATGAATCATATACCAATAAAGTATCATTTTCTCAAAGAGCAGGTTACAAACAGAGTTTTTCAATTGAAGTATATTCCTTCCACAAAACAAATTGTAGACATCTTTACTAAACCCTAGCCAAGACACCATTTGAATATCTCCGTCAGAAGTTAGGCGTCATCCCTTCTCTCACCTAAGAGGGTCCATCCTTTCAGGGGGAGTATGTGTTGGTTGAATATCTGAAACCTCCGGAAAAGTAATGCAACAACTTAGGGGGAGCATGTTTTCTTTGACATTGAAGTCAAAGGCGGAGAAATGGTGTGGTATGGATGCTACAGTTGGATGTCTAAGAAGAATAGTGCAAGCCTTCAAGGTTTCCATCAATGCCAAAGGGGGAAATTATTGGCATATTTTACAGGAAGAGTGTGCTTCTCATTGATGGCAAGAACAACAGTGTCGATGGAAAACAGAGAAAGCATAAACTTGAGAGGAGAAGTGAACAATATGCAATGATCAAATATCAGAAGGGAAAGTGTAGTACTGAAACATGATCAGGGAAAAATTATTGAGAAATCTATTATTCGAATATTTGTCAGCTGTCGGATCACCTTAAGTGGAAGGACAGGATAAAATAGAAGAGTATCACAGAAGATAGATCAAGCCATTGATCTAAGAACATGATAGACAAACAAAATTTGGTTCATGTCAAAATTTGCGAGGAGGTTACTATTCGAGGAATCTCACTTCGGAAGAATTCACAACTTGAAAGTCAAATTACTCGAAGCCCGAAATCCGAAATAAATAAGGACCATCGGATCTATAGAAAATGCAATGACCATTAGATCAGGGAGAACCATGTCAGCAGACCACGTCTACAAGGAAATGTGGTAGATCAAGTTGGCAGACCATGTCAGCAAGTACACATGGCATAATCAGATGATGACAAGTGTCAAGAGGAGATTGGCTCATGCCATTTCAACAAGTGATGTAAGCAAGTTATGTCACTATCGGAGATTTACTTTGGGAGTTTCATCACCAACAAATGTCAAAAGTCTCAAAGTCTCAAAGGATGAAGGTCTAAAGATGCTCTCAGTCATCAGATCAGTTGTGGGGAGGAACCTGGACCATTAGATTAGCATCATGTGACCAAAGGAAGCATAGAGGAGAAGTATAAATCTGATCCATTGGATCTGAGAGACGAGTATCAATAGTCAATGGATCCATAGATAAATGCATGAAGGTTAATCCTTTGGATGAGCACAGGAGGGCGAACTTGTCAAAGTCCTGAAGTCACAAAGTAAGTAGGGACCCTCCATCATCAAGACTGACAGGTGGCACACGATACACAAATCCGGAGCGAATCACTTTAGGAGTTTGTGGTTGAGAAGGAAACGAGATCGCCAAAGACCTGAGGGCTGAAGAAGATCAAGGCTATCAGTTTCTAAAGGACGCATGGCAGAAATCTGTGCATTTCGAGGAAAAACAGTACTCCAGGAGAAAGTGAAGGAAGCGAAGTTGAGATTTGAATTCCCTGAAGCTTGAAGAAGAGAAGGAGATGAGGACCATCAATCTGTAGGAGGACACATGTCAATAGATCATGTACTCCAGTCAAAACACTCTGTGAGAAAGAAAAGGAAGGAGGAAAGGTTGGAAAGTTGAGATTTACGAACCCAGAATACTCGAAGGGATTGTGACCATTGATTCAAGAAGACCACATGTCAATAGATCGTGAATTCCAGGTGAAAGCATCGCAGAGAAAGAGGAGTTTGAGAATCGAGACTCCCGAAGCCCGAAAGGAGAAATCAATCTCATCCATCAATTTGGAGGGCCACATGTCAGTCGGTCGTTAAGACTTAGGAGGGAATGGATCTGGAGAAGAGGAAGGAAAGACAATAGATAGGAGTCGTTGATCAAATGAATCTATCAGAGACCACAATATCAAAGATCATGCCTGATTGCGGGACCAGAAATTGCTCGGAAGTTAATTTTCTGAGGTCAGGCCACAATCGAAACCACGGTATTAGAGAAAGGGTACATGGCAGCTGAAGGTAGATTGCGGGGAGAAAAGCGGTTGATACTCAAACCACCTTTGGTCACACCCACAATCATGTGGTCACATGAGAGCATCACCCAAGGTCACATCAATGAAAGATTGGGGAAGAAGATAGCACTGGTAGGCTCCACATCAGAGGTTATGCATTGAAAAGTAAAAAAATTGTGGTTTCTTGATCAGTTACAATTCAGTTACACTAACTGAATCATTGTTCTAGGGCATTGGAATCATCGATCTTGAGTGTTCTGAGATTCCCAACATGGGCATTGGATATTCAGAATGTAACAGATGATGAGGGCACGACTAAAAGAAAGATGTTGTGATAGAGAAAGGTTGTTGTTTCTCTGAAAAATAAGTTGAATTGTATGCAATGAACATTACATCATGAACTAAGGGAGAAAAGGTAGAGATGAAGAACATAAGAGGGACAAAGTGTTAAGAACTAAATATCAATATAGCATATAAAACCCTCAAAATAATTACTCAACACCTTGAAAAAGAGATAAATTAAGATAATAAGCCTCTTCAAGAGGGAAACTTCCTTATGCCCATATAAATGTACAATTACAAAATGATTCAAAATGAAAGTGTCTCCTTGGTATATATAGGAGACTAGGAGGTATAATTACAGTGAATGGCCTAAAGCTGAAATAAATAAAATAACATTATTGATATAATATTCCCCAATTAAGGGGTAATCAGCCACTATTTAGGGCTTAGCATGCCCCTCCCCTTGAGAAAAGTGTTGCCTGCAACGCTTGAGTAACTCTGGATTCTTCTATATAAAAGAACCATCTTCCCAAGTGGAATATTCAGTCGGTAGTTTCCTCCATTTAATGAGATACTCTGAAATGGACCTATTCCACAACAGGTGAATTCTTGTGTCACTGATGGCTTCAGGCTCCAATATGATTTTTCCTTCCTCGTCAAGTTCTGGAAATATAGTTTGAACCAGGATCTTGTCACCTATAACCTTCTCTAAGAATGAAACATGCAAAACTGAGTGTACTCATGAAGATGCATGCAACTCCAATTTGTATGCCATAGTACCAATCTTTTGCAACACCTTATAAGGGCCATATTCCTTTGGTGATAATTTATTATCCTTCTTGGCTTGCTTGAGAGACATCTGTTTGTATGGTTGTAGTCTTAAAAACACCCAATCCCCTACTTCAAAACTTCTTTCACTACGATGTTGATATGCTTTTTGTTTCATACGATTATGTGCCATGGTCAGGTTGTCCTTTAATATTTGGAGAACTTGTTGTTGATGCTCGATGTGATATTACACTGCTTTAACCTTAGATTTTTGTTTTAGAGAAGAAGTGATGGAAGGAGGGTGGTATCCATAGAGTTCCATAAATGGTTTCATTTTTGTTGCAGTATGAAAGGAAGTGTTATACCACCATTCTGCCAAGGGTAACCATTTGAACCATTGTGTTTGTTTATCAGAGGCAAAGCATTAACGAAGGTAGCCTTCTAGACATTTGTTCACTATCTCAGTTTTTCCATCAAATTGAGGATGATAGGATGAGCTATGAGCCAATTGAGTACCCAAATAAGAAAATAATTCCTTCGAAAAATGTCCAGTGAAGATGGGATCTCTGTAACTTACAATAATATTTGGGCTTCCATGCAGCTTTTGAACTGTCTCGATGAACACAGTGCCAACTGTATTAGCTTTGAAGGGATGAGAGAGTGAACAAAAGTGTGTGTACTTGGTTAGTCTATCAACAATCACCATGATGACACTCTTTCCTTCAGACTTCAGTAACCTTGTGAAGAAATCCATGGAAACCTCCTCCCATCACTGACTTGGGATAGCTAATGGTTGTAAAATACCTAGGGTCTTAATCGTTTCCACCTTATTTTGTTGGCAAACCAATAATTTTTCCATAAACCTTTGAACATCAGTTTTAAGGCCATCCCAAAAAATTCCTTCTTGACCCTATGGTAGGTTTTCAAAAATCCCGAGTGCCCTCCTACCGGAGAGGTGTGCAATTCCAGTAGTACCTTTTTTTTGAGTTGGGAGTTCTTACATAAATATAAGTGATCTTTGTACCATAGTGAATCATTTTTCCATCCATGTAAGTATGCGATGCCTTTGGAATCCTGCAAAAACTTTTGAATGAGAGTCCACACTTTTTGCCATTCTTCCATTCATCCCTTGCTTCTATTATCCAATTAGGTTGGATGAGGAAGTTGAGATAGCTTATAGAGAAAGATCTCAACATATTCATCTTTCTTGAGAGTGCATCTGCCACAACATTTTTTCTTGCTTTTTATGGGCCATTCAAATCATAACCCAATATCTTGGTTACCCATTTTTGTTGTTCTTTTTGAATATAGTCTTTGTTCCAAAAATTATTTAAGACTATCATGATGCATTTTTGACAGAGTGCCTACCTATTAGGTAAGGATGTCATTTCTTCAATGCATGTAGATATTGCCATCATTTCCTTCTCATAAATGGGTTTATGTAGAGTCCTTTCCCTTGGTGGTTGACTTTCAAAGCCGGGGGCCTTCCTTCTTGCATTAGGACAAAAGCCAGGGGCCTTCCTTCTTGCATTAGGACAACACCAATTCCATTTCCCGAGGCATCACATTCCACAATAAAGGTTTTTGTGAAGTTTGGAGTGGTCAATACAGGAGCTTTGCACATCACCACTTTAATTTTTTCAAAATATTTAGTTGCCTTTGGAGTCCATGAAAATGCATCCTTCTTATTTAGTGTCGTTAAAGGTGTTGCTATTCTTCCATAGTGTTGAACAAACTTGCGGTAGTAACCTGTCAAGCCCAAAAATCCTCTAAGATTCTTCAATGTTTTGGGAATCGGCAAGTCCATCATGGCCTTAATATTGTTAGGGTCTACCTTGACACCTTCATGAGATACAATATGACCCAAATACTCTACCTCCTTCACTCCAAAGAAACATTTGGATGGTTTGGTATATAGTTGTTGCTCCTTTAGTAGTTGTATAACCTTGTAAACATGTCGCACATGATCCTCCCAAGACTTTCTATAGATTAGTATATCATCAAAAAATACTAACACAAATTTTTGAAGGAAGGGCTTCAAAATGGAATTCATCAACCCTTGGAATGTGGAAGGTGAATTTGCAAGGCCAAAAGGCATGACCAAAAATTCATAATGGCCTTCATGAGTTCGGAATGTTGTTTTTTGGGATATCTTCTTCCTTCATTCTAATCTGGTGATACCCCGAACAAAGATCCAACTTTGTGAAATAGATTGCTCCATGTAGTTCATCTAACAATTCATCAATGACAGGAATAGAAAACTTATCTTTAATAGTGATCTTGTTGATCTCTCTATAATCTGGACACATACGCCATGAGCCATCTTTATTGAATACCATTACCACCGATGCATAGTAAGAACTTTGGCTAGGTCTAATAATGCCAGCCTCTAACATTTATTCAACCATGCGCTCAATTTCAATCTTCTGGGCATAAGGGTATCTGTATGGCCTAATGTTAGGGGGAACACTCCCAAAAATTAGGTGAATATTATGATCATGATTTTGAGTGGGTGGAAGACCTTTGCCAATATCTTCAAATACGTTGGAATTCTTATCAATGATCCCTTAGAGATATAGAGGAATAGATGGCTTAGATGTTTGAACATCTAGTCAGCATAGTTGTGCAATAACACGTTGATGCCCCCTTTTCAATAATTTTTTCATGCCATTAGATCTTATCACCTTACCGGGTCTTCCTTTGATACCTCTTAACTCAATTTCTTTTCCTTCCAATGAAAATTTCATGAAAAGTTCTTGAAAATGAAAATCCATTGTTCCTAATGATTGTAACCATTGGATTCCTAGTACAATATCAGCACCACCCGTGCCTATAGAAATCATTGGACTATTCATTACATATTACCCCATAGTAGAATTGATCTTATTGCATTTTCCTGAGCAATTGATAGTTCCTCCATCTTCAATCATTACTTGAAACTCTGGCGCTGGATATACAAAGAAATTGAGATCTTTGGCTAATTTACAGTGAATGAAATTATGAGTACTGCCAGAATCAATTAGGACTATTACATTTTTATTTTTGATATATCCTTCAATCTTGAGGGTTTGAGGAGTGCTAATTCCAACCAATGCATTACATGATATCGTGGGAGTCAACTCTTCAGATGAAATTGCTTCTATGTTTTCATCTTGAGATGGTTCTTGTTCTTGTTCTTGTTCTTATTCTTATTCCTCTTCACAATCTATGTAGAATGATTTCTTCTCACCACACTTATGTCCCTTACTAAACTTGTTGTCACAATTAAAGCATAAAACTTTATCTTTTCTTTGCTCCAATTGTTGAGACATCAAACTTGTAGGTTGAGGTGCTTTAGAAGAAGGAGCATTATTCTCTCTATAGCTGTTAGGATTGGTCCTTCTAGTAGCCATAGCCATATTTTTACTTTCAACATTTCTTGCCACCCTAAATGCATTCTCTAATGATTTGGGTTCCCAAAGGAAAACCTCATGTTGAATGTTATCCTTTAAATTTCCTATGAATACATCAATCAAGTGCTCATCTGGAATATCTATTACCTTTATATTCAACCTTTGGAAGTTCTCAATGTGCTCTGTAAATGAACCCTTTTGCTTGAGATTTATCAATTGGCTAAAGAAGGTATTGCTCCTTGTATCCTCATAGTGTTCTATCATTTCTTTCGTGAAAATTGTCCATGTGACGAGTGATTTGTGAAAACAAAGCCATCGATACCATAGAAATTGATTGGGTTCTAAATATAATGAAGCAATTCGTACCTTTTGTGTATGTGGCACATTATGTAGATCAAACAAATGCTCCATCTAAAGTATCCATGTGATTGGGTCCTTTCCATCAAACTTCCTCATATCAATTTTAGGAACGTTGTTGGTCTTCAACCCAAAGTTGGAGTTTCTCCATTCTTGATTCATCTTCCTTGTGTCCTCATCATGAATTTCATGGTACACAATTTCACTTTCAGGTGTCCTCTCTATTAGGAAATTTTTCATTCCTTCCATGATCTCCCTTTTTAAACCATCCATCTTAGTATCCATTATTGCCTCCAATTTATCTTCAGTTGAATCCATCATCCCTTGTTGTTCATATTTTTCATTGTGTTCTTTTTTAATTCATTTATGTCCCTATGCAATTCTTCACCTTCATAAAGAGTCCAAGTAGGACTTTCTGGAGGCTTATTTGGTGTAGAAGTTCCCTTTTTGGGTGGCATGTTGGTCAAGTATCACTTTTGAACCTTGATTTTGAGGTGGTTCTTCTGGAAAATCTTTCTTCTACTATATCTCCAAAGTTTCAGCCCCTCTGGGTATGAAACTTTATTTTTTGTAGTTCTATGATATTTGTTCTCTGCAATGCCACAGGTCTGATCAAAATTGAATGTGCCAAGTGGAATTTACAATAACTTCCCCACAACTTTTTTCTTTTTGTCCTTTCTGGGAGATCTCACTTGTATAGAGTTCCCCACACAAAATAATTGATATCAAATTCTGAAGCTCGTACCAGAAATACTTCAGAATTTCCACTATCCAATTCCACTAGTCTCACTCAATTTGGATACTCTAGGAAGAACTTATGATTGTTTTACCTGGAACACCTTCTTCAGACTAGTCAATAGGACTAGTCAGATACACTATCTTCCACAGGGTGTATATACAAATGTATGATGAACCAAAAGCTAAAATTTTTACCACAGATACATTACTAATTTATGTGAATAGCCTCTAGATTTCAGGGTCTGAAATGTTACAGAAAATGTTTTATAGCGAAAATTCCCCAATGATTCAGTTTAGGATGATTCCAGAACCCTATATTGCGCAGGTTGTATCTCCAAAAGTATAAGGCCTCAGGAGTTGAAATTTTAACCCAACGTACCTTGATCCATACACTAAATATCCTTGAAGCCGTTCCTTATGAAACATTGTATAAAAAAAGTTATAGCGAAAATGCCAAGGTGTCTCATATGTAGCAGTGAAACCCCAAGACCTTGAGATCTGATACCATATGTTAAGAACCAAATATCAATATAGCATAGAAAAACCTCAGAATAAGTACTCAACGCCTTGAAAAAGAGATAAATTTAGATAATAAGCCTCTTCGAGGGGGAAACCTCCTTATGCCCATATAAATGTACAATTACAGGATGATTCAAAATGAAAGTGTCTCCTTCGTATATATAGGAGACTAGGAGGTATAATTACAACTAATGGCCTAAAGACGACATAAATAAAATAACATTACTAATATAATATGCCCCAATTAAGGGTTAATGAGCCACTATTTAGGGCTTAACATAGAGCAGAAATGGTGAAAACATCAGAGTGTAAGAGAACTTAAGATCATGAGAAGAATAGAGGAAGAGTAGATGGAAAGAGACAACGAATGGAGCCAAGCATGAACAAACAAAAGCAAAGCAGAATTGCAGAACAAAGAAGAAGTGGTAAGTGTTGAAATGTCTATTTTGTTGTAAAGTATTATTCAAGTAAAGTTTTAGAAAATAGGGAGGTAGGATGTTTTTAGGGAGGACTGTGGTCCTCTGTTATTCAAGTTGGTGCTTGAATACTGGGAGTTGTAGCTTCCATCTAGTTGTGTCTAAAAAACTAGGGTGGTAAGGTGGTGCAAGGGAGAACCATTGTTCTCTTTTATACAGTTTGGTGCCTATGTGACTGGAAGTTGGTGCTGGAACACTCAGGGAGTTGGTGCTTCATTCTAGTGGGTGCTAGAGAAACCAGAGGGTTGGTGCTCTCTACAAGTTGTTGCTTGTTAAAGAAGAGGTTGTAGCCTCATTTTGAGTTGGTGCTAAAATATTAATGATGCATGTAACTTAAAAGACTGCTATCATTCTAAGAAGAAGAGGTTTTCTCCCTTTATGGGTTTCCTCATGAATATCTGTCTCTGTGTATATCATATGTGTGATTGATTTTTATTATTTCTGTTGTTCATGACTTGCATAATCTTGATGATCACTTGGAGAAGACTAATAATATTTCCATACGCATAAAATTGTTTAAGCACAGTAACAACCGATTCACCCCCCCCCCTAGTTGTCTTAGCATTTCCAACAAAAAAATGACAAATATTGAATATACCATTGTTGGCTTGACTTAAAGCATTTTCCTTTTTTTCGGGATCTTGAATTTGTCTAGTTTCATCCTACAAGCATATATGGTGCAGGTTGCCTCATCAATGAAGGTATTGACTTCCTCATTGGATTACATTTGTTTGCAGACTTCATTTTCATTAAATGAAGAATGATGGCCCATGAAATCAATAGCATATTAGTTATATAGTATAGAACTTCATAGCATGCTTTTGATTGAATCAGTAAAGTGAATTTAGACGATGCAAGGCATAACCAAATTTCTTCTCTGGAAAAATATTCTTCTTATGTAGGTTATAGATAATGGAAATGCATCTCAATCATTGATTGTGTTAATTAATAAATTCTAATTTGGCTTCTTTAATTTGTCAATAGCTAAGAGAATAGAGGAGTTAAATCCTATGGAATATTTAATACAAATCAAAGATAATAGTATTGGAAGTTTTATGAGAAAAGGTGGCGATGGTGTCCCCCTTATCACTCCTTGCATAGAGTAGTTGTAGTAGGGCTGAGCAGTCCCTGCCCATCCTCTATGGGTTAGTTTGGAGGTGATCTCAATAGAACCAAATGCCCTAAGGGATGTTTTAAAAATGTGAAGAAGAATCCATGATTATAAATCACCTTAACATGGGTTGGATCCCACTTGGGGGATATATATCATATGAAAGACTATGCGTAGTTATGTTTTTTATTGGGATATGGTCTCAAAGTGGATTCTATGCTAGTGGATTTATATTAAGTTCCAGGTTAAAAGGATCTGTTGATCTCAAGCATTGTGTTAAAGGTTTCTTCATAGACATCTTTACACATGTCACACTCTAAATATTGTGACTGAATCTTTACACATGCCATCTTTAGCTGATCTAAGTGCTCAATGCTTTTTAAAGAGATTATCTGTATTCTTTTATCTATTTTAATACAAGATACGCATGGTGCACTTCTTGGAGTTTCTATGTTCTTTTAGAGATATCTTTTCATGCACATGTTGGGAACTTTCTCTTGACTGACTTTCTTGTTCATGGATGAGGATTAGACCCACGAAAACTAGGTGAAATATTCTAGACAAATTTAGCATGCTTTAAGGGTTTTTGAGGTGATGTTTCATGGAACATATTATGGGTCTTGATATATTCTTGGATAAGTTTTTGGATGGTTCTTTTCTCATCTAAAAGAGAAGGAAATTTCGGACATATAGGGGGATCAGTTATTTTTTAGGCCTCTCGCTTCTTGCACTTTCACTTCAGTATTTCACATTCTAGTCCCTCTCAAGTCAGATTGAACACTTGGTATGAACGGGATTATTCAATAGTATACAACCCACCCACTATAATTTAAAAAAAAAAATCATTATTTTCCAACATATATACCCTAGATTATGTTCAGCGTTCCCTTCCCCCGTTTCAAGGGTATGTTAGTATTACTACATGACCATTACCTATATTTTGAACCTTTTGGACATTGTTGCAACTCTTTCTCCAATACTAGCGCAATAAAATTGGTTGATTGTAACATTAATGGGTTCTACCTATGTGCCCATGTCTCAATAGATTGATAAGAAAAAATATATTAGACCCATGAATTCTCTCCTAACCTTGGAATTATAGAAATAAGGTTTATCTTTGATCAATAATTGTTTCTTTTCTCTGTAGACCAACTGATCAACATAGCCTCAAACTAGCTATATTCAAGTGCAGATACATGTTCCTTTCAGACATAAAGGCTAGAGTTTGGGGAATCTTCGTATTCGGCGGCATGACCTCGGAGGAACGGGAGGAACAATCCAACCTGGGTGCCTTCATATGGAGGGAGCCTGAAAAAATCAATGCAATGAGTTCACAGGCACGAAAGAGGGCCTTTATATATTTGATTTCTTGATACCACATACCACCATGAATAGGCTCGTAAATACACAGGTTCATTCCTCGGGCGTATATGATCAAGCTATATTCATTTTTTTTTAAACCTACAGAAGGCGTGGAAATAGCGACGTAAGTTCATCACAAGCCATTGATGAGTTTTTACTCTACCAAGAGTTTTCGTCGCTATTGCCATGATTTTACGTCGCACTTTTTCACGCTTTTTCATCGCACATATGGCATATGCGTCATAATATGTTGGTGATTTTTTACTCTGCCAATATGTTTCATCGTTATTTCCAAGGTTTTTCGTCGCAACTTTCCATACTTTTTCGTTGTATGGCATCTACGTTGCAAGTTATTGGTGAGTTTTTTTACTTTTGCATGCTTTTTCTTCCCTATTGCGATGATGTTTCATCACTATTGCCATGATTTTTAAGGTAAACCTATATTGAAGATAATGACATGTGGCAGCCTTCTATCATCGATGTTTCCACGAATACCTAGTTCGTGGATATAGAAATGGAAAAAGTTCCACAAAAAATAGTCTTTTCTTTCGTGGAAAGTGTGACAGATATGTGCGGCCATAGCAACGAAAAACCGTGGAAAATTTGGTCATATGTAGTAGTACGATAAGCCTTCCAAGGATAGCACTAGACTTCCATCAACCATTCACCAAAATATAGCCATAAACAAGAGCATAAAAGACACCATTTGCCAAAGGTAGCGAAAATTTCAGACCAATGTTTTCTCACAATGGGAGAGTTATGATTCCAAATGAGATCTTAAGATCTCTATTTATACAAAATGTTTCTCACATAATTTCTCCACATAATATTAGGGAAGACACAATATTACGGGTCAACAACCATAATCTTGCCCCTTTACACAAACAATATTATTTAATTCATTCTAATTTTCACTTTTGCACAAATAAAACCCTAATTTACATGGACGTCACCCCTTTAGAGGACATTTTGGCACAAAAAGAAAGTCGTTGAAGATTCAGGAGAGTAGAGGGTGTTAGCACTAGAAGTCACTCCTGGATTTCAGTAGGAATAAACCTGATACCCATCAGTTTATATGCCACGGTTGTTTACAAAGGGTGATCGAATGGAAGAAAAATCAGAACAATATCGTTTTAACTCAAAATCATGGACCAGGCTATGCATGAACAGGTGAGGTCTTAATCTAACTTCCGTCAGTAAGATGAGATTAAAATGAGCAGAGGGAAGACTTGGTGAGAAGGATGAAAAAGATTGCTATGGGCATCAGGCCTTCCAACAGCTTGGAGAAGAACAACAAAACACTGGAATGTGCCTAAATGACATAGTTGCAATAGCTATAATGACAGCTCGACTGGATCTTCCAATTCCGAGCATTGCAATTGTTGGTGCAATTATTTGCATAATATATTACCAAACATAAATTATCAACCGATATTCGTAATCAATAGAGTTGATGCACTATATGTGCTAATAACAGATAGGTTCCTATGTCTGATGAGTATATCATAAATAAGAAACATTCAATAACATAATACTTTGTTTTAGGATATCTAAATGGTTCACACAACTTCAAACTTAGAAGAGAAAATTGATAACAAAACTAAACAATGAATCAAAAGGTTCTTCCTTAAGTGACAAGTCTGTTCATTAGGGGCTCATGAAACAAAGAGATGAACTCATATCTTACTTCTTGTAGAAATTGAAAACAATAATCAACAATTCACGCTTAGACAAAAATCAATCATAACTCTATTCACTCTAATCAAACCTATGTAGTACAGAAAATAATCAATGTAATTGAGAGGCTTCATTATATGGTGCATGAAGATGAGAGATGAAGTCTGATCTCATTTCCTGTAACAACTCATTTCAAACTTGCAATAAATTCTTATCTAATTTTGCACACTCTTCAAAATCAATTGATGCATCACAAAGAGAAATTTAATACAGTCTTACAATCTTGCAATTCTGGAAAATTACTGTGTTTCTACACAAGAAACATAAGTTTTAATGAGATGTTCCATTTAATGGATTATGTAATGAGAATGATGGACTCCCGACTGTTCCTGTGCTTCCACACTTTGCAATCAATTCTAATAGTGAAATCAGAAATGAAATCAAAACAACAAGTACAGAAAAATAGAAATCTATACTAATAATTTACAATGAGCTTACCAAGCTAGATCGGTGGTCCTTGTCGATGCCAACATGGAATATTTTGGATCAGAAAATTCTAAATGCTAAGAGACACACAAGATCCTTGAATTCAAACATCCATTGATCTTCAGCAAATGAATTTACAAAAGGAGTTGGTTCAGAAATTCAATTTTCAGCATACTAATTCCCCCCCTTTGGCTTAGAGCCATCACTCAATTTATATGATTTTTACATTACAAATTTGGATATAGAAAATCCATCCAAATCAAAACCATTTTCCATCAATGGAGGTCGAGTATAACCAATTATCTAATCAAGGAAATGTATTTCCCACGAATCTGGGTATGATCTTAGAATTTCTGGAAAATTGGCAATAATTTAGGACGAATTGTTCCCCTTGAGATGGATGTCCATACGTGTGATATATTTATATTCTATCCCACTATTTCAAATGAAAACACCTCTCTAGACAAAACCCATGTCCCCAAATTTTGATATGCATCGTCATATTCCCAGAAATCGATGAGCAAATCCAGTACCAGAATGTTGGTGTCGAAATCCTGTAGGTAATTGTTTAGTACCGGAATACACATAGTCACAATCTTGAGTACCAGATTAGGCGCATGACTTGGTACCGGAATAGCACAAAGTGTGAAGTACCGGAATAGGTGGAGCTTTAAATACTGGAGCAAAACTTCTTAGGAGTCAAATGATTAGGATCATACAAAATCAAACATTTAATCAAATTAACTCAAGAAAATTAAACAAATTATGCCTTAATCATAACTTACCCCTTATGCACATGAACAAGGTAATCAAGTGTATTTATGGAGGAAACAATCAATTAGATACGCATAGCATAGTAAAATTGACTCAAACAGAGATAATATAGGGTAATAGAGGTGTCAATACTAAGACTCAACAACAATACTACTATAATAGCTTGATTGGATCCTCCAATTCCAAGCTATCCAGTGTGAGAGGGAAAGGGTAACACAGGAAATTGATTAAAACTGGTGCAAAAATTGCAGTGATCAACCATACATCATCCTACAACATCGCAACCCTCGACTAGATCCTCCAATTCCGAGTGTCTTAACACAAAGTTTACAGAGATGGAAATAAGTTCACTTTCATTAAACAGGAAGTCTTAAATACAAATGCATAACCATGAAAACCAGTGCTTCACCAAAACATTACAATCGAGAGCTTATCTCTACCATCGATACTAACAAAATGGAAAAAAATGCCTACATATACTCATAACTTCGTAAGCATCGGGGACGTTCTCGGGCTTCCATGGTATTGCGTTCAGGTCACTTCGGTCAGAATGTGCATGTAGTCTCTCTGCACATGCATTCTTCTATTAGACACAAAAGTTTACGTCTGGCTTTCCCCTTTCAGGCTGCACATGCAAACATTGGGCATACTACCTATGCAGTCACTTGTCAGATGAAATCCATGTCAGACTAGACTGACAGTCACCTTCCATGCTTTGTCCCTTTCTGACCTTCTATTTATGGAAGATGATGATGTCTCACCCACATTCCATATTTACATTAACTTCTTTCTTGGGATCGAGTAAGGCCTAGTCAACTCTGCACCTGCAGGACGTGGCGGTCTCCCTTTGGTTGTTGCTTCTTTGTTGGATTGTTGTGAGGGGACCCAGATGGTGGATGTGGACAAGGATCTGGCAAGGACGAGGATGACATAGGGCACATGACGCAAAGCGGTGAATGGGCGGTGGCCAGGCAGCGGTGATTTAACATGCGTGGTGTGGAGATGAGATAGGGAGAGGCCATGTAGACGGATGTGGTAGAGGAAAGGCTGCTGGGAAAACACAAGTGGTAAAAATCATGGGCTCTGATGTGTGAGATCCAGGAGGAGGAGACACGAGGCCTGAGAAGAAGTTGTGGGGGGAAACACATAGCTAGGATAGGGTGACCTGGAGGAGGAAGAATAGGTGTCAGAAGATAAGAGGGACGAAGAGGAAGGATATGACATGGGGGAAGAATATAGGGAGGAACACTTGGAGGGAGGTGATAGGTGAGAACGATAAGGGGCTATGGCATAGTGTTTAGTGGAGGACAGGTTTACCATGATGAGGTGAGGAGGGACAGCATGCGATGCGGTGGGAAGATGAGAGAAATGGAGTGGATGACACATGGAAGTGGAAGGCGAGGTGGAGTGGATGACATATGGAAGTGGAAGGCGAGGGAGGTAAATGGAGGAGGTAAGTGGTATGGCATAGGCATCCGACATCACGAGATGTTTTAACATAGCACTGGCCCCAAGATTCAAACCACTCCATATCGAACTCTCATTGTGCTGAAATAGGTGCAGAGGGGTTTGTAATGGAACCCTGGTCGATATCCGAGCACGCGAAATCCTTAACCACCCATTTGTGCACCTCATCAGCCATATCGACCCCCCCCCCCCTTTGTTAAAGATAGAACGATGAGGGGGGGTGTAATTGATCCTCGGCTGCAGATCCGAGTGCACAAATCCCAGCCGCTCAGACCCACGTGCCTCTTAAAATAATGCACTCGGCCACCAAACCTTGGATAAGTGGGTATTAAACCTACTTCTTGTCATTTTTCCACCCAATGGAAAAATCAAAAAGAAAAACTCCCCTTGCAAGAATATGTGCTAACATTAGGTTCCATGGGGGATAGAGTCCTCCCTACGAGGCTCTAAGAACTCTTTTTGCAGCTCCAGTTCCTTAGTGTTGGGTTGTGGAGTCATTCTCTGAGATATTATGTCGAAAAGAACCTACTGAAAATTGGAACTACTCTGTTTACAGAACATGAAGAAAACACACATGCTCCAGGGGAAGCTTATTTATGTACAAAAACTAAGATAACTGATATTTACAAAGAGTTAGGTGAAAGCATACTTCCACTAGAGCCATTCAAACAACCTCCTGAATGAAGACTTATTATTTATGTAACTGATCAAAGGATAATGGAACGACGACAACTTCTTAGTAACATTTTCCAGTGTTCCTCCCAGGGCAGAAGGTAAGATAAAGCTGGGAGGCTTCAATACAAGGAAAAAATGCATCTCCATGTACTCCCCTATGGGGTCACAAAAGAGGTGACAAAACTTAATGGGCTGGTGATAGTAAGTTTGCTTTATTTCACAACTTCTCCCATATGGCTGAAAGTTTGTGGCAAGCATGGACGAGTGAAAATTTGATGCAGGCCATTGATCCACTTCTCCTTGGTCTACTCCAATCACATCTGCTAGCTAATGGCAAGAAATATCCTCGTGTATAACAATAGCTAGCTCTTTCTCCTTATCCTGCTACTCATTTATGAATGTTGGAGATGAAAATAGTTGCATATCTATCCCCTCCTCCTCGTCACTAGGATATTCATCAAACATGGGTTTCTCCTAGTCAAGGACAGGAATATCCTCTGCATTGTCATATGAGTAAAAAATGGGCTGCTCATATCCAGGATTTTGAGGGAAAGGGTTGTAAGGAAAATCATTTTCCATAACAGGCTCATTCTCTACACTTTCCTCACTAGGAAAGAAAACATAGCTTTCGTCCGATGCAAATGAACATGGAGGAGAACAAACTGATTTCTGATCCAAGTCATCTTCATCATCCTCACAGCCTACTTTTGATTCAGCTATATTTTGAGTACAATCGTTGTATCCCTCACAACAACTATGAAAAATTAACTCAGAGGGATAAAAATTCTAACAATGAGCGTTGAAAGATGAATGAAATTGCTCCAGGGAGGAAAGGCTAGCAGGGGGCAAGGAGTAAATCCACTCACAAGAATCTCCCTCTAATGAGAATCTGAACATCTTCATCAAGACATCCTCATGAACAAAATGGTGCTCAAGCATGCATGAGTGAAAATTAAGCAAGTGCTCACCAGGATTATCATGCTTGCTTCCCCTGAATCTCAAAAGATAATCATCCAATTCATTTATAGGTGACACTGGATGTGGATAACCAGCTATGGTAGAGAAATTGAAGGGGGGAAACCTCTTGGCTAGGATATCCTCCATAGCCCTTTGATTTGTCTCCCTCAGTGGAGTCACCAACAGATCCTGCACAATGGAGTTGCCATGGTGAAAGATAATGAGTCAGAACAATGTGTCCAGCTTTAGTTCACCATCTAAAACTGGATCTCTGCAATGTGTCTCTTTCTAGGGAGCTTCAGGTGTGCTAGAGGTAGTTGTGGAGTGGAACTTGTGTGTCTGCCTCTCAGGAGCCACAGCCAAAATAGTGGATTCGTTGGTGGATCTGCATCAATGGAGTCGTCGGGTGCACAGTTGCAATATTGAATGTACTAAGTTCTGATGCACCTTCAGAACTAGTAAGATTTGTCGTTCAATCCCAAGGAAAATCTTCAACTTCGTCCCTGGCAATGACACCATGAAATGTTAGCATCAGAAGTCACTCCTGGATTGCAGTAGGAGTAAACCTAATACCCATCAGTTTATATGTCACGATTGTTTACAAAAGGTGATCGAATGGAAGAAAACTCAAAACAATATTGTTTTAACTCAGAATCATGGACCAGGCTATGCATGAACAGGTGAGGTCTTGATCAAAATTCTATCAGTAAACTAAGATTAAAATAAGAAGAGGGAAGACTTGGTGAGAAGGATCAACAAGACTGCTATGGGCATCAAGCCTTCCAGCATCTTGGAGAAGAACAAGAAAACACTGGAATGTGCCTAAATGACACAGTTACAATAGCTATAGTGACAGCTCAACTAGATCTTCCAATTTTGAGCATCGCAATACTACTGTAATAGCTTGACTAGATCCTCCAATTCAAAGCTATCCAGTGTGAGAGGGAAAGGGTAACACAGGAAACTGATTAAAACTGGTGCAAAAATTGTAGTGATCAACCATAGATCATCCTACAACATCACAGCCCTCGACTGGATCCTCCAATTTCGATTGTCTTAGCATAGAGTTTATAGAGATGGAAAGAAGTTGACTTTTATTAAAAAGGAAGTCTCAAATACAAATCCATAACCAGGAAAACCAATGCTTCACCAAAACATTACAATCGGGATCTTAGCTCTACCATCGATACTAACAAAATGGAAAAAAATGCCTACATATACTCAAAACTTCATAAGCAGTGGGGACATGCTCGAGATTCCATGGCACTGTGTTCAGGTCACTTCGTTCACACTGTACATGCAGTCTCTTTGCACATGCATTCTTCTATCAGACAGAAAATTTTACGTCTGGATTTCCCCTGTTAGGCTATGCATGCAGACGTTGGGAAGACTGCCCATGCAGTCACTTGTTAGACACAATCCTTGTAAGACTAGACTGACAGTCACCTTCCATGCTTTGTCCCTTTCTTACCTTCTATTTATGGAAGGAGACGATGTCTCAACCACTTTCCATATTTACCTTAACTACTTTCTTGGGATCTAGTAATGCCTAGTCAACTCTGCGCCTGTAGGGCATGGTGGTCTCCCTTTGGCTTTTGCTGCTTCATTGGACTATTGTGAGGGGACCGAGATGGAATACATAGAAAAGGATCTGGTGGGGAAGAGGATGACATGGGGCACACAATGCAAATTGGTGAATGGGCGGTGGCCAGGCAACAATGATTTAACATGCTCGGTGTGGAGGTGAGATAGGGATAGACCATGTAGACAGATGTGGAAGAGGAAAGGCGACCAGGAAAACATGAGTGGTAGAACTCGTGTGCTCTGAGGTGTGAGATCTAGGTGGAGGAGACACGAGGGCTGAGAATAAGTTGTGGGGGGAATCACATCGCTAGGACAAGGTGACCTAGAGGAGGAATAACAGGTGTCGAAAGATAAGAGGGACGAAGAGCAAGGATATGACATGGGGGAAGAATGTGGGGAGGAACACCTAGTGGGATGTGATAGGTGAGAACGATAAGGGGATATGGTGTAGTGGTTAGTGGAGGACAAGTGTACCATGATGAGATGAGGAGGGAGAGTGGGTGATGCAGTGGGAGGAGGAGAGAAATGGAGTGGAGGATAGATGGCAGCGGAAGGCGAGGGCGGTAAATGGAGGAGGTAAGTGGTATGGCATAGGGGGTCCAACATCATGAGGATGCGCCATGATAGCATGGGGCCCGCATTCAAAACTGCCAATATCAGACGCCCCCCCCCCCTCATTAAATGAAGAAAATCCGAGGGGGTCTGAAATGGAACCTGGGCCACAGATCTGACCGCTCAAATCCCAGCCGCTCAAATCTGCAACCTCCTTACTGCTCATATCGGACCCACCCCCCACCTTTGTTAAAGATAGAATGGTGAAGGGGGTCCAGAATTGATCCTCGGCCGCAGATCTAAGCGCACAAATCCTAGCCGCTCAGACCCACACGCCTCTTAAAATAATGTGCCTGGCCACCAAACCTTTGATAAGTGGGTTTTAAACCCGCTTCTTGTTATTTTTCCACCCAAGGGACAAATCCAAAAGAAAAACTCCCCCTTGCAAGAATATGTGCTAACAGAGGGGATTCCCAAAGCCACATGTCAACCATCCAAGTGTCTTTCTTCATGGTAAAAGCCCATTCTTCCTCAAAAATTCCAAGTGCCAAATGTATATCACCTCACCACCATGACCTAACCCCCATAGGTGACATCATGCTGAAGAAGGAGATGTTTTTCCCCTCTCAGGAAAATCGTTTGGCATGTGGGGGATTGGATAGGTCTTTCACATCATATTCTAGGTCTCCAATACTTTATCTCTGTGATCTGGCATGTGGACCCTTGGCATCCAACCTGTGGGCTTGCAGCCCCATGGAATCCCAAGCTAGGCTTGTTCCTCCAAAATTGCCCACCAAATAGGACCTGCAAAGACAAACAAGCACACCCTCCAAGGATCTCAAGTCATACCATCATGATAAGTAAATCAAATGAATAAATGAGCCACCTAAGCATGTGCATCAAAGATTACCATATCAAATAATTAAATGCTCAAAGACATTGTTGACGCCCAAAAGCGCAACATCAAAACCCTGCATGCAAATGGGTTGCAATGCCTTATTACTTATATATATTTAATAATATACTAAATGGGTGGGACCCCATATGTGAATAATGATGAAGTAGGCCTCGTATTTTTATGCGGTCATGTCTATTTTGCAAAAATGACTCTACAATTTTAAAAATTCGAAACCTCTTTCCAAGCGAAATGGGAAAATGATAGGTTTATTGGCGATTTAATTTAAAGAGAAAAGGGAAAATGTGTTGTTTTAATGAGCATCTTGGTTTATTCTGCTGCACATATATTTTGAAAGGTTGATTTAAATTCCAATCATGGGATGTATATGGTTATGGCATATTGCACTTATGAATTCTTGTTACTATCATTGACATTGGTTAATTTTGAAGGGTGGAAATGTTATAGCAAGATTTGCCTCACCCTATGAAATCTTGCACAGAAGGCCTTTTTCCATTTCCCTATGCAGACTTATCATCCTTGTTTGTAAATCCCATAGCTAAAAATACATATTTTTCCACATGTACGCATCTTGCCTACTATAAAACATGCATATATGCAGGTTGCACCACTACAACCTGCATACATCAGGATTTGTGCCAAAAAATGAAAATTAATGTCGGGTTTCCATGTCATGACATGAGATCTATGATCCTTGGCCTTCCATAAACTGGAAACATTTTGAATTGTCCCTTTAGTTCCATTTGAAGGCTCTAAATGGGCCAATTCCGAGCTATGGAAAAGAGGAGAAAGAATTCAACTTTGAGAGAAAAGTTACTCTAGAGAAATTATTTACTTCATATTGAGTCTGCATCCTTTTGTCCTTTAAGTCTGAACACAATGTTCAACACCCAATCTCTTCCCTTATTGATTGAGAACCTCATTGTTTATCTTTTATGAGATTTTATTTGGTGGAGGATTGAAGTGGTGGACGCCAAGTTGGAAGGAACTTAGTTTCTCGGTTCCGAACCGTGCCCACACGGAAGTCTGTAACATCTTCACTTCTGTTGATCATATATTAATATAAATACTCTTTTCTTGTCCAATTGATATCTTGCAAATATTCGAATAATTATTCCATGGGCATATTTGTCATGTTTATTAATGGATTATTCTATTGAATGTGCTAACATAATTTATTATCACCATGTGCTTGCTTTGCTTGGTTGTTGAGGACTAGTTGCAGGTATATTGCTTTGGGTCAAGTGCTCAATGGTGGACTTCATTGAATGTATGGACGAGGTAGGCCTTTTTTCTCATCTTGCTATCATATTTGTTTACATAGAATAATTGAGAAGAGAGTTGATTTCTGCAGTCGTTTCTGTCTATTGTGGTTTACCCTAGCCATAGAGAGATTTTCCTCATAACATAATTGGCGACCATATTAGGGATTGAATCTTCTTTCTTAGGGCTTGGAGTACTTTTCTCCTTAGATTTATCTCATTCCTATTGCGTTTCTTGTCATATCATTTCTCGACAGCCTCTATTCACTCTAGGTATGAGTTTTTCATCCTTCTCCCTTGCCTAGCCTTGTTTTTAAAACATATACATGGTTTTTGGCTTGACAATCACGTATATACATGGGTTGTCCCTTTGCAAGCTACGTACATATGCTATGTTTTCCTAAACAGTCACATACATCATCCTTCTTTGCTTGTTTACTAGGTTTGGTGGTTGTTGGGTGGGATTTGATGTTTGTTGAGCCTTCTTGGGTCTCTATAGTGACTGTTAAGTGCCTGTGGGATGACAGGAAACCTCTCTAGGGTTGAATTTTTGGGCAGAGTCTTTCTCATCAACTTTTCATTTTGATTTTCCTTGTACATTGGGTTGGGTGTCTTGATTCTTGGTATCCTACTTGAGTTGTTTGTTTCTATACACAGTAGAGTTTTACATATCAAGTTGTTGTTCAGTCCATGCATTTTCACTTTCCTTATATTGAAAATACAAAAATAATAGGAATTTTGCATTGCTTGGAATTTTTTATCTTTTGAGTCTTGGTCATTAGCTTAGTGAATGTAATGAAAGATTTCATTTTTACTTCAAAATTGCAAAGTTGAAATTGAAAATTGCCTTTTTTTTAGAAGCATATCATTCATTGAAAATTGAAGTTAGGACTTTGCATTGTATTCATATTTACTTTTCTTGTTGAGTCATAACATCATGAGTTTCATTACCATACCCTTTTGAGTAATCACGACCACTAAAATTAATGTTATAATTTAAAATTGATTAGTCACGATTTTATTTTCTAGGGTGCACAAAATAGCTTAGGATTTAGTGCCTTGGAATAGGATTTTGTGAGTAAACTTCTCCAAGGAAATTATATCAATATATGTGTCTGACAAAGGGAGTGGAGAAATCCATTGTATAATTGGTAATATCATGAGGCTCTGCTCACACCAGAGTTAATCACGAGTTCGTGCAAAGTTGGTTGAAGGGATATCCCCTCGATACCTTCTTAGCGTCAAAGATATTTCTGGGGATCTATTCGTATCTGGGGATCTTGCTAGTTCCTTTACTTCCGTGAGAGGTGGTAATTTCAAGGTTTCGGGATTTTCTACCCTGCCCATATGGTGGACCTGACTTACGACTGCTCGCCTGTGCATCGTTTATACATTGGTTTATTAGTTTATTGACTTAGGTGCCACATAGGTTACTTGTAGAGGTTATTTTGTAGGTACCCTGGGTTAGATAAGGTTCAGACAACACATAACCTTATGGAGGATTACCTCTCTGGGGGGGTCTGACTGAATAGTTGTTAATCCCACGAGGGCCCTTTTAATTGATTATGTTACCTCCGATCTTTAGCAGGGAGTCTCAGGCTTCTCTTAGGCGAGACATACCTTCTTTAGCGAGGGAGGCCACTTTCAACCACTTTACCCTGTTTGTGTGCATTTTGGCCATTTGATTTTTGGTGTGCTCTTTCATTACTAGTCGGCCTTAAGATTTATTTTTTGTCTTTAGATTCTTAAGTCATCATTGAGTCGGACAAGTGTCCCTGCTAGTCCCATTGCTTGTTACAGTTACCACCAGATTTTGAGTCTTTTCCTTCTAAAAGGCGTAGAGTTATTAGAAGTGGTACACACACCTCTATTGTTCAGACTTGTGATTCTACAAGGATGAGTATTGAACCTAGTCTGTTAATAACCTGAATAGATCTACAAATATAATCACCACAAATACTGAATACACAATAGATGCATAAAGCAATATAGAAGAAACCACACAATATTATTACCAAACCCTTGAGGTAGGGCAACACCATACAATGGATCCTATTATGGAAGGGATCCTCTCCTGTTCACTTGCCTCTTCGAGGGGGCATCCTCCTATTGAGCTACCGCCTCTCGTTTCACTCTGTCTCTTCTCGAGGGCATCTCCCATTGGAGCTGCCACCAGCCCAACTAAAAATATTTTTCTTCATATCTCATTACATTGCTTGAACCCCTTTATATAGCTAACATCCTAAGAATAGCCCTAGAGGAGGAATCTCTAGAAGTAGAACCTTCTAAGAAGTCCCTCTTACATTTATTATTTCCTAACTACTATAGTGGTCTTATTTAATAATATAGTGGACCTAGTCTTACCTTACATTGAATGACCTCCACTATTATCACTATGGGTCCTAGCCACCCCCACTCACCTCCTCTAGCTACCTTACATTCCATCCCTCTTATGAAAGCTTTGTCCTCAACGCTTGATGTACAAACCATACACTGTGGTCCCATGGATAATTGTGGACCATAATGTCAAAGAAGACTAAGAACCAAAGTCCCATGTAGAAAGGAAATCCACCATGCTGAAGTAGTCCAACCACCATTGTAAGCTCGGGTCCCATGTCCAAGTGCTCATGTGAACCCCTCAGAGAATATTTTGGAACCCACAACCAACTCCAAATGATGTTCAAAAGACTCCATTACCTATCATGTGGGATCCAAATAAGAAGATCTATCCATATAGTGGAAAAAGGGTCATAGCAAGTAACTGAAATGAATAATACCACCGTAGAATATGCATACTGAACGCTAGTAACTAGCTCCCTCGATTTAGGGACATTGATGTGCTCTTCATATAGTGGAGTAGAGTCATCAAATAAAATATGGGAAGTACGTCATTCTGTAAATGACAACTATCCATATACCCAATCATCACAATCGCCCTCAAAATCATACCAAGCATATCTTTGTTGATTATATTCATTCATGAGGCTCTACATAAGAAATCTCTCCTGCATGTCATTCAATGAATCTTGAATACTATGAAAACTATCATTAAGGCTATATGTGAGGTCAGTCAGGAGGCTATGTGTGAGGTCGCCAGAGGCCATGTGCAAATGCATCCAATCTGCCATCCAATTGGGCTTTGAATGATTCAAGAATTTATTTCAAGGTTTGAGACTAAATAGCCATCTGAGCACCCTATGAACTCTTCGGGTGCTCAGAGCCGTCAAGTGGAAAACTCAAAAATAAAAGCCCAATAAGTTTTGGCAGAAAAATCGCGGCTTTTTCTGGAAAAACCCTAAAAACCGCTGAACTTAAAATGCTCATAACTTCACTTCCTGGACTCGCTTCTACTGGATTTTTTTTGAAATTGGGTGAAATTGTGAGAAGAAATCATGGCCTCAGAATTTTTTTGGGGCAAATTCGGCCTCCAAATGCTACAGAAATAAAAATAAATCGTGTCGTCGTCCGCAGAAAACCTAAAATTGCGTATTTTAAAACCTCAATATCTGACCTTCCTCAACTCCGCTTCGACGAATTTTTTTTTAACTTGGGTGTTTTTCTGAGAGGAAATTAGATATACAACCCTTTTCTGCAAATTTTTACAAATATTGAGCCTCTGAATAAACATGTCTCTCTCTTTTTCTCTCCTAAAAAATCTCAGAAAATAAAAAATAGTTGCCCACAACTCCACCTCGAAAGTGCTCTGATAACACTTGTTAAGAACATGAATAGATATACAAATATAATCACCATAAATAATTGAATACACAATATATCCACAAAGGAAGATAGAAGAAACCACATTTTATTATTACCAAACCCTTGAGGTAGGGGCACAACAACACCATACAATGGATCCTATTATGAAGGGATCCTCTCACTTGCTCTCTTCGATGGGGCATTCTCCCATTGAGCTACCGCTCCAAATACTAATTCTCTTCATGTTTCATTACATTGCTTGAACCCTTTATATAGTGCTACTAATCATCTAACAACATTCTAGAGGAGGAACTTTATAGAAGTAGAACCTTCTAAGAAGTCCTCTACATTTATTATATCTAATTACCCATTTATTATATCTAACTACCATAGTGGGTCTTATTTAATAATATAGTGGACCTAATCTTTTACATTGAATGGCCTCCATTATTATCACTATGGACCCTCTGGCCCCCACTACTACCTCTCTTAGCTACCCATGTAGTAGTTGTGTCTTGTGTAAAGTCGAGAATTTCTAAGCCAACATCAGAATAAAACCCATGAATTGAAGTGGTTGAGGAAGATCAAATGATTCATCCACAAGGTCCCATATTCCCTAGGTAGCTCAATATACCATTTGCTAGAAACTCCAATGAGGGTGCATTGAAATACCCAACCTAATAGAATCATCATTATAAATCAGAGCACAATAGTGAAAGGTAACGGATCACTGTAATCCCCACATTTTACCATTGAATTTAGGAATGTCCTAAGGAAGCTTATGGGATGGGGTCCATGTAGGATCAAGGACTCATGGTCATTCATTAATTTAAAATCTCTTTAAGGTAATAAACGGGCTAAAAGGGAGATAATATGGCATATGGTCTCAAGCTCCTTGAAAGATTGTGTTTGAGAAATGTAGCCCATCCATGGTTTTGGTAAACACCATGTCCTTGTCCGGGATTGTAAGACCTCCTCTAGGATGATTCATAAAAGGTTGGTTGGCACCATCTCCAAAGAGGTTCTAATGGGGTTATAAAAATTTCCCCCAGCGATATTGGCTCCGAGTTGTAGGTTTTCCAAAGGGTGAAACTGACCTCCTCTGGGTGTGAATATGGAGGATAGAGGTGTATTATTCATACAAAATGTGTTGGTTGTAACTGCACTGAGGATGTGAGGGTATAGGATGAAACTTGAGTACAAGCTTGTCCTACGTCGGTTTTTCCACCTGCATAAGAGGATTAGACTGTGGAATAAAAGAAAATCCTCCATATTAGGAGTCATTTGAGGGGTTTGAAAACCACCAACAAAATGGAGTGTAAAGAGGTGTAGTTCCCCCAAGCCCAACAATGGTATCATTAGGTCAACAACTGGGATGGCATTCTAAAACTGTGAAGTAAAGTTTGGTATACCATAGGAAAAGGGCTAGAGGCCATAGGGATGGAAATAATATTGTATCCCGGATGAGTAACCAAGAGACCTGTGTGTCACAAGGAAAGAAATTGAGCATTCACTCATAGGCCAAGCTATAGTAATGATAGGTGCCTCCGACACTAAAACCATTGTGGTTGTAGGAGTCAAAGGTGCCATTAACTATAGTAAGGTGGGAGCTCTAAGGGCCCTGTTCAAGACCATGTTAGGTAGCTAGAAATGTAGAAGTGGGGGCCTAGAGGGCCCATAGTGATAATAGCTAGTGGAGGTCATTCAATGTAAGGTGGACTAGTCCACTATATTATTAAATAATACCCACTATGGTAGTTAGATATACAACAAGAGGATCTCTAGAAGGTTCTACTTCTAGAAGATCTCTCATCTAGAATGTTCTTAGGAGATGATAGCAATTATATAAAGGGTTCAAGAAATGTAATGAGACATGAAGAGAAGTATTGTAGTTGAGCTGTAGCTCAATAGGAGGATGCCCTCAAGAGGCAAGTGAATAGAGAGGATCCCTTCCATAGGATCCTTTCATTTGTATGGTGTTTCCTTACCTCAAGGGTTTTGTAATAATATTATGTGGTTTCTTCTATATTGCTTTATGCATATATTGTGTATTCATTATTTGTGGTGATTATATTTGTAGATCTATTCAGGTTCTTACCAAGTGGTATCAAAGCACTTTCCTTTGGCCGAGTTATGGGTTTAATATTTTTATTTCATGCATTTTTTTCGAGAAGAAAAAAAGAGGGTCAATACATTCCAGACATTTTTAGTATATTTTGTGCAGAATTTGTAGAAAGAGTTGTATATCTGAGTTCCTCTCAGAAAAACAATCTGCTAAAAATCATCCAAAACGGAGTCCGAAGGTCAAGATATTGAGCTTTTAAAATCGGCACTCTTTTCGTGGTTTTTCCATGACAGCTGATTTGTTTTATTTCTCGAGAATTTGGAGGTGAATTGCCTAAATAAATTACAGATATGAGTTCCTCTCATAATTTCACCCAATTTCAAAAAAAAAAAAAATCATCTCAAACGGAGTCCAGGAAGTCAAGTTAAGGAGCATTTAACTTCAAAGATTTTTAGGGTTTTTAGAAAAACCGATTTTATTGTAACTTATTGTCTTCTATTTTTTTTGGTTTTTCTGACGGGCTGCAGGACCGGTTGGTTCATAGGGTGCCTATATGGCTATTTCTTTCTCAAAACCCGAAAGAAATTCTTGAATCATTCAAAGCCCAATTGGATGTTAGATTTGATGTGTTAGCACAAGGCCTCACAGACAGCATCACAAATATCATCACAAATGGCCTCTAATGATAGTTTTCGTAGTATTAAGATCCATTGGATAACATGCGTGAGATATTTCTTATGGAGGGGCCTCAAGGATGTATATAATCAAGAAATATATGCTTGGTAAGGATTTTGAGGATGATTGTGATGATTAATATGGATAGTTGTCATTTCTCGGATGACAACCAATTCCATATTTTATCTGATGACTCCACTCCACCTTCTGCAGAGAAAAATCAATGTCCCACATCAGCTGGGGTTACCGCCTTCACCGCATATTCATAAAGCAGATTATTCCTTCCAGATTCTCAAGCACGACCCTTTTCCACTCATGTGGATGGATCTTCATTTGATCCACATGATAGGTGTCACTATTTTGAGCATCATTTGGAGTTGGTTATTGGTTCCAAAATCTCCACGGAGTTCACATGAGCACTTGGACATGGGGTCATTCGGGCTTACAATGGTGGTTGGACTCACTTCAAAGATGGTGGCTTCTCCTCCTTCTACATGGGACCTTGGTTCTTCAAATTTCTTCAAAGATTATGGTCCACAATCATCCTACGGGACCCCTCAAGGATTGTACATCAGCACTGAGGACAACGCTTACAAGGGGATGGAATGTAAGGTGGCTAGAGAGGCAGTGGGGCCCAGGGCCCATAGTGATAATAATGGAGGCCATTCAATGTAAGGTGGACTAGGTCTACTATATTATTAAATAAGGCCCACTCATGGTAGTTAGATATAATAAATGGGTAATTAGGATATAATAAATGTAAGAGGATCTCTTGGGAAGGTTCTACTCTAGAAGATTCCTCCTCTAGGAATGTTCTTAGGTGATGGTAGTGTAACTATATAAAGGGGTTCAAGCAATGTAATGAAACATGAAGAGAATTATTGGATTTGGAGCAGTATCTCATTTAGCTCAATAGGAGGATGCCCCCTCGAAGAGGCAAGTGAACAGGAGAGGATCCCTTCCATAATAGGATCCATTGTATGGTGTTGCCCTACCTCAAGGGTTTGGTAATAATAAAGTGTGGTTTCTTCTATCTTCCTTTGTGGATATATTGTGTATTCAGTATTTATGGTGATTATATCTGTAGATCTATTCAGTTTCTTAACAAGTGGTAGGGTTTGGTAATAATAAAGTGTGGTTTCTTCTATCTTCCTTTGTGGATATATTGTGTGTTCAGTATTTATGGTGATTATATTTGTAGATCTATTCAGGTTCTTAACATACTCATATCTCATATCATATCCAGGAGTGGTGTAGATGGAAGAGGTTGATTAATACCTCTAATGGTGCAGCACCCCCACCTCAGAATATATCTCTTGACCTCCCGGTCTTTGGATATTCACTTCTCCCTGAGCCAAAATAGCTCCTTTAGTTCCCATTGGAACATTTAACACATTACCACAAGTACTTTTTATTTTTTTGAAGATACCCCCACACAAAGAGGTATTAGGCGTGAACCTCCACCCCACGTGACCATAGACTTACCCCAAAAGGGTGCATCGGGTTTCATGACTACGTGATTCCTATTTTGAGTCCCTCTGACTCCTTTGATCCCCGAAACCCTAAAAAGGGTTGACAGGTCTATAAATCCTCCCTTATCTCCTGACTGATGTGACCCTCGAATATGACCTGGGGCCCAACCTTTGAGCACATTGGAATTTCACGACTCAAGAGTTCATGACACAACGCTCCTCCTCTTCCCCGAAGTCTGAACTCGTGACTTTCTAACTCCATATCAATGGTCCTGAATCTTCGACGATCTAACAGTCCAAATTCTATCGAGATTTCACAACTTGTGAATCCTCAAATTCTAGACTCCTCCACACTTTCGTCTTTTGAGGATAAGAAACTTCAACACTCTAGATCAACGACTCTCATTTTTCTCAATTTGACGGTTTCTCTTCCTCCTGAAATTACGAGTCCTTAAAGACACTCAGCCTTATCTTCTCCGTAGATCTACTAGATCCAATGGTTCATGGAATTTTGGTGATCCTCCCTCTGAGAATTTCAACCGTTCGTTCAAACTTTCAATGACTTCTCGTCAAAGAAATCGACACTTTCCTTCCTTAACTAAACTTCTTCAAATTGTCTCTAACCCTCATCCTTCCTTCGAACTCTTTGAATACTTTATCCCTTCCGAGCTTTATTCTTGTAGTAAACTCAAGAGTTTCAAGGGATTCTTCCCACGCTCCTTACAGCTTCACAATAATATCTGATTATTTGAACTCTCCAATTATGTGCACTCCTTGCGAGAAAAATTATTTAACCATTCACTGAGGTTGGGAAAGTCTAAGACATCAACTGCCTGCGCACAGCTTGCAAAAATCCGTGCAAACCTTCACTTCTATTGGTATAAGAACAATGATATGCCTCCTGATATTTTCTGAGATAAAACTTAGAACCCTGTCAATGCACTCCTTGCAGACTTTCACTGCACTCCTTGCAAGAATTCTCAAGACGAGAAACAATTGAAGCTTATACTCTCCCCCTCCCGAACTTCATACATTCAACATGAAATCATACACATAAAGCATTGAAACAAATGCAAACAGAGAATATGAACAAACTGTGAACATACCATTCAATAGATGTAAACAGTAACCATCAACACACCATGAAATTGGATCAAAGAATTCTTATATTAATCCAAGTTCCTATGTACATGGTCTTTATAGCAACAACTATCTGCTCATACAACTTCTACAACTTTGTTCAATTCTATTCTCCTATGTTCTCTTGCTCTACAGCTTACAATTTTCAATGAGAATAATCTTACAATACAATACATGCGAGGGATCTTTCTAGAGTTTTTCCTCATACACTCTAAGCTATCTAATCGAATTAAAAGATACAACTATTTTTCATTTATTACATTAATTGCCTCCAACTAACAGATGAGAGCAATCACTCAAGATCTGTGTTATAATCTCCAAACCATAAAAGAAAAAATATATTTTCCAGATATTACATTAATGCTTCATCCTTTCAAATTCAAAACATCCTCAAAACACGCACTAGTGCATATCCAGTTGTCTTCCTCTTGCACATGCTTACGATGCTCCTGCATCATACTCCCTTGGAAGAAAAAATTCATGGACTCTTGTCCATGAGCTCCTGCACCGTCTGGCCATGTTTATGGATATTTGCTTCTCTTTTCCAACTGTCATATTCAATTGGGTGTCCTTTCCATTTCACCAAATATTCAAAATATATCTTCCTTTGGGTCTTCTTGCTGACTCTCTGATCAATGATCTTTTCCATCTGCGGATTTTTAGCTACAAGCATTTGTTTGAACAACTAAATTTCCTTTTGGATTTCTGCTTCTCCTACTTCATCTTCTCTTTAAGGATACAAATATGCTATGTTGAATATGGGTGATTTTCCAACTCCATCTGGCAATTCTATCTCATAAGCATTTGCCTCAAATTTCCTCAAGATTTTACACGTCCCTACCCTTTTCATTTTCAGTTTATTATACGTTCCCCTTGGGAATATTTCTTTTCTTAGGTGCGCTAAGACCAAATCTCCGACTTCAAACTAAAGTTCTCTTCTATGTTGATCTGCTCTACGCTTGTATTCCTGGTTAGAATACTTTAACCGCTCTCTGATTTTGTTGTGGAGCTCTTGCATATCTGTTGCAAAATTTTCCACTCCAGCACTTCGAAACTCATTATGCTCTAAGTTCTTCAACTCAAATACTCCTCTTGGATGCATTCCATACACTATATGGAATGGGCTTTGTCCTGTTCTTCTATTAGGTGAGTCGTTATATGCAAATTCTGCTTGCGGCAGAATCTGATCCCAATGTGTATGGTGTTCAATTACCAAACTTTTCAACAAATCTCCTAAACTCTGATTTACTACCTCAGTATGTCCATTCATCTGAGGGTGATATGATGAGCTAAAATATAAATTTATCCCCATCTTTTTCCATAGCATCCTCCATAAATGACCAACAAATTTGGTATCCCGATATGAAACAATACTCTTGGGTAAGCCATGAAGTCGAACAAATTCTTTGAAAAATAGATTTGCAATGTGTTTTGCATCACTGGTTTTCTGACATGGAATGAAATGTGCCATTTTTTAAAATCGATCGACTACCACGAATATTGAATCACAACCCCTATGTGTCCATGGCAGTCCTAACACAAAATCCATGCTTACCGCATCCCACGACCTCTCTGGTATCAACAATGGTTGATACAATCTTGTCTTCTGTCTTTCCCCTTTGCATGCTAGAAAATTATACATTTGTTGACAAACTTCTTCACATCTATCCTCATCCCTGGCCAATAATATAACCCATTCAGTTGCGTGAATGTTTTGTCATGGCCGAAATGTCCATCCAATCCCCCACTATGTTTTTCCTTCAAAAGGTTTTCTCTCATAACACTCTTTGGGATACACAACCAATTACCTTTGAATAGTAATCCATCTTGAATTAAATATTCAATCCATTGGATTATGTCTTTGACAACATGATTATCACATGCTTCATAAGCGTCCTTAAAATCTGAATCAACCTTGTACATTTCCTTAAGGCTAATGAAACCTAAGGTCGTCACACAAAACTCTTGCAGAATCAAACATTTCCTACTCAATGCATCAACAACCTTGTTAGCAGTTCCAGAAATGTGCTTTATAACAAAAGTAAAGTTTTGCATAAATTCAACCCATTTCACATGTTTCTGGTTCAATTTTTCTTGTTTGGTTATGAATTTTAAAGCGTGATTGTCGCTATACAAAACAAACTCTTTCGAAACCAAGTAGTGCCTCCATTTCTTCAATGCTTGTATGACTGCATAAAATTCTTTATCATACGTGGAATAATTTATCTTGGCATCATTCAACTTCTCACTGAAGTATGCAATCGGTCTATTGTCTTGACTTAAGACTGTTCCAATCGGAAATCCACTTGCGTCACATCTCACTTGAAATGTCTTACTAAAATATGGCAGAACTAGAACTCGTTGTCCAATTTTTCTTATCTTTTAACAACTTATAACTTTTCTCTGCTTCCTCTATCCAATGAAAATATTTATGTCTTTTCTTGACTGTTTCCATCATTGGTGCAGAAATTCCACTAAAATTTTTGATGAAATTTTTGTAAAAACTAGCTAATCCGTGGAATCTTCTGACTTCAAAGATATTATTTGGCGATGGCCATTCTTTGATCACTTTTACCTTCTCAGGATCCATCTTCAACTCATTCGAAGAGATTACAAACCCCAAATAAATGAGTTTTTTCTTCATGAAAGATGACTTCTTCAGATTTATCAGCAACTTCTCTTGCTGCAACCTCCTCATCACTAGAGTTAGGTGTCTCAAGTGCTCTTCCTCAGTCTTATTGAAGATCAGTATATCATGAAGATACACTATTACGAACTTTACAATGATATTTGTAAGACTTCGTTCATCAATCTCATGAAAGTACTTGGCACATTCATCAAACCAAATGTCATGACAAGCCATTCATATAATCCTTCATTCGTTTGGAATGATGTATTCCATTCATCACCTTCCCTCTTTCTAATCTGATGATACCCACTTTTCAAATCAATTTTTGAAAAAAAATTTGCTCCACTCAAGAAATCCATCAAGTCATCCATCCTCGGTAAAGGAAATCTATACCTGATGGTGATTTTTTTTATATCTCTCGAGTCTATACACATCCTCCATCCACCATCCTTCTTTGGAATTAACACTGTTGGTACAGCATATGGAATCAAGATTTCTCTAACTAATCCTTTGTCCATCAAATCCTGGACTTTCTTCTTAACCTCTTCATTCTCCTGCGGCGTCAATCTGTATGTTTCTTTGTTTTGTAAACTCACCCATGGTATAAGGTCAATGTGATGGGTTATACTTTTGATGGGAGGCAATGAACAAGGTAAATCGTCCACCACTATATCAGTGAAATTCTCCAACAGCTCTTGAATTTCTTCAGGTAGATCATCCATTGAGGTACTGGTCAAAATGACTATTGGTTTTATTAAAATAGTAAACTGCATTTCTTGATCTTTCTTGACTTCATCAAGAATCTCCTTCCCACTCATGAAAAGTATAGTGTTGCTTGCTTCTTCTTTCACCTTCTTGTCCTCAATAGGTAGCAACATATGTGTTCTACCATTCTTTTCCAAGGTGTATTTGTTCTTTCTCCCATCATGAAAAACATTTATGTCATATTGCCATGGTCTCCCCAACAAAATATGAAAGACATCCATGGGAATAACATCACATAAAATATCATCTCTGTATCCCCCTATCTTAAACTCAACTAAACATTACCTGATGTCCTTTTTGCAACCATGAGACTTTATATGGGCTCGGTTGTGCAATTGTCTCCAATTCCAGCTTTTCCACCATCTCTGTGGAGACTAGATTATTTTTTCTTCTATTGTCCACAATTACCTTGCATACCCTATCGTTGGTATTGCAAGCAGTTCTAAACAAACTGTTTCTTTGGTCTGGATTCTCTGCCTCTTTCTCTAGCTTCAAGAGAATTTTCCTTATCATTAAGGATCTTCTGCCTTCTGCATCTTCGGCCTCAACACTTTGCCTTTGGGCTTCTGAAATGTGAGCTTCGCCTCCTCCATATCTTTTCCTATCACGACATTCAAAAGATTTGTGTCCAATATTTTCATAGACAAAACACTTTATCTCACCTCCTCGGCCTCTTCCTCTTCCTCTTGCTCGAGGAAAAGTGTTCCTATCAACATATTTCCTTCCCTATGAACTTCCTCCTCTTTCTGGGTAATTATGAGGTTTCTTTTCTTCATCCTTGGGCTTCTGTGCTCTGTCCTAGGCAACTATTTTGCCTCTACTTAGACTTCTACCTCTGCCCCTTTGACCTTGCTTTTGGGCCAATTTCTCTTATACCTTCAGAGCAATTTGATAAGAATCTTCTACATTCTTGATTGTCACCATGCTCATCTCATCCTGAATTTCATATCTCAGGCCATTCATGCATCTGGCGAATTTCTCATCATCACTCTCATGATGACCTTCTCTAATGTTAAGTCAGTAAAATTCCTCAATGTATTCCTTCACTGTCATCCCTTTCTGTCTCAAATTATGCATTCTTTGAAACAGATTGATTTGATAGTCTCTGGGTATGAATTTGGCTTTCATTTTGGCGACCATTCTGTCCCAACTTTTGATTCTTTGCTTGCCTTTTCAACGTCTATCAGCCTGCAATTCATCCCACCACAGTGATGCATGCCCTTTCAATCTAGTGACATCATGTTTTACTTTCTTATATTCTTCGATATCTTCATAGTCGAAGTACTTATCCAGATCTCTAAACCAGTCTAGTAGCTCCTCAATGTCTAAGTTTCCTTCATATATCAGAATGTCCATTTTTTTATCGCACCTATTCTTGCAACAACTTTGAATAGATGTTCTTCTACAACATCTTCGGCTACAACTTCTTCTTCAGCTCTAGACTCGTTTTCTCTTTCAGCTTCACTGACATATCCTGTATAAGTAGCTCATTTTTGTGTTGTCTTCATAGCATTTAATCAAGAACAATTTTCTCTCATTTCCCTTCCCATGGCTGGATCGAGCATATCTCTCTCTTGACGTCGTCTTGGCGGCATTGTTTCAATCACAACTATCCTCTGTCTACCTTCTTCAGAAAACAAAGTTGTTAGCTATCTCTAATACCACTTGATGCAACACCCCCACCTCATCAGGGAACAAATGATCTCTTGGTCTTTGGATCTTCACTTCTCCCTAAGCCGAATTAGCTCCTTTAGTTCCCACTGGAACCTTTAACACATTACCACAGGTCCTTTTTATTTTTTTGAAGTTACGCCCACATGAACATGTATTAGGCATGAACCTCCACCCCGCGTGACCAAAAACTTACCCCAAAAGGGTGCATCGGGTTTCATGACTTCGTGATTCCTGTTTTGAGTCCCTCTAACTCCTTTGATCCCTGAAACCTCGAAAAGGGTTGATGGGTTTCTAACTCATCCCTTACATCCTAACTGATGTGACCCTCAGCTATGACCTAGGGCCCAACCTTCAAGCATGTCAGAATTTCACAACTCGATATTTCACAACACAACACTCTTCCTCTTCCCCGAAGTCCAAACTCACAACTTTCTAACTCCAGATCGATAGTCCTAAATCTTCGAAAATATGATGGTCCAAATTCTATCAGGATTTCACAACTCACGAATCCTCGAATTATAGACTCCTCCACACTTTCGTCTTCCGAAAAGCCAAAACTTAAAAACTCTAGATCGAAGGATCTCATTGTTCTCGATCTGACGACTACTCTTCCTCCTAAACTTATGAGTGCCAAAAGAAACTCAGCCTTATCTTCTCTGTATATCTACTAGATCTAGCGGTTCTCGGAATTTCGGTGATCCTCCCTCCAAGAATTTCAACCGTTTGTTCAAACTTTCAATGACTTCCCGTCAAATAAATCGACACCTTCCTTCCTAAACTAAACTTATTTGAAGTTTCTATAACCCTCATCCTTCCTAAACTAAACTTATTTGAAGTTTCTATAACCCTCATCCTTCCTTTGAACTCTTCGAAGCCTTTATCCCTCCTGAGCTTTAATCCTATAGAAAAATCAAGAGTTTCAAGGGATTCTGCCAGCGCTCCTTGCAGCTTCACAATAATCTTTGATTATCTAAACTCTCCAATTCTATGCACTCCTTGTGACAGAAATTCTTCAACCATTCATTGAGGTTGGAAAATTCTAAGACTTCAACTGCCTAGGCACACCTTGCACAACTCCATGCAAACCTGCACTTTTGTTGGTATAAGAACAATGGTATCCCTCCTGATCTTTTCTGAGATAAAACTCGGAACCCTGTCAACACACTCCTTGCATACTTTCACTGCACTCCTTGCAGGAATTCTCAGGATGAGAAACAGTTGAAGCTTATACTCTCCCCCTCATGGACTTCATACATTCAACATGAAATCATACACATAAAGCATTGAAACAAATGCAAACAGAGAATATGAACAAACTGTGAACATAACATTCAATAGATGTAAACAATAACCATCAACACAACATGAAATTGGATCAAATCATTCTTATATTAATCCAAGTGCCTCTTTACATGGTATCTATAGCAATAGTTATCTGCTCATACAATTTCTACAGCTCTGTTCTATTCTATTCTTCTGTGCTCTCTTCCTATACAGTTTACAATCTTCAATGAGAATAATCTTACAATAAAATACATGCGAGGGAGATTTCTAGAGTTTTACCTCCTACACTCTAAGCTATATAATTGAATTAAAAGCTACATCCATATTTAATTTATTAAATTAATTGCCTCCAACTAACAGATGAGATAAATCGCTCAAGATCTGCATTACAATCTCCAAACCATAAAAGAAAAAATATCTTTTCCAGATATTACATTAATGCTTCATCCTTTCAAATTCAAAACATCCTCAAAATGTGCGTTGGTGCATATCCAGTTGTCTTCCTCTTGCGCACAATTATGATGCTCCTGCATCATCTATACCCCTGACCTTTCTTTTAGAATGGTTTCTTAAGTCTTTACAGCCTCCTGTCTCGAAGGATGTTGCTACATCCAGTGTTACCACTGAGGAAGAAGCGATCTAGAAAGCCCAACAGTTAGATATTACATATCCTCAGTCTAGGATGTTATACGACATTCTTTCAGACACACTGCATTCAACGTATGACCCTAGACAATGACCTAAACATCATGACGATGGCATTGTAGGCTGTGCCAATGCAAAATCCACAGACTCGGTGACAAGCCATTTGAAAGAGTTATCTCTAAACTAGTCTGTAGGAGGGCCAACTTCATCTGTGTCTTCCAATCCCACTCGGTCAGTGGATGTACATTTCATGCAATCGTCGACCAACCCAAATGGTAACCAGCAACTAGGTGGGAATAACAAGAAAGGGCGTAATAATCGTAAGGGTGGGAAAAATAATAATAAACATAAGGACAATGGTAATAATAAGAAGACAAATAATAATGCTAGAGAGGGAAAGAGAGAAATACGTAACGTGAAATTTCCCTGTAAGATTTGTATAGACGACCACCTTACTCATTTATGCCCCAAACTTGCGGAAGCTGTGAGGCTATTATGTCTACCACCCGCCCTGCTGATGAATCCTTTTCCACATAACCAACACATGGCCTCGAGTTCCTCAAATGTCGGAAATGCGGCTGGTGGGAGTCAAAACCCACCATTGCAAGATGACGATTGTTTGTGTATAAATAAGTTAATGTAGCCACTCAATCTTGAGATTATAGCTATTCACAGGCTATACTTGGTCTAGAATCTCCTCCTCATCCTCCAGAGATGACTTTATAGATTGAAACCAAAGCCACCACCTCGTATTTCGAAAGGAGGACTCAAGCACTCTACCCACAATCCAAATGCTAGATTCTCCCATAACTAATATATTATTGAGGAACTAGGTCAAACCCCTTGTACGATGTCGGCTTTGGAGGTAGTCTAGATGTGCCCTTTGTTGGTTATGGAGCCTGATTATCTTCCAGATTCAGAGGTCTTTGTTTTCATTCATTTTTATACCCCATGAACAATGTGCACTCTTCCATGTGGGGGAGTGCAGAAGGGGGTTTCCTTCTCTGCGGGGTCTGAGGGGGCTATCCCCCCGGCTGGGGGGTCTGGGGGAAATCGGGCACCCAAACGAAAAATTGCCTTGTAAATGTATATTGTAATTTCATTGTAAATTTGGACCATTCATTATAAGGTCGCAGATCTAACAATATAAATTATATTAGGGTTTTTTTTCCCTAGAAGGCAACCCTCTGTTATGGAAGAGTACATTTCTTACAACTCTTACACTCACGGACTCTCCCTCTATCCTTCTCTATTTTTTCCATCCTCTCTATTATCCCCCTAGACCTCTTAAGTACTACTTATGTATATTATTGTCTCATCAACCATTACAATACATTGCAAAAACCCTAACCCTAATTTCATTAGGTCTTCCTTGCATGCATGCCTCACATGCTTCCCTAGCATGTGCTTATTTTCCTTCCAGCTGTCCTTTCTTCCCTTTGTGCTTCTCTTCCCAAAAATATCCTTTTCCCTTGATTGGGTCTACATCCAACATGCCCCCAACACTGACACGTGGATCGTCCTGAGCCACCTATGCTTTGCACGCTTCTTTAATAGCTTCTTCTAGAGTATGGAACTTGTTTGTGAGTTCCCTTGCTTGAATTTGAGCCTGCATAGTCTTAACTTTGAATGCTTCTAACACTTGTATTGTAATCTCCATCAGGATCATTTCTATGCACTCTTCTTGTATTTGTTCCATGATATTATTGGCCTCCTCTTCCTGTGCAATGACCTCCACTGTGAGCTCTTGGAGAGGTTCCATTTGAGCTTTTTGATCCTTATTCTATGTCTATGCAACTATTAGCTCTGCTTGCAGATTATTCATGTCATGTATTCCTTTAAGGCGCTCGATGATATTCATAATTTTTTTCCTCTTCTTGAGGTCCTGGATAGTTTCGCTTATATTTTCTTCTTCCTGGTCCCAGTGTTGGGCCTGTTGATCCTCTTCCAACTTTGTCCATAGTTATGTTTCTCTATCAAACAAGTTGACAACTACGATGACTTGTCATTCCATTTCCTCCATTTGTCTAGCTACTTCCTGCTTCCTTTGTTCTTTCACCTCCCGGGGAGTGGTAGGAATGAGTTGTTCCCAGAGGTTCTTGATATCCTGCCTATATTGATCAATTGTTTGCACAATCTGATCAATTTTTTGCATTATCATGGGCTCTGTTATTTGCACGCTCTTTGGAATTCTATCATAGGCTATAGCCAATCCCTGCTCGAGCCTATCTACCCGATCCTTCTCATCTTTGTTCTTGAAATTTACTTGATCGAGCACCAAATTCAACCCCTCTTTGATGTCCTTGTGTGTTGCAATTATGCTACGTTTTTTCGTGTGTGTGACTACACCTCCTACGCGACACTGACATGCAGTTTGTATAGTGCTTTGGTTGGTATCTGATCCATTACCAATTGTATCTGCACCAGATATTTCAAAGGTGTCTGGCCAACAATATTTTCCATATGCAACATGTTGGGTGTAATGTGGAAGGTCAGGCTCGCCTGTGCTATCATCTAGATCGTCTCCTAGTCACTCGGTGCAACCTTGGTTCTTTCTTTTGATGTTGCAGGGAATGACTCTATTCCTCTACCCACCCTCTACAATTCTTTGATCTATTCTAGGAGCTTCCTCATGTTGTCCAGTTTGTCCTAAATCCGGTCCCTTTGGTGTTGGTCATCATCAAACTCCTCAACTTCTCGGTTGTGGACTCTTTTGACCACGAGGTCTGCGTCATCCTTGGTGCTTGCATATTCTGGCAATGTCTTGTGTGCCTTGGTATTCTTGCGTGCACCCCCAGTGTGTATGATCAACCTCTTGGTCTGGCCCTGTTTTTGTTGAGTAGCACTTGATGTGGTTCCCTGTCCTATCTCATCCCCCTTTTCATGTTCTTTTGGTGTCATGTATTGCGTGAATGTTGGGCATTCATTATTATGGTGTCCTTTTGTCCTACATGTGGTACACCAAACGACTTCTCTTTGGTCCTTACCCTTGTTCTAGTTTAGTTGAAATGTTAAATTTTGTAGATCCTCCTTCAGATCCTCTATAGCTGGATTTGTCTTCTGATATTGGTTCTATTGTAGGTGTAGGGATTTTTGTAGAGCCTCTGCCCAAGTCTAAAACTTTTGTTGTTGCAAGGGGTATTTCATATGTGGGAGTAGTGAATTGAAAAATGGATGCATATGCTACATATTTGTCATGACATACTTTAGCTTTCCCTTCAATCATTTTTGTAATATGCTACATATCTGTCATGACATATTGTCTAAGATAGGTTTTTGTAATTCATTTATCAATAGTTTTTTTATATCTCCAATCATTTTGGTTTTCCCTGGTAGACTGTTTGCAGCTAATCTCATGTACCAATATAGTGTGTGATCTCTTAGCATGATAGCTAACTGCACAAGTTTAGTATCCTCATCTTTGATATGTTTTTCTTCCCAAATATTTTTACTAATAAACAAGTTCTTCTTAGGGTCCTCCAATGCCTCTCCTTTGAATTCCGGTAACCTGATGGTGGGATCATGTCCTGCCATCCTGAATGTTGAACTACTACCTCCGTGCGGTGTAGATACTTGATTAATGCTTCCTAACATGGCTCCCACAGTTGTTGTTCCCTTTGTAGATGTACTTCTCACTGTCTTCCTTCTCCCAAAATTCGGTTGTCTAAATGGTGGTGTTCTTCTTGGTGTATTAGTCGCACATGGGTTTATGGATTCAACACTGACACTGATATGGATAGGAGTGTTGCCTTCTATTCCCTCTCTTAGACCTCTCGTCTTCCTCTCATATGTTGCACATAGGATTTCCTCAATATGATCCACATCCCAAAGATCCTCTACCTCTTCTTCATCACTTGTCAAGCCCTCCCTCGCAGCTATGGCTCTCTTCTTGGTGTTCATATTATATTGATAGGGTACTCCACTGCACGTTTTTCCAACTGTTTCCATGATCTTCTTAATTTAGTTTTCATCCATCATGATTGGGTCCAAGGCCTCTTCCTTATTTCCTTTATCCATTGCTCCTTCTCCTATCAGTGCTTCCCCCCTTCCCTCATGCACACAGAGAATTTTAGTTGTCTAAATCCATTGTCATTACACCTTTGTTATATAGTAATATCTTAATAGAAGTATATAGCAATCTGATATACCTACCTTGAGGTCCCTTCAAGAATTATTTCTCTATTGCATTGTAAGAATTCGCCATATCTACTGCAAATTCTATGATAAAGCCTGCAAATATGTTGTCTAACCAGAAATCTACTCCATGTGTAAATTTATTATTAATTTGTTGTAACTGCACGATCTCTATAGGATTTCACTCTAGATGTGTGATCTGATTTGTAGGATGGTTGTATTTTAACCTTAATATCCACTCCTACAACACATGCGGGAAATCATGGAAAAATACTTCGACATGCAAGTCGTTGAATACATACTTGTCTAGATATTTGTGCGGTGTCAACTTCGGGTTTTTGTTAACTTTCTGCACAAAATCCAACTTCTTTGTTTTCAACCAGCTTTCTATCTCTTCCTTCATTGGATTCCATGGTCTAAACATCCCCCTTTAGATTCTCATTCTCTTAACATATTATCGTCTGATCTGGCATTCTTTTGACGCGTCTTTCACAAATCTCATTCACTGAATCCCATCTTGGTCTAACCAACCAACAATGGAACAATTTGTTGGCTTGATATTTTTTTTATTCTACTTTATCAGTTAGCTACTATGATCCTACCTTATTGTCATAGATGACATAGGTTCATATTTAACAAGCTTCCAACAAAATCCCTCTAAAACTATCGCCCCCCCTAGAAAACCAGAAGGAAATGCAACAAATAGGGTGTACTGTGCAATCTCACCTGAGATGAATCTATGGGTGACTGCAATACTCAAGTGTTTGCAGCCTAGGAATGAGTTGATATATGGGGTTGTACCTTCTAATATTTGTTAGTCCATCTAATCTCTGATTATAGAAGTCATTCTATTCATGTATGTGAAATATTAGATCTAACTAGTTACTTCATTCATTCATCTAACATTCAACACTTAACAACAATAGAGACACATACATTCAATCATATAACACAAGTGTTACCGTGGCACACCCCCTCCTGGGCTATGTCCATAAAGATTTGTCTCTCAAGCTCTTTATTATGGCTCATTAATATGTCACGCTGTGCATGTTTACAATCTTGGATATCACACTCTCAATAGGATCCTTGATCCCTACAAGGCTGACTAGATTGCACCAGGCTCCTTAGCCTATGATATAACCCTCAGGATCGAGTCTCTCATTGATTCTATATCTCACTAGCTTATGGAAGAGTACAGTTCTTAAAACTATTACATTCCTAGACTCTCCCTCTGTCCTTATCCCTTTTTCCATCCTCTTTGATATCCCCCTAGACCTCCTAAGTACTACTTATTTATAATCTTGGCTCATTAGCCATTACAATACATTGAAAAAACCCTAAACCTAACGTGATTGGGTATTCCTTGCATGCGCACCTCGCATGCTTCCCTCACACATGCTACTTTTCCTTCCAGCTGTCCTTTCTTCCCTTCATGCTTCTCTTCCCAAAAATATTCTTTTCCCCTGACTAGGTCTACCTCCAAGAGATACACCATCGAAAATATATAGTTTCCATTAAACAATGTGTTGTTTATAGTGAATGCACCAATAAGTTCATAATAATATATGCATCATTGAAAATAGATAGTTGTTCAATCGATGCATCCTTTATAGTGAATGCACTGATGCGTACACAATAAACTACTCACCATGGAAATTATTGTGTTTTTCAATCGGTGCATGGATCATACGGAACGCACTGGTGCACAAACATGGATACAACACACCGTTTAAATTTTTTGTCTATTTCAAGCAGTGTGTTGTGATGAATTAAACGCACCAAGGCGTCATAGTATCTTGTCGCACCATTGTACAATTATTTTTAAAAAATAGAAAACAATGGTTCACATCATATAAAAGAAGTTCATGAGCACTGGTGCACACTAAATGAGCACACTGATGTGTTCCACACTGGTGCACCTTCAAAGTGTTTTTTTTTAAATAATGGTGCGTTGTTTGCAGTGGTGTGCTTAACACGAGTGCACCAGAACAGGCTAAATAAAAAATAAAAATGCGGCGGTAAAAAACCATTTTTATCATTTCTAGTGTAGATAATCTCTCAAGAACTAATGCCACCATTTCTCAACTGAAGTGCACTATCGTCGGTGCTTCCATTTCTTGCCTTGTTTTCATTCGGTGGTCGGTTCATGGGATTCCAATTTTTCCATACGTTGGACAAATTTGGTTTTTTCACTACATCCCAACCATGCCTCCTCGACACAAAAATGTTCGAGTAAATTCTTTATCTCTTTGTACATTGAATGTTTACCATATTAAATTGTGAAATTAAGTATAATTTTCATTTTTTTCATTTTTTTTTCTGCGCAGTGCGTTCGAGCCATTCAGCTCGCAACACGCAGTGCACCCTGTAAATTTTATAGGGTGCATCGAAAATGTATAGTTCATTTTATCTAGTACATCATAATAAAAAACATATAGATGCATACTTCTAAACGACGCACTGGTGCATTCTTAATAAACGACACACCATCGAAAATATAGAGTTTCCATTAAAGGGTGCATTGTTTATAGTGAATATGCCAGTTAGTTCAAAATAATATACACATCGTTGAAAATAGATAGGTGTTCAATCGGTGTGTCCTTTATAGTGAATGCACTGATGTGTACACAATAAACTACACACCATGGACATTATTGTGTTTTCAATCAATGCGTGGATTATACGGAATAGACCGGTGCACAAACATGGATATGGTGCACCGTTTAAAATGAGTGTCTATTTTAAGTGGTGCATCATTATGAATGGAATGCATTGGGGTGTCATAGTATCTAGACACACCACTCTAAAGAGGCACCGTACTTTTGTAGCATGTTGTATACAATGGGGTGTATCGGTGCGTTGATAATTAATACGCACCCCCTAAAATAAATTTCATTGTTCATGCGGTGTGTAATATATGTGTGCACATCGTGGGTGGTGCTTTATTGTTTTTAAGGTGCACTGAAGGTTCATTTTTTGAAAAAAATTATGTTTGCATATTTTGAAATAAATTTCTCATTTACTAAAAAAAAAGTTATGTTTTTATGTATGATGGTGATGTAATTTATATGTTAATTATGCAGAGACAACAAAGCATGCAGGAGAAACAATAGAGACTTGACTAGTACAATATGTTATGGGAATGGTATGCCAGAGAGAGGGAGAGGGATTTGTACCCTTGGCATATTACTGAAGCTACATGGCTCCTCTTGAGGAATGCAGGCCTTCTCAAGTACTATGAGGAGGCTACATCCCTGAAGGGGAATTCCGCCATTCTTGTGCAACTAATCCACCAAAGGGATGACCATAAACAAGAATTCAGAGTCAGTCCTTATCAATGGTAACATTCCACTGAGGAGGATATTTATTTTATCACTGGGCTATCTAGGAGAGGGGAGGATTTTCCCCAGTTTCCCGATGTCCCAGCGGGTATTGCAGCTGAGAGTCAGCTTGCCTACTCTTAGAGGTATATTTCACGTGATATAAATTCTCCTGATGATTTGTAGGTGGTTGGTGGATAGTTATGAATTGCCTCATTCAATGCAGAGGATGTTAGGTGCCTCTCACTGTTACATAGAACAATGCATTTTAAATATATATTGTTAAGCAAATAAGTGATAAATATTCATTCCAGGAAATGAATACATTTCTTCACCTCAAGAATTTTATAATGTTTTATATTTTCAAGACAAGTCCTTAACCATTGTTTTGTTTATCGACTATTCCATAATCTCAATGTACATTTCATCGATAGAATTAGAGAAGATGATAAAAGGGGACGTGTGACAGTGCTTATTACATGTCCACAATGGAATGAATAACTTTGAATGTCAAAGATAATATAGTCGAAACTCTGATGCATCAGTTAAAAGGCTTAGAATGGGACATTGTGTTCATTATAAAGACTAACGTTTCCCAGATGAATCAACAAAATTTGTAAAGAATGGTAGATACCCTCTTGAAATGGAAAGGAAACTTTTTCTACGTGGAAATTACTCTAGAAAAAGAAAACCCTTATATTTCATTGTACTGGGTAATTGCTTCAACTGTTTCGTATTCAAGAGATATAGTAGAATAGTGTTCGAGAATATGGTTATGCCACATAATTATTTTAGCAAGTGGAATCTCTACCAATCAAATAATAGGTGACATGATTAATCATTGTGTTAAGTGTTTCCATATACCTCCACGAGTGAATGAGTTTCTCATGTAATTCTAGACATTGGTTGCTAATGTCAGTAAGTTGGACGAGTCTTCCATTACACTCAAAACTTTAAAAAAAAATGAGGAAATAGGGATTGATTTTCCAAACTAAAGAGCATTCTAATATTTAGGGTATTAGTCACCACCTTTGGAAATCATTTTCAGATAAAGAAATCTCCATACTTTCAACCACAACAAGAAATTCATAATTATTTATTCACATGCAGAAGACCTTGAGGTTGTTCCATGAAAATTTCGAGTTCAATGTAAAAAAGAAGACCTTGAGGTTATTCCATGAAAATGTCGAGTTCCATGTAAAAAAGAACACGCTATCCGATTTGATTGAAATAATATGTAAATGGATGCCACAAAAATAATTGTGTTTATTATAAGAATGAGAAGAACTTTGAAGACAAATCCCCACATATATGAGATGATGAGCTCGAATATTGAATTGTCGGAGCAATAAGTATAAAAATATTAAATTATCTACACATTGTAAAGAGAAATTCACAAGATTTGCAGGAGTTGGGACAATTCTCGAGTTCAAAAATGAAAATTAAATATTCTCCTATTCAAAGACACAACAATTTGAAACAAATGGTATAATGCTTATTTTCTTAATTAGCATAGTAGAGACTCATATATTTCAGAGTTTCTTTATGTTGTCTAGTTTTAGTGGTGTTAACTTTGCATGATTCCATGTCCATAGAGGAATAAATAATTGTATTCCAGAAACCTATCAAAGGCCATAAAGCTATATTGGCAAAAAACATATGTTATTGATATGGGATTTCATAAAGGAATGATTATAATCATATCAAAAATCTCTTATATATTCAAGAAACATGAATGTACCTAAAGAAAATATGAAATAAAGACAAGAATGAGTTGGGTATGCTTGAAGGTGAAAACGCTTCTGGATGGCCCACTCCAAGATGCAACAGAAAATGACGTGCATAAGAGGCTTCTCAATAAATATTATTTCATTTATTAAATAAGAATAGTCTAGATGATTTAGTGAGTGTGGGCTTCCATCCATTAATCTTGTTCCAAACCTAACTAATAGAACCATTCATTAAAAATTATTTAACAAGCATCAACAACTAGCCAAAGGGAGGAAAAACTTTTGAGAGGTATGTTAGGATTCTTGTGAGATTTTGTTCTTTAATTTATCATTCACCCTCCAATATTTTGAGCAAGGATTTGATGAAGTTTTTGACAGCAGGGAATGTCTTGCAGAGTGGTTCTATAGAGGGAAAACCCCCTATGGAATACACTAGGGTTCAATGTGCAGGCATAGCTAACCGTCTAAAGTATCCTACTTTTAACAACTACCCCGAAAATACCCCACATTCATGCATAAAATACAAAGTATAAGGATCCAGTAACTCTACCTTAAACTCTACATCTGGTGTCGATCCTTTTGTGTTCGGTTGTTCCTCGACTGCAAATCTCCTCCCAAGGCCGACCTACATTCACTAAAAGAGAAACAAGAAACTATGAACATGCATCTTATATATGAATTAGTGGGTTTGATGTCATAATAAAATGTAAATCAAACATAAATATTGAACACATCATATGGAGGGACAGAAAAAGTACTTCTTTATATTAATCTCACAAAGTCACTTACAATGAGATCGATGAATTCTCCTCGAACCTGGTCCAAGATCCTCTTCACCAAGCTCCAATTGCTTCCATGTATCTTTCTCCTCTCACACTTCTCTCTGGAGAATGGGCATAGGCTTATGAATGAGGAAAAAGGCAAGAATAGGGAATTCTGGCTCAAAACTCACAATGTGGTTGCAAATTCTTGGGGCAAGGGGGGAAAGTGAAATGGGTAGAGTTTCATTGTTCTTATGCTTCCTCTTGGAATGAGACCACAACACCTCCTTTTATATGAAAAAATAATGGTTATCCGGTTGGGTGAGGGGCTATAGGCGATGGGATAGTTGAAAAACTACCCAATAGCCCGTAATCTCAATGATTTCCTTGCAAATTTTTAATTTTTGTAACTTTTGTGAGCATATGCGGGCTATAATGGTGCAATTAGTGTACGTACGTTGGAAGTAGTGGTGCAGCTAGCGTACATACGCGGGAAGTAGTGGTGTAGGGAACGTACATCTTCAAAAATAGTGTTTTTAAGAAGAGTTTCTCAGAGATGGCTTGGAAAGAATAGTAAGTAAGATGGCCTGATGCTAGGTATGCATGTATGGTGCAATTTAGGGTTATAATAGATGCCCCCTAATGTGTGAGGTCATAAGATCATCTGATGGATGAAATACATTACAAATTGTTGGATCATGTTGTCATTGATGCCAATGGTTTGATTGATTGATGTCAAGTGATTGATTGATGTCAAAGGATTGATTGATTGATGATTTATGTAATATAATATGTATTGTCCTTGATGAGAATGCATAGATGAGAATGAAGGTGAATCAATGAGTTGTCGACGATACATGGTGAGAATATTGATCGATGTGGTTCCATTGGTCCATGATGCATTGTTGGAAAATGTGCAGATGACTCATTATTGTCTTATCATGATTGATAGGAATTTTAAATGGATGAACTCCAAAGTGGTCCCCTTATGGTGGCCTCATGGGAGACGCTTTTTGGATTGATTTATCCTAGAAGAATGGTTTGGAGAACCCATGCTCTCATTGTGTCTTATCATGATTGATAAGGTGTACAAATACATGAACTCCAAAGTGATCCATATGGGTGAAACCCTCGCTGGGAAGATGCTACAGTTGATTTATCCTAGAAGAAAGGTTGGAGGATCCATGCTTGTATGAGGAATAACAAGATGAAGATCAAAGGAAATTGTTGGTTAAACTGTTCTAGATGGATAGTGCTTCGTCATGCCATTTACGGTGGTATGTGAGATATCACATAAATCCTCATGGTTTGAGAATTATGGCCCTTACGAGATGAAGGACCCCCACATGAAGGCTTGAAGCCCCAAAGGTCAAAGAAGTCAAAGTGAACCTAAAAAGAAGAAATAGTAAAATAAGGTGACAAAAATCAAGAAGGAATATTTATGGAAAGTGGTTAACCCTAAAATAGGAAAATAGGTTAAATTGACCTAGAAATGGGTTAATATTATTTAAATGATGAATTAAAATTGAAAAATTCATAGAGTGAGTTATTTTAAATAATCAAGAGAAGTGACAAAAATCAAGAAATGATAAAAAGTAAGGTGACAAAAATCAAGAAGGGAATATTTATGGAAAGTGGTTAACCCTAAAATAGGAAAATAGGTTAAGTGACTAGAAATGGGTTAATATTATTTAAATGATAAATTAAAAATTCAAGGTGGAGATTGGTTATTTAATAACAAAGGAAAACAAAATCAGAAATGATAAAGTAGGGTGACAGAATCAAGAGATACCCAAATGTTAAAGGTATTGGAGAACTTTCCTTTATGGAAAGTGGTTAACCTAAAACAAAAGGAAGAAATAGGTTAAGTGACCTAGAAATGGGTTCAAAGTGACCTAAAAATAGGTTAAGTGACCCAAAAGGATGAAATTATAAATAATATAGCAATGGTCTGTTGTGAATATTCTTTTGTGTGGATCAATGGAAACTTCTTGTGGGAATATATTTTGGAGTATTGATGGGGAACTTCGCCAGAGCATTTTTTGGGGTGTGAACACTTGAGGATGTGAAGATATATGTGTGTGAGGTAGCCAAGGATATCTAAGCCGAAATGCTGAGAGAAGTGAAGAAAAGAAGGCCGAAATGCAAGGGAAGGATAAATTCTTTTGATGAGTTACTTTCTAAGGTATGTTATTCTGATTATCTCTACATTTTCTCTATAACGTTTTTATATAATGATTCGGATCTGAAGTACTATGAAAGTGAGAAAACATAGACAAGTATATGTGGTTAAAATTCAGCTTGTGGGTCGTTGTATTTTGGAAGTAGATTTTCAAGTGGAAAATAGGGGTTTGTAGCTAGATCCCCAAGAAACTAGTAAAATCCGGTGTTTAATTAAAACGTCATAACTTCTTCATAACAAGATCAAATTGATTGAGATATTTTTTTGTTAGATTATAGTCTGTAGTATTCTCTATAAAATTTTCCGATCTATTAATAAAAATTTGAGATTCTTGAACCGCAGCTCTGAGTGCTAGCTCTCTAGAGTAAGCCATAATTAAATAAGGTATGTCATTTTCTATAACTCTCCTTTTAGAGGTTCCAAGTAGTGACACTTAGAGGAATTGCATAAAACCTGATGAAAGGACATTTATATCAGTTTCATATCTTTATTCATTCTGAGGGTACAAAGTATGATTATTTCAAGTTAGAGTACATTGACTAATCAAAACTAGTCATGGTTGAGACAAGCGGTTGATGAGTTGGCACATACCTTAGGGTGTATAGTTGATGATGTTGGTAAATATTGATGATTCATTTGTTGATGATGGATTGTTACATGGTTGAGTGTATATGTTGAGTACATGGTTGGATACACTTGTTTATAGATGCAGGTTGATTCTGAGTTGTTTTAGCCGCAGGTTGGTGCATGGTTGATGCTCTTGTTTTATGGTATAGATTGATATATCTATTGAGAATTGTGTTGGTTGTGGAGCCCGATCATCTTCCTGATTCAAAGGCGTTGAGAAATGAAAGCCCTCATTCCTTATAAAAATTATATTGTAATTCATTGTAAATCTAGAATGTTCATTATAAAGGTTTGGAATCTAGGTAGAATTATGTTTGGGTTTTCCCTAAGAGGCAACCCTCTTTTATGAAGGAAATGTATTACTTGGTATAACGATGGTGGATATTGTATTCTTAGAGAGGATATTGTGAGAGAAAGAAAGAGGAAGTTACAACGGTTTTTGTTGTAGGTTGTATCCACTTCATTTCTTTGGATAATAATAAAAGAAAAGGACACAGCAATTTCACGGTGGGCGTAGCCCACACTGGTTGAATCACGTAAATCTATGTCTCTTGTATTTTGTATCTTCTTACGTGTTTTTTACGCATTTGTTTTTATTTTATTACTCCCGCTGATCTTGTTTTCTAACTGGCGGGTATCGGAACATAAGGTAACTTCGCGGAAAAGGGTTCTGGTTGAGTGCAGAACTTAATGTCGAGGAGAATGGAAAGTTTAGGGTGCGATAAATTTGCTTATTGAAAACTACCGGTTATGGAAGATACAGATGGAAAAATATTTATATCAAAAGGATCTATTCTACCATTGGCCGAATTTAGCAAAGCCGCTGACCATGAAGGATGAAGAATGGGAAATTCTTGTGAGAAAGGCTCTGAGGAGCGATACGGTTGTCGCTTGGCTTGTGATGGCTTTCTGTGGCCCCAATCTAAAGAAAAGACAATGAAGGGGTTTGATGGGCCCGTATTTAAGCCCAATTAGCCGCTATGAAAAACCCTCGGCTTCGAATAGGTATTTCTAATGAAGATTATTTAATATAGAGATGTCAAAAGGTGGGTCTATTGCGAGATCATTTAAATGAATTTACCTACGATTACAAATCAACTAAGTTCTTTAAAAGTGGACTTTGATGATGGGTTAGGGATCTTATAATCTTGTGCTCATTGCGAGGAGAAGTTGGAATAGCTTGGTCATGGTTGTAAGTAACTTTCACAGTCTAGTTCGATACTTTAAAATTTGATGATGTTGTTGGTGTTATCCTTAGTGAGAAATCTGACGAAAAGCATAGGTGAGACATCGATACGTTGAACATGGAGAACAAGGAGACCGAGGATAGAGGAAAGACTCCGGGGAAGCCATGAGAAATTCTAGGAAGGGTGAATCCAAATCCAGGACTTGGAAAGATAGAGTCTTTGGAATTGTGGGAAGAAAGGACATCACAGAAGAAATCTGCCATAGCTCAAAGAAACAAGATATGAATGACGGGAAATGGGAAGCAAATGTAGCAGTGATGTGTTCTGAGATGCTTTGATTCTTTACTGTGAATAATATTTACGAGTCTTAGGTAGTAGATTCAGGGGCTTCATTCCAACAATTTTTCATGCCACGCCCCATAGGAACATTTTCTAGATTATGTTCAAAGGTGATTTTGAACTGAGGTTCATTTGGGTGATAATAAACCATGCAAAATTGTTGGAATGGAAAGGTAAAAATAAAAGCAGCAGGAAATGGAAACCAATGGTTGTTGAAAAGGGTAAAACATGTTCCATATTTAAGTAAAAATCTGTTCAACAGGGCAGTTAGCAAGTAGAGGTTGTATATCCATATTTTGAGATAAGATGTGGAAGGTCATCAAAGGATCATTGGTGATACTTGAAGAAGGTAGGTACATTGTATCTATGCAGTATCACTGACTCTTCTATATCTTTTAGCTTCTGAGAGTGGATATAGCACTATGGCATCATAGGCTTTGACACATGAGTGAGGAGGGTATGTGGATCCTTCACAAAATAAATTTGTTTCCCAGGATCTTAAACAAATTGATTTGGACCAAACTGAAACATTGTGTTTATGGAAACAAAGAGAGTCAGATTTCAGTGGGAAAGAAAAGAAGAATGAAAGGTTAGAGCTTGTGCATACATATGTATGGGGATACATTTCGGTATCATCTTGGTACTCTTCATTTATTATGTTACTTTTATTGATGATGCAACTAGAAATCTTAGGTTTATTACGTTTAGCCAATCGATGTTTTGATACTTTAAAAGAAATGAAAACTTGTAGTTGAGAATGAGGCGGAAAAAAGTTTGAAGTGTCTCGAGGATCATATAATGGAGGTGAATAATCACGACAAGAGTTTGATGGATACTTGTTCATACCATGGGATTAAGTAGAGAATCTGGTTCCACGAACACCACAAATGGTGTGTGTCGAAGGATGGAAACGGGACAATCATTTAGTGCAAGGAGTATGAGATTGCATGTTGGTTTACTCTGATTCTGGGCGATCTTGTAGATAATTTTGTTTACTTAATAAGCAGGAGGACCTCAAAGCTCTTTGGATGGTAGAATTCTAGAGGAGAATGGAAGCGGGAAAAAAGGTAAACTATTCCTTTTGAAAACTTTGAGTTGAAGCATTTGTCCATATTGATAAAGAAAATAGAACAAAGCTTGAGGCAAAATCCAAAGAAATAATACCTTTATTGGATATGGTGTTATGATTTTGGTTATAAGCTTATAGGATTATGAAAATAACAAAATCATTAGGAGTAGAGATGTCATGTCAATTAGAAGGTCATGTACAAAGATCAGTTCTTGGGAAAGAAACAAGAAAAAAAAAAAGGAATACCACCGGTGCTTGATGAGGTCATTTAAAAAGAAATTCCAAAGGAACACGAAAATCAAAATGTACAATGACTGGGGTGTGAGGTATATCAAACAAGCGCAAGTGTTGTTAGAAGATCTACAGGTTAAGTATACCCCTAAGCGATGATCCCCTTCATTATATTATTTATTGTTTAGTGATTCTGGTGAACCAGAAAGTAATGAAGAGACAATGCAGGTAGACACCAAGAAATTGAAAGAAAAAGGCACTTTCGAAAGGAAATGGATTCACTAAGGAAAATAACCGGACTTGGGACTTAGTTCAGGTTACTACAGCGGAAAAAAGATAATTGCAGAATAAATGGGTTTTACAAGTTTGAAGGAAGAAGATGGAGAAAAGCTGATTTACAAAGGCTAGACTTGTTGTAAAGAGGTTTACACAAAAGAAAGGTATGGATATTTTGATGAAATATTTTTCTCCTATTGTTAAAATGACTTCAATTGGGAATATTTTAAGTCTTATGTGGCGTTAGTAGAAGATTTTCATATTGAGTAGTTAGATGTAAAAATAGCTTTCTCCATGGGGATTTGGAGGAAGAGATTTATATCGGCAATACGAGAATTATGAGGTCAAAGGGAAGAGAATTTGGTATGCAGGTTGAGTAAGAGATTGTATGGCCTAAAGTTAGCTCCAAGGCAGTGGTATCTATTATAACCCTGTTCTATTATAAACTTGTAAAACTTCAGATACCACTGTCTTTGATCTTGCTTGTCATCTACATACAATAGTAAGCTATATTATCTTACTATTGTATGTAGATGGCATGATTGTTCCAGGGGTCTAATACGCGGGATATAAATGTGCTCAAGAAGAAATTATGGTGAAATTCCTTGGTATGAGAATAACAGCAGTTGGGGAAAAATCGATAGCTGATATTGTCTTAGGGTGAGTACAGAGAAGGTGTTGGAAGGTTTAGAATCACGAGAATGAAAAACCAATTGGTACACCTTTGGCCATCCATTCAAATTAACTTGAGAAATGTGTCCCAAGACACGAGGAGATAGAATACATGTCGGGGTCCCTACATATTCATCCCGGTGGAGTTGGCGGCTTGATGTATCTGATGGTTACCGCAGACCGGATATTACACATCTGATAGGAGTTGTAGTAGGTATATAGACAATCAGTCAAGAACAGTGGGAAGCTGATAAGTGGATTATCGGTGTTGAGAGGTACTACTACACATGCATTATGTTTTTGGAGTTCGAGACACACTTTTCTACATGGATATGTTGATTCAAATATGGTAGGTAATAAAGGCGGCGGGAGAGCACCTGCAGGTATGTTTTTACTATAGGTGGAACAAGAGTAAGTTGGATTTGAAGCGCAAAAAGGTTGTTGCAATTTCAACAACGAAAGAAAAGTATGTTGATGCTACAAAGTCTAGTAAAGAGATGATTTGATTACAAAGGCTTATGGAGGAATTGAGGAGAAGCAGGAGAACAATAGGTTGTATTTTGGTAATTCCGAGTGCCATTCACCTTGCAAAGGGAACTCAACCTTCCATTCAAATACTAAAAGCATACCTGAGTTGAGGTACCACTTCATATGATCCACCTTGGAAGATGGACAATTGAAGATGGGAAGCGATACACCTTGCTTGAGAATCCACAGCAGACATGTTAAGCAAAGGGAGTAGCCGGGGGCAGAGTTCTTACTTTCGAGTTTTAGTTGGTCTTCAGAATGAATATGAAGATGAAATTTTCCAGGTCAAGAAGGTTCGAGTCCATCATATAGCGGCCAGTGGGTTGTTGGGAATCAGGTCTCAAGTGGGAGATTGTTGGTTGTGAACTGATTATCTCTTGATTTATAGGTCTTTTACTTTCGGTCATGTTTATACCCCATAAAGTATTTTGAAGTATGTACACTCTTCCATCGCGGAAGTCTGAGGTACCCTCTGTGTAAGTCAGAGGAGATATCCCATTTGCGAGGTCTGGGGAAAGCGGGCCCCAGTGAACTAGTAGAAGCCCATCAAAGTATATATAAATTATATTGTAATTTCATTTGTAAATCTAGACCGTTCATTATCTGGTCGTGAATCTTATGGTATAATTTATGTTAGGGTTGTTTTCTCTAGAAGGCAACCCTCTTTTATGAAGGAAATGTGTTGCAACTATGGTTGATGGTGAATGTATTCTTAGAGAGGTGAGAGAAAGAAGAGGAGATTCTGTGTGGGTTTTGTTGTAGGTTGTATCCCTTCATTTGCTAGATAATAATAAATAAGGACCTAGCAATTTCTCTGGTGGGCCTAGCCCTGTGGGTGAATGCATTAAATCGTGTCTCTCTTGTATTGTGTGTACGTGTTTTGTTTCTGCATTTGTTTATTTTATTGCTCATGATCCTGTTTTTCTAGCAGTTGTTGCCTCATCTTAGTTGAATGGGAATGCATGTTGAGTCTTGCATATAAATTTGGTTCTCTTGTAGAGTTGTCATCTATTAGTTGTTGTTGACAAACCCCAAGGATTGTAGTTAAGTAATAAATAAAAAAATTACATACATCTTGTGTTCTTTGTGTTCATTGTATTGACTTGTTGATGATATATTTCCATTATGTTGTTGATATGTGCTCATCTAGCTGGTTATAAATGACAACAATGGGTAATGAATAAATGTTGAATGCTAATTGATGAGTTTTGTGCAAGAGGAAGTTTTGGGAAAAAGAGCCCCACACTCATTCACCCCTCCCCAAGTGTGGTAGGTGTGTCCAACCTGAGAATATTCACCAATGGCCTGGCAGTGGTAGGGACCAAAGTTTGGGAGGTGCCATCCTGAAAATAACAATTGTCTCAAGTGAGGGCATACCCATACTTGGGATGAAATAAATCATGAATTCAAATCAAATACACTTCTGAGGTATCCATGCCATATAACTATAAAAAGTGTATCCACGAGCAATACAAATCATATCTGTCTCAAAATCAAAGATCTACAGTAGCCTTTAGTATCCATCTTCATGAAGCCAATGATGCCTGTTGGTTGGAGATGAGGCATCTTCAAGAAGCCAAATGACGCCTGATGGATGGAGATGAGGCCTTCAAAGATAGAGCAACAAATTCAAGATCTTCAAACTCGGGTAGGAGTGTAATGTGAGTGTACGACTTCACTTCCCAGAGGTCTTCGACGACTCATCATGAACAAACAAGAGGATCTCTGTGATCAGGCAAATAACTTCACTGATTTTGAACAAGGACTTGATTGGACTTTCGAGATGGCTGGGCATGAGGTCAAGAGACAAACTACAGAAGGGTTGACCAAGGTTGGGTAAAAACTCCCTTGGACAAAAGCATGACAAATGATCTAACTCAAGAAGCATGACATTGACATAAGTTCACGATCTAGGAGGCAATGCAAACTCTCCATGTGTTTGGAAGAATAACCAAACAAAGGAGGACATAGCTCTATGTTACGAGAAAATATTCCTAAGGTCATGTTAAATCCCAAAGATTGATGAACAAATGAAAGGATGTACTTTGTCCAAGGGAGACTCATTGTGCTTCCATAAAAAGAAAATACTTCTCCCATCCTTTTTAGGGGGTATATTTGATTTTTTTTGTCCTTTTCAATATTTTGAAGAGCTTGAAAAAGAATAAAAGAATGTTATGTTACAAAGGAGGAACGAGTGTCAAAAACATACTAGTTCCAAACGCAAGGAACACACTAATGCTCATATAAAGGAGACATGTGCAGGAAAAGGACACTCGGGGAAAATTCCTCCATGGTTCAAGGTGTCAGATTGCAGAGGAAAAGTGCTACAAGGCTTGCGTATAAGGCATGTTTCAAAGGTTCATTTGAGAGAAACATGGAGCCGACATTAGTCCAAAGACGTAGAGATGCAACTGTGATTAGCAGGACATGATGAAACCCCCTTCAATGTATTTTTTATGAGCCCAGAGAAGGTAAGCTCGATGTGCTTTTCATTTTTAGAGAGTCTAAAAAAGCATAAAATAAGACTCCATTGGGGTACCTTTTTCGAATATAGTCTAATCGGTTCAAAAAATGGATAAACTAGCACCGAAAATACATTTATTCAGAACCATTTTAACGAGTGTGACACAGACAAGATCACTTGGCAATCTTTTCATTTTTAAGGAGTTTGAAAAGAGCTTAATTATGGACTCACTACCTTTTTCTAGATTTAGTCTCCTTATCCCGAAAAAGTATAAAATCTACTTAGGAGAACTCTCTCGGCAAGACGAATCTCCCGAGGTGTACCTTTTTCCTCCTTAATCTACAGACTGGAAAAAGGGGTAAACTCATACCAGTAGATATTTTTTCTGAACCAATTAATTAGTGTGAAAGAACAAGGTCACTCAGCGATATTTTCAATTTTAAGAAGTCTGAAAAGAGCTTAACTATGGACTCTGTAGGGTATGTTCTTATGGACCAAATTAACGAGTGTGAAGGAACAAGATCACTCGGCAATATTTTCAATTTTAGGGAGTTTGAAAAGATCTTAACAATGGACTCCATGGGGGTTCCTTTTTCGTAAATTTAGTCCCTCAAGCCCGAAAAAGGGTTAAACTTATACTTGAGAATACTCTTCTAGCGAACTGAAGTTACTAGAGCGTACCTTTGTTCGTAAAATTGACCATCCGAACTAAAAAAGGGGTAAACTACCACCGTACAAATGTGCCTTCGAATTTTCATTTGGCGAGCGTGAAGGACAACAAGATCGCTCAACAATCTTTTCATGTTTAGAGGGTCTGAAAAGGGCTTAAAAGAAGACCCATTTTTGTTTTTGGGAGTCTTGAGGGTGAGGCCAAGAGTGATAACATATCGAACGTATTAGGCTTAATCTCGTAATAAAGACAATACTAACAAGGACTCTCGAGCCTAAATTCATTAGCGACGGCATGGACACCAAAATGCAACTAGGATCTACCTAGGGAATCCATGTGGAGGTAGGCTCTACCACTAAATTGCAACACTTCTAAAGTAGCAATGACAATTCTGTGTCACAATTCAGTGGGATTGTTCCTATGACAAAGCGGAAAAGACAACAAGATGCATAAAGTGGAGGTGGAATCCTAAATTAAATGCAAAAAGTTGGAAAAATGACTTTTACCAAGGACCTTAAAAAGTGATCCATCTCTCAAAAAATCTCTCCAAACCAAAAGTAAAGTGTATCGTAACATCCAATGAGAAACTCAAGAACCATGTTAAATGATTTTTAGACCAGAAAAAATGAAAAAAGGGCTCAAAAAATGACAAAAAGGGCCAAAAAAGTCTATAAATAGAAGCTGGCAACTCATTATCACCATTGCAAAATGATAATTGACCAAAAATCCAAAAACACCCCTTTGCTAAAAGGGTTGATTCTGGGAGCTTCAGAGGACAAAAAAAACTTCCGCTCAGACCAAGTAAGTACAAATCAACCCCTCTTGCATTTACATACTTCTATTTTTAATTTGTTTTAGTTTTTTCGGGGCACACACCATTAAAAGGGTCAACCTTGCATGTACGCGGGCTGTCTAAGGACAACCCACGTATGCCCATGGGCAGAAAACATTTTTCCCATGTGCATATGCGACTGTGTCCAAGACAACCCACGTACACCCTCAAAAAGGTAGAAAAATAAAAATGCAAGAGCTAACTTTCTCCATGAACTTGTTTGCAACAGGATGTATGTCCACTGGAGAGAGAGGGAGCATGAGGATATAGACATATTGGTCGATGAGGACCCTGAAGCTATGGCTGCATTGAGACAATGCAGGTTGTGGAAGTTCTTCAGGTGTCCATTCATGAGGGCACAACCTAGGCTACTGAATGCCTTGGTAGACTATTGGCATCTCGATGCGGAGGTGTTTATGCTAGAGGGGCATTCGTTGACTCCAACGACTGAAGACATTTACTTTTTGACTGGCCTCTCGAGGAGGGGTGAACCAGTCAACTTGCATGCTATTACCCTCGGCCCTCACAACATTACAGAGTTGATTTAACTACATTGTGAGGCCAAAACTGAGAAAGTAGGTTCTCAAGTGCCAATCAACAAGATCACCAACCTATCACTAAAAGTGATAGTTTTACTCATTGGGCGAATCACTAGATCCACAACTTTACATCAAGCCTCCCGTGCGCACATGCATTTTGTAGTGCAGTGCTTGAATGCACAAATATTTGAATAGAGTACAACCATGCTAGACTACATGAAGAGACAACACATCAAGTGTCACAGGAAGAACAACAAGAACTTTGGGTTCGGAACTATTCTGTGCTCATTATTTTTTGATAGGGTTCCCAGTCTCAGTCCACGAGAGACAGTGTGGGGACATGTGGCCCCCCTCCTGGTAATGTGTAGATGGGAAGCAAGCTGCCACAATAGGGGGGGGGGCGAGGACCATAGAGGCCTTCAATGACACCTTTTTTGACTAGTGGGCATGGCAGATTCCAACAATAGAGGACTACCCCTATGCCGGTATCAATGTTTCTAGGGACCTGGACATGACCTTACCTCTCGGAGCTGAGCGAGGAGAGATGGGTATGTTTGATTTTAAAATTTATTTAATTTTTATTTTCTTTTTATATATATCATTTTTATGTGCACCAGATTATCTGACAACTATGTATCTATTATGTACAGATGTGTGACAATTGTGTCCAACAAACTTTGCAAGGAGCAGGTGGCTTCCTCGAGTAGAGGCAGCACCAACAACAACCGATGGACCAGCAACAGCAGCAGGGGAACCTCCAGCCGGAGAGGTTGAGAGAGTGTTGAGATGGGTAGAACGGAACCTCATCGCGCTCACTTGTACAGTGCCCATGGCCGAGATCGAGGATCTCCCACCATCTATGCAGCCACATGTTGTTGGGGTGCCATAGACCTGGGTCCAGCTTTTTCAGCATTTGGAAAATGTCGTAGTTCACTATGGAAGGTCCAACAGGCCCCGTGCTTAGCTTAGGTTGGACCACTTATGTGCCGAGGGAACTCTTTGTATATTTTTGAGGGAATAAGCCCCGTGTTGTAAACCAGACATATTATTTTTTGAGGCGCTTGTGCCAACCTATGTACTCTGAGACTTTTGATATATATATGTGTATTTACATCTTTTATGCCTTATGGATTACATTTTTTACAATGTATGTACATGTGTATGTGTGTGCGTCTTTCTATGTGTGTGAAAATACATGATTAGCTAGAGTAGATGTCATTTGATTCATTCTCCTATGAACATGGATATATGTAATGTAATCAAAGCAACGTTATAAGAGACGTACCCTAAGGAATCGTCGATGTAGATTAGGATCATAAACGCAGTAAACCCCATTTAACTGGGACACAACCAGTTGTGCATCTAAGTAGACCTAGAGGTGAGAGATACCATGTGACAAAGTGTCACGAAGCAACTCTATTACTGCATTGTACTCGACGACATTGTTTGTAGTGTCACCTAAATAGATACCTCCAGAAGATAGCAACTGGCCTCGAGGTGTGAAGATCACCCAAGTTGTGGAAGCATGCCTCCGAGTGTGTCTTCTAGTGTTGTCTATGAACCCAACGAACACCTCTGATTCACTTGAAATTTTCCACAGTGAAAAATATGACATAAAAAACGACACGTCCATAAAACAAAAAGACAAAACAAATTAAATGTATAAGAACTATACATATGTACAAGAAGTCACCCAAGGCGACTCACCTACGAGTAACACTTATTGAGGTAGAGCCCATTTCTAGGCTTCACCAAAGCGTTCCACTTTTTGAGACTACATCTACTTCGCAGGTGTTGTCGAAAGGGCCAGTAGTCAGGGCTTGTTGGTGCGCTCTTGGATTTGAACCCTAGGTTTTCCCTTGTGCCAACTGGGTTATATGTCATAATAAGATGTAAATCAAACATAAATATTGAGCACATCATATGGTGGGACAGAAAAAGTACTTCTTTATATTAATCTCACAAAGTCACTTACAATGAGATCGATGGCTGCTCCTCGAACCTGGTCCAGGATCCTCTTCACCAAGCTCCAACTACTTCCACATATCTTTCTCCTCTCACACTTCCCTCTAGAGAATGGGCATAGACTTATTAATGAGGAAAAAGGCAAGAATAGGGAATTTTGGCTCAAAACTCACAATGTGGCTGCAAATTCTTGGGGCAAGGGGGGAAAGTGAAATGGGAAAAGTTTCATTGTTCTTATGCTTCCTCTTCAAATGAGAACTGGACACCTCCTTTTATATGAAAAAAGGTTGGTTATTCGGTTAGGTGATGGGCTATAGGTGGTGGGACAGTTAGAAAACTACCCAATAGCTCGTAATCTCAATGAATTCCTTGCAACTTTTTAATTATTGCAACTTTTGTGGGCATATGCGGGTTGTAATGGTGCAGCTAGTGTACGTATGCAGGTAGTAGTGGTGCATCTAGCGTACATATGCGGGAAGTAGTGGTGCAGGGCACATACATCTTCAAAAATAGTGTTTTTAAGAAGAGTTGCTCAGTGATGGCTTGACAAAAATAGAAAGATGGCTTGATGCTAGGTATACATGTATGGTGCAATTTAGGGTTATAAAAAGTGGCGGAAGGGAGGCAAAGAAAGGTTATGTTATTGAGGTAATATGTTTATTTTCTTAAGTTCGTTGTGTTTTTAGGTTTGGTTAAGTATTTACAACATTCCATTTCACTGACTTTAACATTAAAATAAATTAAAAAAAAGGACTCATTACAACATGTTTAACATTTTTGGGGTTTTTTGCAAAATAAATTAGTTTATACTTTTGCTTATACCATTTTTATTTTAAGTGCTCTCACCTTAATTGATTACTAATAATTATATTTTACACAAAAGAAAAAATACAAAAATGATATAAAGTTAATAAAAGATTAGGGTTTTGATTCTAGGGTTTTCTTGTAAATATTTTCTTAACTAATTTATTTTAGTTTTTTAAGTTTTCTTCCTAATATTTTTCACATACATTATCTCTAATTTATATTGACTTTAGTTGAATCTACATTTCACTCTTTTAAAGGGAAAATAATAAAATATCAATAAATCCAAAAAGTACACAATCAAGGTTTCAATTTTTTGTAACTTAGAGTTAGGTTACTTTGTACTTTATTTAATTGGCATTTCACATAGAAGTACAATGTGTTAAAATAAAAAATAAAAATCAAATATTTAAAATATCAATAAATGATTCATGCTTAGACTCTAGGTTATTAGGGTATAAATGTTTTATCTCAGGCTATAAAATAGGGTGATAATATCGCCTAGCCTCTTCTTGGTTTAGCCGACAGGAGTCACTCGAAAAAAAGAGGGGGTGGGAGGGGGCGGTTTACCATTGATTTGTGTTTACAAAATTGTAGTGTTAATCATGTTGCCTTTTAACATGGCACATATTTGAGTCATTGTCTTATAGTTGTGTTTTAACTTTTCTAGGAGTCGTACCATCATTATGAGTTACATCTATTCCTCTTGTTGGTTACTCTTTCAATCATCATGGAGAGTGCTTCAATGCCTCTTCTGTTGTTGCACTATATTGGTCATGATATTGAGTCAATATTTCTAGGTCATCATTATGTCATGTTATATGTTCAAGGAAAGTGAAACCTGAGTCGTTCATTTGTTGTCTTGTTGACCATCTTAGTCAGTAATCTCTTTTTCAATTGTACTTAGTGATTCTATTTATTCACATCATCTCTCGGTGTATGTTTTGTGTCAATTTATGGGGGATACATTAAGGCCCTCCTTCAATGGATCTCTTCCTATCGACTTCAACACATTATTTAGGAGAGGGATCTAGAAACCAGTTGGTACCTTTGAGCTTACAGTTCTCTGTGGTAGGCTTCTCACAATCAACAGTGGGTTTACACCATTGACTCTTAATCAATTGATTTTATGCTTTTTCAACATCATATCCTCTATTAACACTTGCTATATTATGGCAGGTTCCTTGGGATCCATTTTCATCATTGGTAGACTCTCTCACATTTCTTAATGGTATCTATAAATGATAGGAAATTAGACAATTTCTACCGTGCTTGACACCGACTCATTTATTCACATGTTGTAGAATAGTACCATCGTGGTTTGGGACAAATACCTTGGGCTTGGGGACATATCCCTTCTTCATTATACCCCTCCCAATTTGTGATGGAGTATATCTCTATTTTATTAGTACTTTGAAGACTATGGGGGCACTCTCATTGGTGCTTGATGTATTCCTGATATATATTGTGACATAGATCCACATTGTATTTATTTGTGGCTATGATCTTTTTTATGACATGGATCCATTGTGTACTTTTTCATGGCCATGATATTGCATTTCACTTCATGGAGCCACAGTGTATTTTGATTGGAGGCCATGCTTTATTTCTCATCTGATCATGGGTATGCCTACCTCGGGGATGATCTATATACTTGATGTCTGATTGCAGGTACTCCTTAGATTCTTGATCTCTTAGCTCCCTCCTCATACTGCCTCACATTGGTGACTATTAGTGTAATGTATTTTCCATCCATTCCTCTTCTAACCTCACACATTAGAGGGAATATATTATATCCTTATTTTCCACCCTAGGGTCTCATGAAGAAATTATTGATGATATCATGTTGAGACACACTCTTATGCCCTAGTTTCAATCATTTTTTAGGATGGTTGTGCCTCAAATTCTTGATAGAGCACAAACGATATTTTTTGAACTAATTTCCATCATGTGACTGGTCTCTAGTTTCATTCTTGCTAACCCGCAATCGCCTTTGTAGCCTTCTAGAATTGATAATTTCCAAGGAGATCAGCATTGGGTGAGTTGTTATCTCATGGAAAGAGCTTGGGAACTCTCAACCTAGTTGAGATTCACTAAGTTATATATATGTAGAAGCATCCCCTAGCATCCTCAACCAATCTATATAAGGAAGGAATTACATGGGAAAGAAGAGGAAGAATTATTCACAGGTACATGCTGCGGGATTTTTCAAAGGAGTTTTTTCTATGGAGATTGGTCTTCATCACAGATTATCCTTACTTGTTTGAGGGACAGGGAGGAGAAAGAGTAAGAATCCAAGGAGGAATGCATCATTGACTCAAGGAAAAGTAACATATATTTACATATCCATTTTATGTATATATAGATCTATGTGTTTTCCCCTTTATTAATATATTATTCAGTCTTGCATGATAGATATAGTATTTCCTTGGGTGGATCAAATTAGATCTAAGGTAGATTTCATTTCCTAGAACATAGGAGGATTCATATATTGGTCTTTTCATGTTACTTGTATAAAGGAAGCATATAATAGGAGTTGGATCTTAGGAAGATCCAAGGGAGGTATTGCTTATCCATAGGTGAGCTTTATTCCTAACACCACAATGGTTGAAAATAGATATGAAGGATCAAGAAATCATATCAAGTTGTTGCTTGATGAATCCCTCACACAACAAAGGAATGAGATGATGGAAAATTTCACCTAGATCCTTCGATGACTACCAACAATGGTTGATCCACCTTGAATAAGAAACCATTTTGGAGGTGTGACACCCTTAAATATACAAGTTAACTTTGACATTCCTTTATTTAAAATAAATATAGATGTAGATGATTTGGATAAATGGTCAAATCTATTAAAGGGTTATTACTCTATTAAAAAAAATTGGACATCGAAAATATCACTTTTCCCTCCTTAAGGCCCTTCCCCATGTCAAATATTGGTGGGAAATTTATTGGGAGATCTATGATGGAGACGAGTCTACAACATTTAGGACAAAACCCACTTGGGAAACCTTTTTTGATGCCATCAAGGAAGAATTCAACCTTGTTGGAAACTATGATGACCAACACATGAGATGGACAACTTGCATCAGGAGAGAGACTTGACAGTGCTCAAGTACACTAATATATTCCATACCTTGTGTTCAAAATTGGGTATCATAGAATCCAAGAAACACCTGGTTTTGAATTACTACACTAGTCTACTCTTGATGGGTGCAACATTTCCCTTTGTCAATAGCAAGGGTTACCCCCGATAAGAAGTCCCAATCAAATTCTCACCATTTCAAATAGGGAAGCCATTTGGGTTCTGGCTCAGTAGTTATTTATGGTGTTGGTTTTACCAGTTACAACCCAGTCCACCAATGAAGGTGAATGATGGATGGTTATGAAAATGAAATATGTAGATGAAGACTATGTAAATTCATGAAGGAGATCTAATTTACTTCTAATATATCTTATCCTAGCTAGGAGACAATTACCGTAAGTGAATGAACTGTAATGAAACCAAACTCTACTTAAGATCCCACTCAGATAGTTGTCATGAAGGTGCAAAGTTAGAAACACATGTATACACATACATAACAAGAAAAGTCTAAATCATATTTATGAATACATCAAAAAATCATATGCTCAAGACATAGAATATAAGAAAGAATAACAATACTACAAGAGGAACATAGATTGCATCAGAAAATTCTATTAGCAAATGTGTCCTTACAGCCTATGTGAACAACATACATTCTGCTTGAAATAAATCGCAACAAAACAACAACACATGCAACTTTTTCTCTCTATCAAAAGTTGGCGCTGAGGGATTCTTAATATTAACAGTTTCAACAATAGTACATCAAATCTCCAAGGAATGGCTTCTCAATTTTAGTTAACAATGTATATCCAAAATAGTTCAGAAATGTACAATGCTTGAAGAGCGAAAATCCCTTTCTTTGGGGTACAATTATAGTATTTGTTGAGGTTTAATATGAATCTTGGCCTTCCACCTACCCCATGACCTTTATTTTACCATCCTTTGTATTTATTCCCTTTGTGATGATGAACAACAAATACAACAGTTATATCTCAAATTTGTCTTCTAGCACTAGTGGGCCATCATTGATTTTGGCCATAGTGTGTCTCATCCACCGTAATGATTGGCTTGGGCATTAGGATATTTAATCATCATAGAGTTTGGACTCCCTCTTTAGCCACTTGAGCTTGATTCCCTTCGTTGTTTCCCTTTTTTGTTAAAATTGATGTTTTCCTTAATGATCTATTGTCCTTGGCTATATATCGCATTGTGAGAATGTTGAGTACGACCTCCTCTTGACATTGGTACATGACACCATTCAACATGAAGTGGATGAGTAAACAAAGGATATCCTCAAAATAAACTATTAACACTACACATTTGAAACCATAAAACTGAAAAATTAACTAAGTGAGAGTTCATGTGTGCTTCCCTGAGTTCAATTCATGGTTCCTCTGGATTTGATTGAGGTGTTGTGTTCTCTGAGGCTGTTATCAAGGTGTCATATATTAATATCAAAAAATGTATACAATTAGTAAGGAATTTATAAAATCATATAACTAGGAAGTTGTATATCTCGAAAATAAATTTCCATCGGTATAAATAACGTGCAAAAAGGACACCCAAGTCAAACGTTATGATCAAATTATGAAAGGCATTTTTGTAGGGTCTTGTCCCTTTTTCAAAGGAGTTAATGGGAACTCCTCAAATTTTTTCGGAGGTGTTAATGAAACTTGTCCAATTTTTTTTAGAGGAGTTAATGGTAACTCCTCTAATTTGTTTCAAAGGATTTAATGGGAAATACTTTGTTTTGTTTCAGATGAGTGAATGGGAACTCCTCTATTTGTTTCGGGGGATTTAATGGGAACTCCTCCAATTTATTCCGGAGAAGTTAATGGGAACTCTTCTAATTTATTTTGGAGGAGTTTCAATGAACTCTTTCAGTGTAAATCAAAGGATTTTAAATGAACTTGGGGCACCTTGAAGGAACTTTTAGAGGAGATTTTGGGAACTTCTTCTTGGCTTTCGAAGGATTTTGTGGGAACTTCTCCTTGGCTTTCGAAGGATTTTGTGGGAACTTCTCCTTGGATTTTGGAGGATTTTGAAGGAACTTTTGGAGGATTTTGTGGTAAATACTTAGATATGAACCAAATATCATCAAAGGAAATATTTTGGTGTGTTTTGGAGAAGTTTCCAACAAATCCTCCTTCATGGGAAGACAAAATCGAAAAAAAATCGAAGTATCATTTTACTAACAAGAAACAACTTGAGCTTGAGTTCGAAAGCACATAAATTTCTCATACGATGTCTGATTGAGGTGCCATTTTTTGCAACATAGGGATCCCAAAGAGACGCTTCTAGTGATATAACTGACCAATCATTTGAGTGGATCCATGATTAATGAAAGCCAAGGTTAGTGAGGCTTTCTTGGAGGGAAATCCTTGGTGATCATTTTGGCACTTATGGACCTTGGATTTTGATTCTGTCAATTGTGTTGGAATCATAATCATGCAGTTCATACAAATAGCTTATTCAAGGAGTGACAAATACACTTTGACCAGTGCTAGCACTCTGTAATTTCTCTAGGCTGAGGGGAGAAATCCCAGAGCTAACCACAAACCACTTCTAGGTTAGAATCTATCTCTTCTGGCCTTGGAGAGGGCTCTCTCACTTATATTACTCAAAAAATAAGATATTAGGATAGGTAATAAGCTCAACAAAGTTGTTTTTTTAAAGTTTTGTTGGTCAGATTAGATAAAAAACACTTTTGTGCATTGTAATTTTTTCCAAGTGAATGAATGGAATAGTAGGTGATTTGCAGGGATTCTTGTGTCAGAATTTTGGTGGTTTTGTGCTCCTTTGATTTGTAAGTGATATTATGTGTTTAAATTCCTTTAATATGTATATTGTTTCTTGGAAAACACATATTTTTGATCCATAATTCATCTTAATGGTGCTATGTTTCAATTTTTCCAAGTTATTAATGTTTTCAGCTTAAAGCATCACTTTAGAATTCATCCTTGTTTTGATGATCTAACGTGTTTGTCTTTCACCCTTTCTACATTCACCTCCTGCAACAATATGATCTGAATCCTCCACCAAAGCTGCCTACCTTGCCCCTGTAAAAAAAACCCTCTATTTTCCCATCATCTCATTGGACAGAAAATTGATTTGGCATGACTCCATGCCCAATAGATATGTCTCTTTTCTCATCAATAGACCTTTAAAAAATCAACTTTTTTGAGCTTATTACCTAGCCTAATATATTATTTTTTGAGTAATCTAAGTGAGAGAGCCCTCTCCAAGGCCAGAAGGGATAGATTCTGACCTAGAAGTGGTTTGTGGTTACCTCTGCAATTTCTCCTCCTAGCCTGGAGAAATTACAGAGTGCTAACAACTAATACTCAAAATTGTGAGCAAAGACATCTTTTAATGAAATTTTGTAGGTCTGAATTGAGATATTATAGTATTCCATAGGTGAGTTGTGAAAAAAATTCCTTTGTCTTCCTGCAAGATTGGCCATCTATCTATCTGGGTGTTTCCTCTCCCATCTCGTGCAAACACATGGTTTCTACAGATGTTAGTGCGAGAGCTAGCCATGAATATTTTCTTTACCCAAGTGTCCATGAATCTTTGTTGAGTAAATGATATTGAATCTCTACCGAGAAATGACATGTTATTAATTCTCACATTCCAGGAAACCCTAAACCTACTCTAATCCGACCATTCGATTATCTTCTGAGAAAGATCGTACCAACTGTGCATGTTGTGATTGAAACAATTAGGATGTATTTCTCTCAGACATTTAATTATTTCTTGACTCTGTTTGAGAGAATTCCCTGTCATGAGAAATCCACGAAGTGGAGGTTTTGGCATGCCTACAATGAAATTTGATGCTCACCTTATAAAATAAACCTATTTTATTATGGTGCACAACTTTTTTTTTCGCATGTCTTGCAAAACCCTAATTTTATCTATGTGTATTGAACCCTAATGTCTTGCAAAAAACTAATTTTCTCCAAACGTGTGATGAACCCTAATCTGCTGACACAATCTTGAAAACAAATCATCATCATATACTTGAGCAATCTAGTTCTACTCATTTGTAGTTGTTGAAGAAAATCCAGCTCCATATCCTACCCAATGCTTGGCATACTACTTCTCCTTGAGATATTTGGCCACAATACTTTACGTTTACACCCAAATCCGTTAAATTGATGCTTGTTACTTACATTGGTGCTTATTTTTGTAAGTATCAGTGTTGTTTTGGTTGGTCCTCATAGGACTTGTGGTTGATAGTTAACTACACAAACTAGGTTTATCCTTATTTCCAAGGGTAGTGCCATATGTTTGGTTGTAAACATGTGCATATACTTGGTTTTAAATGTATGCATATACCTCAAATGGGCATTAGAGGACCTCCATAAATTGATATTCAAATTTTCATGAATGTCGTGGACTCCATTGAAGAGTGTGTACGATTACTTTCCCATACAATCAAACAATTATGTTTGGAAATATTAACAACCACATCATATTATGAGGCTTGAATCTGAGTTGTATCTCAAAGTATCGCTTCATTCAGTTTCTTAGATCTTTCCTTCATCTCTTGAATTCAAAGGTTTTCCCTATCGAATCTCACTTTCAGATTCAATTTTCTGGTCCAAGTTTTAAGCCATTGTAAATCCATTAGCAACATTGTGAGGCATCAATCATTTAGTTTCAGATATGTAGGCTATATACATTGGCGTCATATATTGATGAATGTTTTATCTAAAAGTATGTGGGAACATTGATCCTTGATATGTGCATCATGGGAACATATGTTTTGAATATTTGGTGAAGTATTGTGATCTTATTCCATACGCAAGTGGGGTATCCTTGCAGGTAATTACCCAAATTCTACAAATCAATGTGCATAGGAGTATGTTGAAATCTATATAGAAAAGGTGAGGGAGATGGATGTTGGCATGATATATCTCTATAATGTTATTCAAAGAATAAAGGACTAGGAGACATGTCGCCGTAGGCCTCTCGATCCATGCCACATTTGATTTTATTTCTACCAACAACTTGGAGAGATTATCCATGAAATCCACCTTGGGAGAGTCGAGACTTGGGATTCCCTTACAATACTATTTTGAACAAAATTATTCACTTTGTTATTCATTTGATGTTGGTCCTTCCAGTTATTCATTTTTCCATACGTTTGAATATTGATGTCCTTTCCTATCCATCTACATATCTTCTTCCATTAGGTTCTAGGAGTTTTATTTTTAGCCGGATTGGTGGGTTGTGTTTTCAATCCTTGGTTGCGCCCTCTTCATCCTTGTAAACATAGATGTGATTCTAGATTTTTTCTTCAAAGATAATTTCCATTACACTTTTCATATTCATATATCACATGGGAGGAAATATTAAGTTTATTTTGGTGCTCAACTTTTGGAAATGACAATTGTGGGGATCCAATGAGTCCATCAACTGACAGACCTTTCAAGACAAGCATTGTATTCATTGTTAATGACAGAATTGGGATTGAAGGTAGACCCACAGAAAGTGGCCATTTATGATGGTTGATGATAGAAATAGTGAAATTGTAGGACAATTCACCATGGTTCTTACGCTAGCTACTTCCCACAAAAATTTTGGTATACATCTATTCATTCTGGTTTGATCATTATTGTGTTTTCTTTTCTATAAGAGGGTGCATTTTCAGAAGAAGTTGACAACCTTCATTTTCTAAGTCTGGATAGTTGATTTTGCAATGTAGAGTATGATTGTGAAAGGGTGGAGTTGCAAGAAACCTTTGAGGCCTATTTCTAAGTTATGGCTTTCGTTGAGGAACTGTTAAAGTTATTGAACACTCTAATCCTCTCTTCTATGGAAAATATAGTCACCATTGACAAAACAAATTTTTAGTCTTCTATAACATGATTAAAATTTACCCCAGCCAAAGTAGCACTATTGCAAATGCAGACTCTACTCCTTCACGATTCCCTTGAGAGAAATAATCTTAGACGAAATTTTGAACTAGTGCTTGTTTAGAACCCTATTTTTGAAGATGGTGAAAATGATGATGTTGATCCAAACCAACAATGATTGAGCTAGCTCCATATTCAAGTACATATGAATATCAAATTCCTCTTTCCCATCCAATCATCAAAACTTGGGAAGAAATTAGGAACAATAGATATAGAACTGAAATCATATATGAAAAGGAAGTCATCTTTCATATTCTGGATTCTACCAAACCTATTCAGTTCGAGAGTGCTATAATCCTACAAGAAGGTTCACATTCACTTGCTCCAATTCAAGTGGAGATTGAAAAATGCCAACAATGTCAGCAAGTTGGCCACATGGAAGATCAGTGATTCAATATTCATCCTTGCAAGCATTGCGGAAATAACAATCATCATTCAAATAGATGTTCTAACAGCAATAAATCTGCAAGAGTAAAGACCAAATATGGGTGGATGGATTATTGGAAATGGTCATCAATAGCCAAGAATATATCTCAATCATAATTTTGAATTCATTCTCAAGTATTGACGCATCTTGTAGTGAAAGAATTTGCATCTTCTTACCTTGTACCTGATAAGGAGGAACAACATTAATGATTGACAGTCAAGCTTCAATTTTTGAAGTCTTATCAATAGATCAATAACAAGTGAGTGTGATTGGTTTGTGGTTTTCTTGAAATCACCACATAGTAGAAGACTTACATCTTTTTCTAGACAATGGTTTGTGGTTTCCCTTAAACCCGTACTTGGTAGAAAACTGTCATCTTCCCGGTGCGTGTGCGCATTCTAAGAGTGTGTCCATGTTACTTTCATTTCTAATTTTGGGGGGGAAAGAATGACAAATATAGTGTAAGTGTTTGTTGAGTTGGTTTATGATCCAGGTGCAAATCGGTGGCCATCCACCTATTCCTTTGGATCAAAAAAGAGGTTTCCACTTTGGCAGTTTTTCTACAACTTTTTAGATCCTAAACTTTTGGGGTCGTTTTGAGGCCCTAAACAACATTTTTTGGGCCTGCCATAGTCACATTATAGGTTGTATCCAGAGTGTGATGGAAAAATGTGTAGTCCTCGGATATACCTTTCCAACTAGTTATCATGCGCCCCAAACACAGATCGTATGAAAAAGTTATGCCCTTGGGAAGTTGATGTACCAACTACCCCCATTGGGGCCTGCAAACCTTTGTTGATACTAAGAGGGGAGTGAATCAGTATCAAGTACAATTTAAAAAAAAA
>SNQJ01S0002374.1:186075-219145 GCA_010110895.2 Picea sitchensis
GATTGGAGCTCAACTCGGAGCGTGCAGGGACAAACGTTGATAAAGAGGTACTTCTATTCTCCTTCCTTCTCATGCATTAGTTTGTATGGATTTGAAAGGAAGTCAGTGTCCACGTTAAGCACTTTCTGTCTTAGAGTTAGGGTCAAACTCTTTGAGGCAATCTACCTGTCTGCAGGGAGATTTTCCTACAAGAGCAGTTACAACAAATATTTTGAAGACCACCTTAACTCAGCGCTAGAATTAATCTTTTGAGGCACACTTGAAAGAAGGCTAGGAATGGGATATTGCAAGCGAAGTGGGAGATTATACTATGGCTCTGGAATGCTACTGGTCTGGATAGTCGTTAGGTTAAGTTTTTGATGTAGACAAGTAGTCAGGGGGAACCCTAAGATCCCTCTGAGATAAATAAAGGTTTTATACGCTCGAATGAGGCTAGTTAGGGAATCATCTAGTGAGGAGTTGGTAGTTAGTAGTTGGTTGCAGAGTAGATAGCTGTAAATTAGAGAGTTTCAAGTTGGTAGGAGATTTCATCTTCTAGTGGATGTTTTTTATTTCAGTTGTAGCCATTTTTCACTTTGGAATATAACAGAGGAAAATTGATTCAATGCATGGTGTGAACATTGTTTGCAATTATTTGTATTTGTGTTTTCATGAGTGAATGAATGAATCTCATCATGAGTAGATGAAAATGTGAATGTTATGATAAGTTTCAATTGTTTCTCTTATGTGGAAGTAGTGCAAGGTGTGCACATAGAATGCAAGGAGTGCGTTGACGGGATCTGTCTCGATTCTAAATCTCAAAAGAGATAACATGAACTTTTTCCTTTGCAAGGAGCACAAAGATACTGTTGCAAGGTGCACACAGTCATCCGCAAGAATTTGAACTTTGCGTAAAGATTTGGTGCAAGGAGTGCACAGATCTGAGATTCGACTAAGGGTCGAAGAGGCTTTGCAAGAAGTCGGGGATTCCGAAAAGGAGAACGCCAGGAGGGCGAGAATAATTTATCTTTGAGAAATCCTTTGGATCTGAGTTATCGAAGTCCCTGAGATGCAAGGAGTATGCAGGAAGTCGAAGTCTTCATAAGACCAAGCTAAGCAGGAGTAACACTTTTCATAAGTCTTAAAGAGTTCCAAGAATCGAACTTGTTGGAGGAACAAAGGTTTGAAACCTTTGAACACCTAGAAAGTATTCCAAGTCTGAAGAAAGCATAAGCGTAGAGGAGGAGAGATCACAGTCGTTCGATCTGAATGCAAGAGAATCGGACCTGTCCATTTGAAGGGATGAGTGGCGAACGATCAACATTTCGCTGACTCACACATTGGAGAAGTCAAAGGGAAGAACGCTATAAATTCACGAGGTCCGAATTTGCGATTTGACAGGGGCCGTCAAATCCCAAAAGATCTAAATCGTTGGTTTGTGCTCCGAAATATCAACATTTCGGAAGTTGAGAGTGTGGAGGAAGTTGTTTTAGGAACCCCGTGATATGCGGAATTCCGACGACATATGGACTTTCGGATCAAGGAAAGATATGGACCCTCAGACCTGACACATTGGGAGTTCGGGCATCGAGAGGACAGAGGTGAATCACATCAAGAATACTCGATACGCGAAATCCTGACGCGCTTAAAAATTTGGCCCTGGGTCATAGCGAGGGGTCATATAGAAAGAGGATAAGGGATGAGCTAGCGAGAACTAGGCCCTTGTCAGGATTTCGGGGATAAGGAGAGTCAGGGTGACTCGTATATGGATACCTAACTTGAGAAGTCACGATGCACCTTTGTTTAAGCTTATGGTCGTGTGGGAGAAAGGGGCTTATCAGAAGAGAGCTAGCACCCATTTTGTGTTAAAGTACGAATAACACTCAAGAGAGAAGTCACGGTCTTATGCGACCTATGCATTTGGAGGAAGGACCTGTGTAAGTGGGTTTGGGGTCTAGCAGAGGCCCAAAGAGTCAATATGACTCAGTTTCTTGATCAATCCTAGATCGGGAGGTCGCCCAGACCTTAGGAGATAAGGGGGGTCTGTGTCTAGTGGTATCAGAGATGAAGTTTTTTTTGCAGACAGCGGGCAAAGGAGAGAAGATAAAAGAACTCAAATTTGCACTCTGTGTGTGACAGATAGTCAACACAATGTTGTCGAGGAGACGAGGAGAGAACCTTTAGCCAATCTAGTTATAGAAAGGGAGATGCGAGAACTTCATGCAAGATTAGAGGCAATGGAGGCAACGCAGAGACGAGCACCTAATACTAGAGACATCAGTGATGCAGAGAGCAAGGAAGTTGTGGGCGAGAATGTCGTCGAAAAAGTTGCAGGAGATGATGTTTCCGAAGATTGCTTCTTGAGAGCAATTGCTAGATTGGGAGGTAGAGCCAAGATAGAGGTCCCAATGTATGAAGGAAATTTAGATGCTGAGGAGATGCTGGATTGGATAGGATCCATTGACAAACACTTCAACTATGAAGATGTCGATAAAGAGAGAAAGGTGAAAGAGGTTGTTACCAAGCTCAAGGGACATGCAGCACTGTGGTGGGATGAACTACAAGCTGAGAGGAGAAGCAAAGGAAAAAATAAGATAAATATTTGGGACATAATGGTAGCCAAGTTGAGGGCTAAGTTCATGCCCAAGGATTATCAAATCAATCTGTTCAGGAAGATGCAGAACTTGAGACAGAAAGGGATGACAGTTAAGGAGTACATAGAGGAGTTCTATAGGTTGAACATCAAAACTGGACAAAGGGAGAGAGATGAAGAAAAAAATTTCAGATATATAAATGGCTTGAGATATGAAATCCAGGATGAGCTCAACATGATGTCAGTAAGGGCAGTGGAGGACCCTTATCAGTTTGCATTGAAGGCAGAGGAGAATTTGGCCAGAAAAGAAAAACAACGAAGAAGAGGTAAAATCCCAACCCCAAACAAAGGTAAGGGAGTTACCCATGACAAGGAACATAATTATAAGGATGATACTGAGAAACCACACAATCATTCAGAGAGAGGAGTAATTTCCCGAGAAAGACATGGTGGTGGAAGAAATTATTCTAGAGGAAGAGGAAGAAGATGAGGAGGAGAAGTAAGATGTTATGCTTATGGAAATACAGGACACGTGTCTTGGGATTGTCCCAAGAAAAATAAAGAAGGAGGAGGTGAAGATCACATTTCAGAAGCACAGAAAGGAAATGTTGAAGTAAAAGGAGCAGAGGATGGAAGATCCCTGATGTTGAGGAAGGTTCTCTTAAAACCAGAGGTAGAAATTGAAAAGCCGGTGTAGAGGAACAGTCTTTTCAACACATCTTGCAAGACTAAAGATAGAGTATTCAAGGTGATAATCAATAGTGGGAGCACTGATAACTTAGTATCCACAAATATGGTGGAGAAATTGGAGCTATATACAACTACACACCCGAAGCCATACAAAGTCTCATGGTTGCAGAAAGGACACTGGGTAATGGTTACTAAACAATGCTTGGTTGAATTTAAGATGGGAGGGTATAGAGATCAAATTCTATGTGATGTAATTCCCATGGATGTATGCCATATTTTGTTGGGAAGACCATGGCAGTTTGACAGGAACATCATTCATGATGGGAGGAAAAATACATACACTTTGGAGAAGAATGGTAGAACACACATGTTGCTGCCAATAGAGGAGAAGAAAGTGAAGGAGGAAGCCAGCACAAGCATACTTCTCATGAGTGGGAAGGAACTCCTAAAAGAATTCAAGGAAGAATAGGAGATGCAGTTTGTTGTGGTGAGGAAACCCAGAGTTATCCTTACAAGTACATCGATGGATGATTTTCCTAAAGAAGTTCAGGAATTGCTGGAATATTTCTCTGCCATAGTGGTAGATGAGCTGCCTAACTCATTGCCACCCATTAGAAGTATCAACCACCATATTGAATTGATACCAGGAGTGAGTCTTCCAAACAAAGTAGCATATATATTGATACCTCGAGAAAATGAGGAAGTGAATAACCAAGTCCAAGAATTGTTAGACAAGGGTTTGGTCAGAGAGAGCTTGAGTCCATGCGCAGTACCAACTATGTTGAGTCCAAAGAAGGATGGAGGATGGAGAATGTGTATAGACTCAAGAGAGATTAACAATATCACCATCAGGTATAGATTTCATTTGCCAAGAATGGAGGATTTAATGGAATTTTTAAGTGGAGCAAATTTCTTTTCTAAGATAGATTTGAAAAGTGGATATCACGAGATTAGGATGAGAGAAGGTGATGAGTGGAAAATATCTTTTAAGACAAATGAAGTTTTGTATGAGTGGCTTGTTATGCCATTTGGCTTAACAAATGCCCCGAGTACTTATATGGGCTGATGAATGAAATACTGAAAGATTTCACTGGAAATTTTGTGGTTGTATATCTGGATGATATACTGGTCTTTAGCAGGACTAAAGAGAAGCATTTGAGGCACCTGACACTAGTGATGAGGAGACTACAGGAGAAGAAGTTGTTGATTAATTTGAAGAAGTCCTGTTTTATGAAGAAATAACTCATTTACTTGGGTTTTGTGATCTCTTCAAATGAACTGAAGATGGATCCAGAGAAGGTGAAAGCGATCAAAGAATGGTCGTCACCAAGGAATATGTTTGAGGTGAGGAGCTTCCATGGATTAGCAAGCTTCTATAGGAAGTTCATCAAAGACTTCAGTGGAATTTGTGCGCCAATGATGGATATAGTGAAGAAGCGGCACAAGTCTTTTAAATGGATAGAGGAGGCCAAGAGGAGCTTCAATATACTAAAGGAGAAAATCACAGAATGACCAATCTTGGTCTTACCAAATTTTGAAAAGACATTTCAAGTGAGATGTGATGCAAGTGGAGTTGCAATAGGAGTAGTTTTGAGTCAGGATAATAGACCTGTTGCTTATTTTAGTGAGAAGCTGAATGAGGCCAAGAGGAAGTACTCCACATATGACAAGGAATTTTATGCCATAATTCAGGCCTTGAAGAAATGGAGACATTATCTTGTCCCACAATAATTTTTCTTGTATAGCAATAATCGGGCTTTACAATTCATAACCAGGCATGAAAAATTGAATCAGAGGCATGCAAAATGGGTCGAATTTATGCATAATTTTACTTTTGTCATAAAACATATTGCTAGGAATGCTAACAAAGTTGTTGATGCATTAAGCAGGATATGTTTGATTCTGCAGGAATTCCAGGTGAAGACCCGGGGGTTTGAAAACCTTAAGGACACGTATTGTGATGATATAGATTTCAAGGAAGCATATGAAGCATGTGAGAACCCTGTGGTGAGAGACAGAAGCCAGTGAACAGAATACATGATTCAAGAGGGATTTTTGTTCAAAGGAAATCAGTTATGCATATCAAAATTCTCAATGAGGGATAACCTTTTGAAGGAAAATCATAGTGGAGGATTGGTTGGACATTTTGGCCATGATAAAACGTTTGCACAGCTGAGCAGTTCATACTATTGGCCAGGTATGAGAAAAGAAGTGATAAATCTTGTGAACAGATGTAGAATATGCCAACATGAAAAAGGAAAAATATAGAACATTGGATTGTATCAACCATTTCCCATACCAGAGAGGCCTTGGGATGCAATAAGCATGGATTTTTTGTTGGGACTGCCAAGAACACAAAGAGGATTTGATTCCATATTTGTGGTGGTGGATAGATTTTCAAATATGGCACATTTTATACCATGCTAGAAGACTAGTGATGCAACGCATGTTGCAAATCTGTTTTTCAAGGAAGTTGTAAGACTTCACGGCCTACTCAGAAGCATTGCCTCAGACAGAGAGACAAAATTTGTTGGTTACTTTTGGACAACGTTGTGGAAAAATTTGGGGAAATATTTGTCCTTCATCTCATCCTATCACCCTCATACAGATGGACAGATTGGGGTGGTAAACAGAAGTTTGGGAAAATTATTGAGAAGTCTGGTCACTGAACACCATAATCAGTGGGATCATATTATGCCCTAAGAAGAATTTGCATACAATGACTCACCAAATAGGAGCACTGGAAAGAGCCCATCCCAAATATTGTATGGAATGCAACCCAGGGGAGTATCTGAGTTGAAAGATTTGGAACAGAGTGAGATCAGGAGCGTTGGAGCAGAAGATTTTGCTGCAGAAGTGCAGAGGCTCCATAACCAGATTAGAGGACATTTGCAGAGTTCTAACCAAGAGTACAAGCATAGAGCTGATCAACATCGTAGGGAACTTAAATTTGAAGTAGGAGATCAGGTTTTGGCACATCTCATAAAAGAAAGGTTCCCTAGGGGAACATATAACAATTTAAAGATGAATAAAATAGGACCATGTAAGATCTTGAGAAAGTTTGATGCAAACGCCTATGAGATTGAGCTACCTGATGATGTGGGTATATTTCCCATATTCAATGTTTCAGACCTATATCCTTACAGGAAAGGTGATACGGAGGGATCAGAGGATCAGGAGAAGATCCAGTGGGAGAAACAAATGCCTATAGCAGAGAAACCACATATGGGGAAGATCGTTGATCAGAGGATCGACAAAAAGACCAAAAGGAAGACCTATTTTGAATATCTGGTCAAATGGAAGGAACACCCAATAGAAGATGCCAGTTGGGAAAATGAAGCTGCTATCCAGAAGCATGGAAAGTCAGTGCAGGAGCTCATGGATAGGAGTCCATGAATTTTTGTCAAGGGGAGTATGATGCAAGAGCATCATTTTCACACACGCGGAGAAATACCTATCATCATCTGGGAATCTGTATGGGAGTTCAACACTAGTAGTTACAACAGATATTTTGAAGACCACCTTAAATTAGTGCCAGAATTAATCTTTTGAGGCACGCTTGAAAGCAGGCCAGGAAAATCTGAAGGCACGCTTGAACGATTGCGAGCGAAGTGGGAAATTCCACTACAGCTCTGGAACAGAACTGGTCTATATAGTCATTAGATTAAGTTTTTGATGTAGACAAGTAGTCAAGGGGAACCTTAAGATCCCTCTGAGATAAATAGAGGTTTTGTATGCCCGAATGAGGCTAGTTAGGGAATCATCTAGTGAGGAATTGGTAGTTAGTAGTTGGCTATAGAGTAGATAGTTGTAAATTAGAGAGCTGCAAGTTGGTAGGAGATTTCAGCTTCCAGTTTTTGTTTTTGATTTCAGTTGTAGCCATTTTTCACTTTGGAATATAACAGAGGAAAATTGATTCTATGCATGGTGTGAACATTGTTTTCAATTCTCTGTATTTGTGTTTTCATGAGTGAATGAATGAATCGCGTCATGAGTGGATGAAACTGTGAATGTTAGGATAAGTTCCAATTGTTTCTCTTCAGTGGAAGTAGTGCAAGGTGTGCACACAGAACGCAAGGAGTGTGTTGATAGGATCTGTCTCAATTCTGAAGCTCAGAAGAGATAACACGAACTTTTCCATTTCCAAGGAGTGCAAAGAGACTGGTGCAAGGTGTGCTCATTTGTCTGCAAGAATTTGAACTTTGCGTAAAGATCTAGTGCAAGGAGTGATCCAAGATTCGACTAAGGGTCGAAGAGGCTTTGCAAGAAGTCGGGGAATCAGAAAAGGAGAACGCCAGGAGGGTAAGAAGAATTTCTCTTCGATAAATCCTTATGATCTGAGTTATCAAAGTTCCTGAGTTGTAAGGAGTGCACGAGAAATCGAAGTCTTCATAAGACCAAGCTCAGGAGGAGTAACACTTTTCATAAGTGTTAAAGAGATCCAAGAATCGAACCTATCGGAGGAAAAAAGGTTCAAAACCTTGGAACACCTAGAAAGTCTTTTAAGTCTGAAGAAATCGTAAGCGTAGAGGAGGAGAGATCTCAGTTGTTCGATTTGAACGCAAGAGAATCAGACCCGTCCATTTGAAGGGACGCGTGGAGAATGATCAACGTTTCACTAACTCTCACATTGGAGAATTCAAAGGGCAGAATGCTAGAAATTCGCAAGGCCTGAATCCGCGATTTGACAGGAGCCTTCAGATCCCAGAAGATCTGAGTCGTTGGTTTGTGCTCTGAAATATTGGTATTTCAGAAGTTGGGAGTGTGGAGGAAGTTGTTTCAGGAACCCTCCGATACGCGGAATCCCGACGAAATCTAGACCGTCGAATCAAGGAAAGATCTGGACCGTCAAACCTGACACATCGTGAGTTAGTTCGGTCATCGAGAGGATGGAGGTGCATCACATCGAGAATACCCGACACGGGAAATCCTGACGTGCTTGGAAGTTTGTCCCCAGGTCATAGTGAGGGGTCATATAGACAGAGGATAAGGGAGGAGCTAGGGAGCGCTAGGCCCTTGTCGGGATTTTAGGGATAAGGAGAGTTAGGGTGACTCGTATATGGATACCCGACTCACAAAGTCGTGACACACCTTTGTTTAGGCCCATGGTCGCGTGGGAAAAAGGGGCTTAGCAGAAGAGAGCTAGCACCTGTTTGGTGTTAAAGTGCGAATAACGCTCAAGAGAGAAGTCACGGTCTTATGCGACCTGCGCATTTGGAGGAAGGAACTGTGTAGGTGGGTTTGGGGTCTAGCAGAGGCCCAAAGAGTCGATCTAACTTAGTTTCTTGATCAATCCTAGACCAGGAGGTCGCACAACCCTTAGGAGAGAAGGGGGGTCTATGTCACAACCCTCTAACTCGTTGTTTTGTAGACCCTTTAATTTTTTTTCTTTTTTTAGGCTTTCTTTTTTCAAAAATTGGTATTAGAGTCCGAGGAAGGAAGATCCCACACATAGAGAGCTCAGGAATCTTGTGCCCACATGTAGAGACAGAGGAAGGAACATCCTGTACGTAGAGATTCAAGGAGGATTTTAGTCGAGGGTTTCTCAAAGAGACGAGGGTCAATCTGTGAAGAGACGAGGAGGAGTTCATGGAGAATGGATAAAATATCGAGTGCTAAGTTCGAAGTGGAGAAATTTAATGGAAAGAACAACTTTGAGTTGTGGATGCTGAAGATGTAGCATTTGTTGATGCAACAAGGATTACACAAAGCATTGGATGGAAAGAGAAAGAAGCCAGTGGGTATGTCAGATGATGAATGGGAAGATCTTGATGCAAGGGGTCTCAACACCATTTGGTTTTGTTTGGCCAACGATGTCCTCTTCAATATCGTTGGAGAGGAAACAACAACAGGCCTATGGAGCAAAATGGAGAGCCTCTACATGACAAAATCTCTAACAGACTCAATCTACTTGAAGAGGCAACTATACAATCTACAAATGAGAGAAGATATCAAAAAAATTTAGAATTTGAAAGTATTTAATACTTTGTTATGCGAGTTAACTAGCATGGATGTAAAAATCAATGAGCAAGATAATGTAGTGACCTTGTTGTGTTTTTTGCGTAAGTCTTGGGATCATCTAGTCACTTCTATTAGCTTTAGCACAACAGACACCCTTGAGTTTGACTCTATTGTGGGATCTTTTTTGTCTCAGGAGATGAGGAAGAAATCCAATATAGAAACCTCCACACTAGAAGCATTGTTGGTTAGAGGTTGATTCAAAGGAAGAGGGGAATCAGGAGGTACATCCAGATCCAAGTCAAAAGGAAAGTTAAGATGTTGGTACTTTGGTAAATTAGGGCATCTCAAGAAAGATTGTTGGAAAATAAAAGAATTGAAAGAAGACTCAGGTTAGGAAGCAAATCTAGTTGAATCAAGTTCAGGTATGGTTGATAAAGTTTTATTTGTTTGCAGTTATATCTCGCAATATCAAGAAGAATGGTTGTTGGATTTTGGTGCTTCCCATCACATGTCTTCATGCATAAGTTGGTTTTCTTCTTACCAATCTATAGATGACGGTGTTGTTTTTATGGGAAATGACATTTCTTGTAAAATTGTTGGGATTGGGAGCATGAATATTAATATGTTTGATGATATTGTAAGAACGTTGATGGATGTTAGACATGAACCTGAACTTAAATAGAATTTGATTTCTTTGCGAGTTATGGGTTATGGAGGTTACAGGTTTACAGGTCAAGGTGGAGCACTGAAAGTGTGCAAGGGCATCTTGGTGGATATGAAGGCTACGAAGATTTGAAACCTTTACAAACTGGAAGGAAGAACTCAAGTAATTGAAGCAATGGTGGTATCTAAGGAAGTAAGAGCATATACTTGTATATGGAATTACCGACTAGGCCATATGAGAAAGAAAGGGTTGTGGCTATAGGTATTGACAAACTGTAAGCTATTTCCAATTTTACAATCTTTGAATTTATTCAAGTTTAATATATCTTATTGTTATAGGGATGGAGATAAGGGATGTATATTGTGGGATTTTAGTGCTTGCAAAATCATCACTAGTAGAGATATGTACATGGAACAATTAGATGTTGTTTAAGATCACAAAGGGAGATTTGTTTACAAACTCAGGGAAACATTGTATGGCCTAAAGGTACCCAGGCAATGGTACAAGCTGGTTGATTCCTTCATGGTGAACCAAAATTTTACTAGAAGTGAGCATGATCATTGTGTTTACTTCAAAAGTTTCAATGGCATATTCATTATCTTGGCGTTATATGTTGATGATATGCTTGTTGCAAGCTCAAGCGTAGTTAAGGTCACAAGTCTATGGAGAAAACATTGATGATGTTCAGTATGAACATCGTGAAACCAATAAATATCCCTTTAGCTTTCCATTGTAATCTTTCTTCAAGTTTATATCTTGAAAGTAAGGAAGAAAAGGATTACATGTCCCATGTACCTTATGCAAGTATAGTGGGAAGGTTGATGTTTGTGATGGAATTGTCAAATATTTCACATGTAGTTGGTGTTGTCAATGGACACATGGCAAAACCAGGTAAAGAGCATGGAGATGGATGCTTCAATATCTAAGAAGCACGAGTATCATCTACAATGGTTGCTAGGATTTAGTTTGTGGTTATGTAGATTCAGTGGAAGTGGAGTTGTCCATAATTGAGTAAATTGAGCAGAGATGCTCATGCAACCAATGTTGTTAGAGAAGCTACAGTGGCATTTAGCTTCTCTTGGCTTGTAGAAAGGGTGATGATCAAATTTGTTGGGCAAGTTATCAAGCAAATTGTTATCAAGGTGGAGATTGTTGGGAGGTGACAACAATATGGTTTCAGGAGTTCAACTAGTTTCACTGTTAGTATTTTGTGCGAGAGTTCAATCGGTTTCGACAGTCATAATCATGTGTGGGACTTCAACCATTTCTTGGTTCATGAACAATTCAACTATGCTAAATAAATATGTATCTTGTCGAGGCAAAGGCATAGAGTTGTAAACCTGGTTATTTTCTTCACTGGTTTGATAGAGAGAAATAAGGATATCACGCCCTCATTTATTTCTATATTTTATGTTTGATCTGTTTTCTTTTTTTTCCCACTAACTCAATGCTTGTAGACCATGTAACTCACTGTGTGCAAACCCTTTAACTCGTTGTTTTGCAGGCCCTTTAATTTTTCTACGAAATGACTTTTTTTGCCAGAATTCGGTGATATAAATTTACAATCACTATTTTTTGTTATTCAAAATCCATTTCTAAATGCATAAATGGATTGAGCATGTTGAAAAAACCCTAGGACACTCGAATTATACAGAAATAATCACTCAAATATACGAATCAAACAATTTATCGTTGAATTTCGAACAAACGCCGCCGAAAAAATCATCATTTCATAGTACGTTTAGCCTATGGCTTAATTTTTTCTCTCACTCGGTTTTTTCAACATTATAAGTTATTTTGCTTAGTTTTTTCAACATGATACGTTATAAACGATTACTGTACACTTAAACATAGCGATCCTATGTCATACACTCATACATAAAAGGAGTAGGCTAACTCGGGAGCAATCTTTCCTCCCTCCCGAGTGTCCTTCGCCCATTTTTTGATTGAAACTACACTTGCTAATTATAATTGCAACTATTATAATAGCAGCAGTTAACTGATTGTCATAACATATTAACAAATACATTTTTCACAAGAACCGTCGAGGCAATACTTCAATTTTCTCCCAGTCTGAGAGATCTAAGCATTAAATATGTCCAAGTCGCCGAGGATTTCGCACGAGACAGTCAATCTGTCAAACTTTAGTAGTTCGAATTCTCATAAATTCCCAAAGGAATTTGGAAGCATCTGCACTCTAGAGCACTTGAGCAACGAAATATAACGGAGGTTCCTTATGTTCCCGAACGAATCTGGAAGCACTTGCAGACTAGAGCACCTGGACAGGTATATATTTTGCATATTCGTCAAGTTACCAAACGAATCTGGAAGCATCTTCAAACTGGAGCACCCATTCAAGAAAATAGTTGAAACGTTTTTTAAGTTCCGAAACGAATCTGGAAGCATTTCCAAACTGGAAAAATTGGAGATTCTAATGTATGTGAGGTTGATTAAGTTCCCAAATGAACCGGGCAGCATCTGCAAACTGGAGCAATCCGATAGGTCAATATATCTCAGCTTAATTAAGTTGCCAAGGGATTATGTAAATATGCGCAGACTAGAACATCTCGACAATTCAATATTAGTCAACTTCGTTAAGTTCCCAAACGACTCTGGAAGCATCTCCATATCGCGGCAATAAGGCAGGTCAATAATTGTGAGATTCGTTAAGTTTCCAAACGAATCTGGAAGCATATCGAGGTTGAAAATCGAATGTTCTCTTCTTCTCGAGCGTTTTCAGGGCTTGAGCATACACTCCAGTTTCGCCCTGCGTTCCCCATCGAAGATCTGAAGGCTCGACACCGTAGAAGACTGGAAGAATAGTTGACCCCGACTCGAACATGAGCAGGAGCTCAGTGAGACAACAATTTGACTGCGCATATGTTGGAGAGAAAATAGCGATATGCACGAAGGCTGTTCGAATGGCACTCTCGATTTGAAGAGTTATGGTCTCTCCATCTTGCAATTCATTAACGTCCAGAAATACTCGCAATCCGTGTTTGATAAGGTGGTCGTAGAGACATTTCGCCAGGGTTTTCTTGCAATCCGGACCCCAGGTTTTCTTACAGTCGCATCTTCCACAACCTGCTACATACATGGTACAGGTTGTGGAAGATGCGATATGGAAAAAACCCAATACCCAATAACAGTCATGGACAATGTCTCGCACAATTAGTGATAAGAAAGAAATCAACCAACGTCTTTCCCATTTTTTGAATTCCGACAGTCAGGTCGTAGGCCAACACCATAACCGTGGCTTTTTTAGCTTTTTTCGTGTTGAGTTTTGGTTTCCTTGGCTCAGAGATCGACTGCCCCGGGTGACACTGGTTAGTTTTCTTTCTTCCGAAGAGAATATATCCTACTGTCACTACCGCCGCCGCCACCACCACGGCCTTTCCCTCTCGCGGTGACAGATGACAACGCCAGCCTCCATCTTCACTCCCACTCTCGGCATGTATCTACGGCCATGGCGCTTGGAGCCTGGAGATTTAGTCTTTCTTCTCAAATGTAGCGTGCCCATTCTAACCCAATTCTCATAAACGCTACAGGGTATTCATCTCCTTGTTCATCTTTTTGTGTGAGCACTGCTGCTAATGAATGATCGGATGCGAATGTATACAGCAGAAAATCTTTGGAAAAATCAGGACTCCGAAGAGATGGTCCATTGGCTATAGCGGTTTTATAATATTTTTTTTAAAGGTTTCACAATTTCACCAAACTCTGGAACTAATCTTCTTACGAAATTGGTTGTGCCGAAAAATGATTGCTGCGATGGAGCAATTTGTAGAATGGCCTTGGTTCTCTATGGATCCACCAAAATCCTTTCTTTATCCTTTGAAAGCAATTTTCATCCTGCTCTGAAAGGTAGCTACCGTTTATAAGAATAAGTTCCTCATTTAGTTCGGAAAGTGGTCTTTAATCGGTCTGATTCTGCCACAAGAACCTAATTATATCTCGAAAATCCGTCTAATAGAGAGAATAGTTGAGACCCGGAGTTGAATTGTAAGATTTGTTCCACTGGGCATACTGGATAGTTATATTTGTTAGAAGCACAATTTAGATTCCGAAAATCTATATATATTCTTATTTCTCCGGACTTTTTCCTTACGGGCACCATATTAGATACCCAAGTCGAATGTCTCACTTTGAAAATGATTCTGGCATCTAATAGTTGTAATTGTGGGAGTTAATAATTTACAATAGATATAGGTTACATGAGTAACTAATGCGCCATAGTAGTGATCTAGAGAGATCTAGACACTCATTGATAGACATTGGAGTGAATTGTCATTTAGTCATATTTAACTAATCCGTGCAATCATCAGTTAACTGAGTCACAATTCCACTACTCTAACTAACATCCTGTTTTGTAGGGGAATATTTTATAGAGAGAATATTTTCATCCAAGGAAGAGTTCTCAACATTGAACTGTAAAACTTAGGAAAATAATTATAGGTGAGTGTGTAATATATCCAACAGCCCCACTTAACACTACTAGGGTGTACATGATGAAAGGGTCTCGACAACCAAGGCCATGTTAGGTACCCATTGTACAATGCATATAAGAAAGAGACATTAAAAAAATGAAGAAAGAGGGAAAACCCCCCCGTCAAATTACAATCCATAAAAAAAAAATGAGAAGGAACAAAAAACAGTTGCTAAACAACCATGTCCTTCACTCCAAGAAGACCTCGCAACTGTGCAAGTTTGTGCTCGTTGAAGATTTTGTTGAAGATGTAGATGTTTGCACGGATCTGATGAAGTAGATGCTCCATTGAGATGTCCACACATATCTACTTTCTCTGCTTGTAATGAAGAACATACAAATAAAGTTTGGATGAAATTTTGAAAACCGTGCGGTCATTTCCGAAAAAATACTAAAATTTTGTTGATTTTAAAATGATCATAACTTCACTTCCCGAACTCCGTTTCAAACGATGTTTTTTTGAAATTGGATTATTTTCCCAGAGGAATTCAAATATCTATTTTTTTCGGCAAATTCTTCTCGGAAAATATCATAATTGAATTTGATATGTGTGACCCCCTTTTTGTCTCCCGAGATGCATGCATGGCACATGCAAATGTTTCTGCATGTGACTCCTGAGATGCATGCATGATATCTTCCGTATGAAATTCAGAAAACAAATATGAAATGGAGTAGACATCATCTGCAATTAATGGAACAAGAATTTGTGTAGATACTTGTGTAGAAGAATCTTTAGAATAAGAGGCTTGATATTATGATGGTTTATCTTCTGTCTCTATCTTTTCAATCTCCTACATAAAATCTTCACAATATTCTTTATTCATGAATAGAACTTCCAATCTGTTCCATAGTTTGTTTGGAGTTGAGTCTTGTGATTCATCATATACTTGATGGAAAAGTTCGGGAGAAAAAGACATGTAGATACATCCTATGGGCATATCTTATCTATTCAGAAAGTTATTTTTCTCATTGGCAGAATCAGACTCTCCTTCAATTTTCATAGTTATTTGGTACAAGCCTCTGCATCTGAACTGAAGTAGAATGTTTGGCTTCCACTCCAAATAGTTATGAGGCGTGAGAAGTATTGCTGGCGAATAATCCATCTTTTCTGTGTTCTTCAATCTTCAGTACCTGCAAAAAGAGTCAGGTGTGTCTTTTTCCTAGCAATTTGTTGGCTCTGATACCATGTAAATGTGGATGAACTTGCACAGCTAAGATCTATCTAGAAAATGACATACACAGTTTGCACAGAAAATATGAGAAAAGAGAGAAACAAGAGAGAAAGAATGGACGAATTCTCATTAACCGTATTCCACACTCAAAGAGTGAATAATTGACAATAGATACAGGCTACATGAGTAACTAATGTGACATAGTAGTGATCTAGAAAGATATATACACTCACGGACATACATTGGAGTGAACTGCCACCTAGTCCTAGTTTACTTATCCATGCGAGCATCAGTTAATTGAGTCATGACTTCCACTAGTTTAACTAAGTGTAACTGACTCTAAACTGAAGAGGAACATCTTATTTTGTAGGAGAATATTCTCATCTAAGGAAGAGTTCTCAATATTGGACTATAAAACTTAGGAAAATAGTTATATGTGAGTGTGTAATATCTCCAACAATAGCTTCTTGAGTTCCTTTTGTATCAGAGGTTTGAGAGTCGGATGTATCTTTCTAAGGTTCTGTTGAAATGGCTTGATCCCTTCTTTGATGGGAATCACATGTTGTATAAGTTGTGTATCATATGTCTTCAAGTCATCATATGTCTAGGCAAAAACATCTCGATACTACTTGAATAATTTTGAGAATGTGTTTTTTTCTGAATATGAACAATAGGTGCCCAGGTTAACATACTTAGGTTGTTCAAGAGTTATCATATTGACCAAGAAATGCATCACAGTAGAGTTATTCGTATTTGGATTAGTTGGCCTCCTAAACTTGGATTGTAAATCAAATAATTTTTCAAGAGTCAAAACTTTCTTTGGAACACAATTTATTTTCACCTTATTAGTTTCTTCTCAATAAGTTTGCAACTCTTGTTGATGTATCTCATCATCGATCACCGAGTCTTGGAATGTTTCCGAACTAGTAAGAACGTTGATAATTTGAGAATCACTATCGAACACTCTCCAACTCATGACATTGTCAGGTACAGATGGCCTAAACATCTTTTCAATCCAAAAACCATTGTCAGGAGGCATAAATCTAGATGTTGCATTGGCCAAAATATATGCATCTATATTTTGATCACGAGGTATAGAATTAATACTAAATGCATCAAATGAATAAAAAAGATTCCATACCTCTTGCAGGTAGGCGTTTAGATGCGGAGAAAGGAAGTGAATAGTATTTATTACCTGTTGAACAATGATCTTAGAATCACCAAACACTTTAAGGCATTTTACCTTGAGGTCAATGGCTTTTTTAAGGCCTTGCACTAAGACTTCATATTCAGCAGTGTTGGTGGTGCATTTGAACTCTAAACTACATGATATGAGAATTTTTCCTTGGCTGGGGTTAATTAGGACAGATCCTATGGTGGCTCCATCCTTTGTTTTAGATCCGTCGAAGAACATGGTCCACATATCAGGAATTTTAGACTTGTTAGTCAAACTAGATCCTAATTTAGTTAGTATTGGACATATGCCATTATGTATTCATGGGTGGAGGCCCAATTATAGTTTTGAAGGTATTTCATAAGTTTCAGCTTCGTAAAAACCATAATTAGTTTCGAAAAAACAATTCCCCAAGACGAAATGAGAAAAGCTTATGGGATCGTTTTTACCCTCCAATTCCATCACTGTGTGCTTCATGTGTGCTTCATTGTTAACCCAAATTTGATTGCCTCTGACTTTATATGGAAGCCACAGATAAGACCAATCAATGATGAAATAACCCTAAATTTTGGCTGACCAATCTCTGCTTAAGACAAAACTGTAACTTTCTGGTATGTCTACCACAAGTATGTCTATAGTCTGATGAAATCTCGAGTCGAATGACAATCTGATTAAAACATCTCTGAGTTCCCCTTTTACATTAACATATGTCCTATCTAATTGGGTGATCATGGTTTTCGTTATATGTGGGACATCATTTATTTTTTGGAAAACAGAAAAAGGCATGATATTTGAAGAGGCACCATAATTTTCCAAACAGTTGTGTACATTGAAATTAAAAATCTCATAAGTAAGAAGAAAAGGTGGTACCTGAGATTTCGGAAAAGTGCATATCCTTGATGCATTTATAGCTGCTTTTATATCCACTTTGAGTATTTCTTATGCATCGCTTCCAGGGATCAATATTTCAATAGATGCGTAGTTTTTGTTTGAGTCTCATGGGGTTTGAAAGCATCGTGTAGAAGTTCACGTTTTTGTAGAAGGGAGAAAATATCAAATATGGAAATATTAGCTTTAATATTTTTCATTTATTTGATTACATTATAATCCAGGGTGTGTGAGTTTGAATCATTCTTAGCTTGTCCATATTTTTCTTGGACCACCTTTTCATTATTCCCAATAGTACTAGATGTGTTTGGTTTATCTTTATTTGCTACAACAATCTTGCCAATTTTATTATTAGTTTTTTCTCGAACTGTGTTGCTTTGTTTTGGGAGAACAGGGGGAGGTGTTATTTTTCTGAGGGGAATGTTATCTTCTTTGGAAGACGTGGGGTCAGATAGTGGACCTTTTTTTTGTAAGTTATAACCTTTTGGGGCAACGATTTTAGCAACATGTGTATCCCCTACCAGGATTTCTTCAATCTGTTCATCGTATAATTATACGCACCGGTCCCAAAAGGGAATAGTTGATTTTAGGGGGGTTTCATCAGTAGTATCAGAAGGAGCTTGTGCATGGATTTCATGATCTAGACTTTGTTGATATAGAAATTGGTTTATTACCAGGTTCATAGAGTTAACTCACTGGGGACATGTTCGTTTGGCATGATTTTGTTGATGATAAGAGAAAAAATTACTGTTACTGAAACTGTCCAAGTTGAAAGCCATGTGTTGTGGTTCAGGCGGTTGTGGCAAGTTGTATGGTTTCTTAAAGATTGGGAAGAAAGTTCGTGGCTTCGATGATCCTTCACCAACATTTTTTTTAAGGTCCACCACTTCATTGGATAACTTTTTAACCATTTTGACCACATTATCAATATCCTTGGATTCCTTTTTAGGTGGCTTAGTTAATAGCAATGCCTTCTTCCCAGCCGACTTAGTTTTCTTATAATGTGGATGTTGGTCATATGCAAATAACTCTCTTTCCACAATCTCAACCTCCTCAAAGTTCAATGCCAATGTGTTTCTGTTAGATCATTTTACAAACATCCCTATGGAGGGGGTTAATCCATCTGTATAATATTCAATGCCCAACGATTGAGAAGGAGCGACCTAATGATAAAACTTAATCAAGACATTAAGAAATCTTTGGTTAAAATATTTTACTCTTTCCCTCTTGTCCATTCTAATGGCTCTTAGTTCTTTCTTCAAACTTTCTCATAAAGAGTCTTTCAAAACTATCCCAGTCTGTAATAGATCCAGAGGGTAGGATGAAATATCAAGTAGAGGCTTTTCCAGAAAAGGTGTAAGGAAATAGCCTACACACTACGCCAACATGTTCGACGCCTAGAAGATGTATGTCTAAAAAGAAATTATTAACATGATCTTCTAGGCATCTTGGTTTGTCTAGGTTTGAATTTCGGTAATATTTTATCAAACTTCCTTGAAATTTCATGAAGTTCAACAGCCATATTGAGAACTCCTTGGGCTTTCCATCATGGTATAACTTATTTGTGAATCTTGTTTTCTCCCATTATTTGTTCTATGGTGATTTCTAGTTGTTCACCTCTGAATTATTCTTTAGGTTCGATAAGGAAACACACAACTCTGCTCAAGGGTACTGGGACCTCTTGTAATGTAGTTTCAATAAGGTAGTCTATGGAATCAATGTAAAAGTCAGGATCTATTTTAGGACGTTCTACACGGGTTTCTTTTCTCCTAGGGAGTTCAGAGGCTGTAGGTAATTTTCCAGGCAATTTTGTGTAAGCACGAGTAATTCTACGGGTTTCGTGGAGCTCTTCTTGTGGTATGCGAAACCAAGTCTCAGTATGTATTTCAGGACTACCAAAGGCACTTATGAAATTAGGCTTTGAGTCCTTGTAGGTAATTTCTTATTCATAATCAACCCAAGGGAACAAGGTAGGTTGAGAGTTTGAATTGATCGTCGAAGATTGATTTTGGTTATTGTTTAATTCATGTATGTAATCCATAAACGATGGACCTCCTTCTAGCGCCAATTTTGTTGGCGGGTTCAACTTCTCCCGACAATAGCAAGGGGTACTACCTAGTATATTGTCCCAATTATACTATACACCATTTGGATTAGGGGTCCTATCCAGAATTTGGCTCGGCTACCATTTATTGTTGTCTTTTGGTTTTTGTATCGGTTATGGTCTGGTGTACCAATGAAGTGGGTGGATGCAATGTAGATATGTAGATGAAGACTATGTATGTAAGGACACCTACTCTATTGCTAATCTATGCTAACCTATCCTAGCTAGGAGCACGCTAAAGTAACCGGTGATTTATAATGCAACCAAAAATCTACACAAATTGTATACAATTAGTTGTAACAAAAAAGGAATATTGGAGACAATCACATACATATATGTATAATCATATTAGTCTAGATCACAACAACTTATTACTGTAATAACCCACAAATCTCAAGGCATTGAAATATTCAAAGAAATGTCAATAATTTCATAATGACAAGGATTGTATAAGAGTTTGTCAACAACAAACAAAGCATTCTTAAAGTCCATAGAAACAACAATTATCTTCACTTGAAGTAGTTCAATGCTTCGATTAGTTTCTACACATAATTCCTTCTATAACATGCTAGCCCTAAGGTCTTCTCAATATTCATTAACACTATATAAGTTCTCAAAAACTTTCTTGGGTCTATACAATGCTTGAAAAGCCAAAAAAAAAAGTCTTGCCCAAAGGAGCCTCTATTATATTTTATACAAAAATTAGTAAATCCTAATTGTCTTTTTGCCTTCTTCTTGAGGAGGCAGTTACAAAAACTGTTCATATTCTCTTTCCTCATGAAAAGTGGCAGAAATGATGAAATTTGAAGTGGTTAGGAAAAGGACGAAAGAAAAAACAATGATTTTGTCCTTTCCCTATGAACTTTTTCTTTGGAGATATGTTGTCCAAACTTCCAACTGATCATATAGGTACTTGATTCTCCTGTATGTTAGTTGTTCCAGTGTTGCATCGTTCATGGTGATGTTGTCATCAAGGAAGCTCATGTCCTTTTCTAATTTTTTCATAAAATCTTGATCATAGTGTGAAGATTTATTGGCTATAGCAGATGTTGATCAATGAGATCAGTGGATACAAAGGTTGTTGCTTCGACTATATGTTTCCTTCGTCTCGTTCTTTCTTGGAATGTGTTCACCAATTCTTTTGTGACCAAATTCTTCCCAAGTTCATCTAATATTGGAAGACGACCATTCCTTATCAATTCATGGGCATCTTTGTGAGTCCTTGAACATATTTACATTTCCTTGGTTACCTCTTGATCTGGCCTTTGACCTATCTACTGGAAATGCTCTAATGCGTACAAATATATCTTTCTTGATGATTTTCAGGGGTTTTAGAGATCAAGAGGTGCATCTGGATTCTCTGCTATCCATGTATCAATGTGAGTTATACTTTCACGAATAGTGTTGTATTGTGTCAACTTCCTTTGTATCTAGTTTTTTTGGTCAATGACTATTGCAGTCACATTTTGGAAGAGCTGTAGATTGGAATACATGTTAATGATGGAATCTTCCAAATAATTCTCGACTCTTTTTGCACTAGCCTTAAGTATGAGGAGACTTCTTTCATCGATCTTTACTTGTTGAAGTCTTTCTTCAAGTTCCTTGATCCTTGCCTCTTTCTCTTGATTCTTACTAGCATAGCCTTTGTACATTATCTATGGTTGCATCCATGAATGAAAAATCGGCCTTACCTGTAGCCACATGGTCTTCTTTGACATCTCCTATAATAGGGACTTGAGTAACCACTGGTAAGGGTGTTCCTTCTATCATTGGAACTTTTTTAACTCTTTCTTACACAATTCTACAAGTTTTACTATCGTATGTGAATCTTCTCAGATCCAACACTTCTATTGGTCGAAAAGGATCCTAGGGCCCAAGGCCTAAACCACTGCTTGTTGTTTCTACTCTTGTACCTGCATCAGATGTTCCTGGGATATCCAAGTCCATCGGGTGTGCATCACCTTCTCTATTCTTCACAATTTTCCTCTATCTTTCTTCTTCAACAACTTTATCCGCTACTTTTTATTCTACCTTATCTACTAATTTTGTTGCTACTCTTGCCACTTCTGCTAGCTACTTTTCTTTTTCCACAACATCTTTTTCCCCTGCTTCAGCTTTAGTTTCATTTTGTTCCCTGACCTTTTCCTTGTCGACTTCTAATTTTTGTTTCTTTTTAGTGTTGTTCCTCCTTTTCAGCACCTTCTCTTTTTATTTACTGGTGCTTCTTACTCCTCTTCTGTGGAACCTGAATGAGTTGAGACAAATATGGGAGAAGATCTCTCAACTTCATCTCGCTCTACATCTTTTCTGGCTACCTCTCTTGCAACTTCTTCGTCCGTGATACTTCCTTTTGGCCAACCACACCTGTTGAATATAACTTCGTCGTAAGTTCTGGCATTTTGATGCACTTCTTCTTCTTCCCAGAAATCAGTGGTATACTCATACAAGAGTCTCACGTTATTGAAGTGCTCTTTGATGATTTTCTTAAGGTCATTACTCCTTAATATTTCCTCTCCAAAGTGGTAGCAAAGTAAGACATCGACTTCCATTTGAGCTTGCTTGGTGTTTTCAAAGTATTAGTTTCCAATTTAAAGAGGTAGTAGAGGCCAAATTGCTTTCTTTGATCTGTATATAATTCCTTCAACCACATGTATGATATTTTGATATGCCACTTCTTGAAGCACAAGTTTGTCAGGAATGAACCGATGGAGTAACTGGGGTGGTTTCATCACACCATATATTCTTATATAGGTACCATGCTCCATTAAATACTAGTCCCCAATCCTTCTTATGACTTCTATGGCCTTGTCTGTCGTACAAGGTGGGGAAGTGAAAAAAATAAATTCATACAATGGGGCAAGGAAGTGTTCACAAATTCTTTGATAGTCTATTCAGTATTTGTGCTCCCAAAGCACCTTGCAGTAGAAGTGGATAGCGGCGATGGTGAGAAACCAACTCCATCCCATGTTTGGGTAATTTTAAGTGATACACATTACATCTATAAGATATGAAAACATATGGAAATTGGGGAAGTGTTGATGGGAATATGTGAACACACCATTAACGAAAAGGGAAGATTCGGTCTGGGGTTGTCTAAGTAACCCAAGCCATTTGAAATAACCTACCCTAACAGGTTTTACAGCTTTGTTAGCCAATGAAAACACTAAGGTAAACTACGAAAGGGAAAACAAAAATAACTATCTACCTACATTAAATTAATATGTACATTCACTAATATATAAATATTGCAAGCCTTTATTTACAAGCTATATATAATATGCATATATACATATACAAGGTTTATATAAAGCCTTGTGAAACTAAGAGTTTAAACATAATTTAAGTATCAGATAAACATACAAGACTAACTACAAATAAAGAAAATCCACACAAAAATTAATAAATGAAAATTGTATTGATATAACTTAAATGAACAAAGCAATTTAAGTTTAAATGACAATTCTCATTCATTCGATAAAATGAACAAACTAAACTAATAAAAGACAAACTAACCTGTTACTGATCAACAACTAAAATTGAATTATAATTGTGTCTTCATGTAGCAATCTGCTCCTGCAACTTGCCTATTCAAGATAAATCTATGACATACAGTTCCTATATTTATCAGACCTTAAAGATATCAAAGAAAAGTCACTTTACTCTACAACTTTATGTTTGGTTAACCCTGGGTGAGGATATTAATAATCCTTTGTATTAAGAAACAAATTTCTCAATTTGATAAATGGATTTGTGCAAATCTAAAATATATAAACAAATTCAATACATCTTTAATATTTGCCTCACATAAACGCAATCACCTGAAATTATATGATTTTGGGAATAAGAACTAATAAAATATTGGAAAAATTAACAAATAAATAATAGAAATTAATCATGCAATAATTTGGCATACTAAAGTTATCTCAAATCGATACATAATCAAATACTTGGAGAAATATAAATCACAATACCCAGATTATAAAATATGCATTGAAATCTTTAACTCATAGGTCGAAATCCTTGGTTAAAGTGTAATTCCATATTTCTCAAATAAAAGTTTTGTAGTCCATATCTCAAAAAAAAAATAATCCCCTTTTGTTGTCAAATCTTAACCAAGTATTTAAACACTAAACTGATCCATTACTCATACCCATAGGATACAGACAAATCTTCCAAAAATAGACTCTTCAAACCAAATTCTAACTTAGGTTTATGACAATAATGTTTATAACAACTTGGCAAGAGTTTGTTATAACAAATTTCAAAAATACTCTCTTCATTGTTTGAGGTGTCCTAAATCCTTTTAACTCAATAGTAGGAACCAAACCGACCACTGAGCCCCAATTAGACTCTGCAACGTTTAATGGTGGAATGGTTCTCCAGATCTTGCGATCCGGCCAATGAATTGATGGGTTTTGTGTTTTCTTGTGAAAGCCCCTCCTTCAGCTCGAACATTCTCCTTTTTGTGTTTTCTCTTAGGTGGGACCGATACAAGATAAAATCCGGTATAAACCAACTGGGTAAAAAAGTGAGAAAGCTTAACTACTGGAGAAGGATGAGCTCAGGATAACCCTTTTACTCTAGCATGCAAACAATGATTCTTACACCTACAACAAGCCTAGTACTAATACATTAACCTATTGGTGTTCCAATTATTGACTGAGATACAATTATCAGAAGAAAACATACATGCAATAAATGATGGGAAGAAAAATAGTTTCCTTAACTCTAATCATCAATCACATCTCAACACAACGATTTACTTTTCATCATTAAAGAAAAGATCTATAAAAATATTGAATCAGATAACTTATCAACAGATTCAGAGGCTCTTACTAGTTACAAAGTCCATTCATGAGATAAAATCAGAAATTATTCTTCTTCGGATCCAATCACACACGCTTTTGATGAAAAAACACAACTTTGTCTCAGGTCCTAAACATGACTTCTCAATTAAGGAAGCTCCGAAATAGTTCTTTACAATCCAAAAATGAGTCTTTGCAAAAACCATCGACCTTTGCTAATAGGTCGATCCTCTTATTTATAACATATTATTAACTAAAAATAACTATCAAAAGTGCAGCTAAGTAAAACAAAAACTCGCCACATGGCACTTTCATCTCTTAGTCTTCTAAGAGTCGTCAAATGATCACACTTGATTGGATCACTCTTCTCGTACTCTGACCATTTGACGAAGAGATCCTCGCATGTGTTGGCATATGGGAATCTGTGTTGTTCCATTATGGTCGAAAGTATCTCTCTCATCTCTACTACCCATGCTCGATACTTGACTATTCTAGCACTTAAATGTTGCAACACGGTTTGAGCTTTGATCGGGCATTCCATGAACTGTTGTACCTGACCTGGCACCATGTTCGCCACCTTCGCTATCTCTGCAACCCACGATGAGTCTTGTTCGGCATGTAACTTGACTGTGTCACGTAAGTTGACAAAGCCATCGGGTGTGTTGAATTCAGGGAGGTCGATGTCTCTCATCACTTAGTTGATCTTGGTCCAGCTCTTTTCACACTCTGCCCATTTCTCTTGGATTTCTTGATGAGGTTCTTGGGCCATTTTCACCCAGCATTCAACCAACTTCTTTATGTGGTTGATGTTGCTTTCCCTTAGTACACGGATGTCATGGTCTTCGACATCTCAACCCTGTTGAACCGCGCTAATGTAGTCGATCCTTTCCACTGCTTGGTGCACTTTCTCATACCACATTTCCATATCCTTGCACGTCACCAACGCCATGAGGGTGTATTCTTGAAACTCAACTATCCTTGCAGTGAATAGATGTTGCTCATTCGTAAATTTACTGTAGGCCTCTTGGAATTCACTTCTCAGGAACACCGCGGCCTGTGTGGTGTCCTAGTAATGTTATTCCAAATGGCGTATATGTTCCAAATCCTTCAGCACAATGGCCAGCTTCTCTTCATCTCTTTTCACTCTATCCAGGGTGGCATCTGTAATTTACATTCCCGCGTTGATAAGCTCGGATGTCTTTCCATGCTTTGTGTTCTTCAATTTTTCCTCTATGGTGATGAGGATGGAGCGATCCAGAGTAATCCTCCTCTTCTTGGTGGTTCTCTTCACGATATATTTCCTCTTCTGGTCATAGGATATGGCATGTATATCAACAACTTCATCCACGGGTTCAGGGATTTGTTGATCTCCCCGAGTAAGCATATTTCCTAGGCTCTCGACAATGTATATTTGTTTAAGAATGGGTTCTTGAACCTCTTCCATGTGTTCCGAAGGTCCGGCCTCTAGTTGTTGCTCATCAGGAGGTAGAGTATCAACTCAAATTGAAACATCAGGGGTAGTCTCGATACTTACTTGATAATTGGCTATGGAGATGTCGATTTCCTGTTGTGGAACTTCTTCTTCTTCTTCGCCCGACCCTGGATCGTCCTTCAGGCTATCCACTTGGGTATCTGGTACATCGAGTAGCTTAGTGTCTAAGACACTTTCGACCTCCTGGTAATTCTTTGGAGGGCCCCAAATTTGAGCCTCGGGCTCCTTTTCCTCTGTGATCTGCACCGAAGTCACCAGGGACACCTCCGAACTTTCCTCATCATCATAGATTGTTATCAAGTCATGGAGGGGGTTTCGTGCACTTTCTCTCCCATATTTTCTTGCTATGTCTGGTTGAGCTGAAACATCCCCTGGTGATCTGGCATGTGGTGTTGTAACTTCAGGGTTATCTATCCTAACGATCTCGTCAATTTAGATTAGCTCAGGGCCACTTGGACCTGCCCGACTTTCGTATGGGTTGTCGGCATGGAACCTTGTCATTCCTACAAGGTCTGGGTCATCATGTAGTTGGTCAATTACTCATTGCGCCTATTTAGTCATGAGAAATCCCCTTTCCTATGCCTCTGATGTCATCAAAAATCCCCTATTCTACCTCAGAGAAACCAGGGGAACTCTGATTTCTTCCCTCACTCTTAGGGCCTCTTGACCCAACTGTTCTATTGTATTTTCTTGTTCATCCAAGATCATGGCCCTGAACTTGGTCATTTTTGGTTCATCCATCCTTTGTACCACCTCATCCCAGTCTTGGGCATTTTCTGTGAAGACTTTGTCTTCGAATTTTTCGTGGGCATACAGTGAGCAAGACGACACTTATGAAGCATGTTGCAAGACTAGGCCCTTTGGATCGTGCTTGCAGAATCGCCTTGTCTGGAATCTGTACTCGAGTTGGCTCAGCCTTTCTTGTTTGGCTTAAGCGGTGTCCTTTACCAAGTAAAACCCTACATGGAAACCATAGGGTATGAACGCCTGCTTCTTGGACTTGACCAAGGTGGCATTGTAGCCTTGCAAGATGGTTTGATAGAATATTTCTCCTACTACAAGTCGGTCCATGACATGAGTTGGTAGGAGATGTGGTGCTCTGGTGGCCCCGAACACCCTGATGTAGGTGTCGTGCTCGTCCAAGTACCAATGGGCTACCTTGGATATAATTCTCTTGGTCACAGCCGATAGTCTCGGGCATTCCTTCTTAAAAAGAATAAAATAAATCCACGCAGTGAATTCATCGCAGATGAGGGAGTAAGAATTCTTATACCTGTTTTCCCATAGCACGCTAAAGTATACGTGGACCAAGAAATTTGCAACATGTCGACGAAGATGTTTCTGGCACACATGACATCGAGCAGGTATGAAGCCATGTAGAAAGTTGGTGTCTCTCCTTCCTTCGACGTCTGAGCCTGTTGTACACATATGCTGAGTTTTTTATAAATTATTACTCCCCAGTTGAATCCACTCCTGAAGATCGCCACTGTGTAAGCCAAGGGTTTCCACGCCTCTAAAAATCTGGAGCATTCCTTCTCTCCATATATTCAGCAGATGAGATCCATCAAATAGATGTCTGGTTCTCTTAGGTTGGTCGTCCCGTACTAGCGAATGCTCCGATTGGGTAACTTCTTGTCTTCCCTCCACCATGAGGCCATCACCTGGCTAGTGTCCTGGCGTTCGTAGAACTTCATGATGAAATCTATATTTAGATGCTCCTCGTGGTCTCTGAGTTTGTAGTATTTCTGAACTTCTACTGGAAGGAACACTCTGACACACCCACCACTCTCATCGTTGATTAAACATTTATGTGTTCCTGTGTGGTCGATGAGCCATTTTAGGACTTCAATACAGGGGAAAATGGGGGTTCTGCTTGCCACCACATGTAGGTAAGATCGTCGGATGTTCGGGAACACCTCGTCGTCAAGTGCTCTTACATATAGATCACTATGTGGGACATATTTTGGGTATTACTCCCGGTTGATCTTGTTAAAGAGTTATCCCCAATGTGGGAGTGGCATCTTGGAACCCATGCTTGCCTCTGTATCTCCAAAGGCCGGAGGTTGGATGAAAACCTTCTTTGTTGTTGTCTTAATGACAGGTTCCACCCTCGGAGTGTGTTCCAATTATTTTGCACCCCTGGAGAAGAGCCTTCACCTACCTCTAGCTCTTTCAGCTTTAGTGCCCTCGGTGATCGTCTCGTGGTTGGCTTTATTGGAGGCATTTTTCGTGCAACTTAAAATAAAATTTTAGAGAATATGTAAAAATAACACAACCAGATAAAAGCATATAGATTATAGCCATGTAAAACTTATAGAATTGGATACATACCTGTGAAGCTTGCTAAAACCTAGTTATTTTGATATCCACGGGATTTCTGTGGCCTTTGAATTACTTGTCTTTCTCCTTCAGATGCTCTGGAATCTCCTCGTGCACATAATGATTTCATTTACAACGTCTCAAGAGAATTTAAACAGGGAAGAACTTATCATGTTGCATCGTCCATTCAATTCGGGTTATGAGTGAAATTTTAAAAAATCTTCCACTGAATCTCCATAACTTAAATTCATCGTGGATTGATGACGGAGGCGCGGGTGGTGAAGTGGTCTATCGGTGATTTTAAATGGTTGTTTTGATTGGCGCATGAGGTAGAAACTAATGTAGGATTTGGTATTAATTATCTCCTTAATATCTCAAAATATGATCGTATCTAATTATAAAACGTCCCATCGTGTCTCTCTCTTAGTGGATGGATCGGGGATCGAGGATGTGCTATGAATGTTTTCATTGATGTATTTCTTCAAAAAGCTACGATGTCGATCAATTTCACCGTATAATGCTGTCGTGGAAAATCTTACACGGAGGTGTGACTCAGACCTAGGGACCCAAGAATGACTCGGGATAAAACTAGACTGTACGATCCTCCTACTGGGTAAAGCCACATGGTGTTGAATATTGGTGACTTAATCAGCGTGTATTAATCGGAGTTGGGAACATTTTTAAGTTATTCGTTCTAAAACAAACCTTAGCTTGTCGATGCCGAAAAAGTATACAGATCCGGTGATCGACGTTAAACCTATCAAGAGATTTGTGCATTTTAGCTTCCTCGAAAAAGTCCTGATGCTGAAGATGCATCAGGGATCAATGATTGGGAATAACCTTTAGCGTGGTCATAATTTTTGTTGTGATCCTTTTAGGTTTTCCCCAATTCTGATAAGCGTGTCGAGCATCGGCTATCGACGATATCTTTTCTCTCTTCGTTAACATCTATCCCCCTCGTTGTTTACCGATGCCAAAGGGGAATCGGCTATCAGCTATATCCTTATGAAAGAATTGACGCAAGAAAAAAACTTCCTTTTCCCGATGCCAAAGGAGATCGACGCTCGGTGACTGAGTTTTCCCAAGTGGTTCTTTTCCTTCTTTGAATTCCTTCCGATGTCGAATCTGAGTGCATCAGGTGAAGTGTTTTATTTGTCGATTATTTATTCAGGTGTTAAGTCCTTTTAAGTCATGGGGATTCATGAGTTCAAACTAGTCTAAATAGGTGATGAGAGTCATGAGAATAAGAAAATAAAAAACCATCTCTCAAAATGAATTTGAATAAGACTGTGCAAAAGATCAAGTGGTACCCAAAAAAGCAAAAAAATGATAGAGGATTTTTAGGGTGTGTTGAGTGCTCAACAAATGGTGACTTACTGGGCGAAAGAAAAATCTGTGTTCCTACCTCGGGCTCAGGTGAAGGTGATGAAAAATATGATTACGAACTTGACCGGTTTTTATCAGAGCCTCTTTTATCCTTGCATTTGACATTCCCTGGTTGGTGCATTTGGGCCTACTTGATGGGTTTTCAACCTTTATTCCACCTTCGTTTCCTATAAACCTCACTCAAGTCCCCTTTGACCAGAGTCTAGTAAATCATTCACTGGCACTAGGCCCTTTAGTTACCCTTATTCACTTGCTACAGTGTTGCTTCTCTGCTAGCGAGTGTCCATAGCCCTGGTAGAGTCACCCCAGCATCACAGACCTTGGTCTGCAGTGAGCATCCATAGCCTTGATGGAGTTATCTGCATACCCTCTCCTACTATGTGCTCATTTGATATAGTTGATTTTATTTCGGCACAACACCCTAAGTGAGTGGAAGAGGAGGACGTCTGTTATTTGCAAAATGAGATGGTTAAGGTGAAATTTTTCTAGCTCTGTCTCTGAGGTACATGTAATCCTTTCCAACTTACCATATTTCCCTTAAGGTTTTACCAGACCACCAGGCAGAAACTTCATCACCTTTTCCAAGGTTGTTCATCTACGCAGGTTAGGTACAGGACCCCTTAAAATAATCGTAGGTCCCCTAGCGCTTCTTGTGTTGTATGTGAGCGATGAGTTAGGAACAGAGTTTGTCATATCGCATGAATTAAGGTCAACCATTTTTTTGCTAAACACAATCTTCAAAAGCACAAAACTATAATAGAAAGAAACAAAAACAAAAAGTTCATTCCGCAATTGACCTACCTAAAACAAACATCGTGAAAATATACACACATAAATCTTTTTTTTTTAATGGAAATATTGTTTTAGGGCCTAGCCATTCACTAGGAGGGCGTCAGGTTCCCCCCTCAAATTTTGCAGCCGATACGTGCCTACACTGATCTTCTCGGCCACCTGGAAAGGTCTGAGCCATAGATTAGGACTAAGTCTCCCACTTCAAAATTCTTATCTTTAGCCTTATGCTTATCAAACCACCTTTTAACTATCTGTTGATGAGCTATGAAATTTGATTTTTCTTTCTCCCTTTCTTCTTCTAGCATGAGGAGGGTGTCAAATCTTTGTTGTATGAGTGATGAAGGTTGTCCTCTCGAATCCTGAGCAAGTTGACGAGATGGAAGATATAGATTATTTGGTAGAATGGCTTCCTTTCTGTATACCAGAATGTATGGGGAATTACCCATGGCTTCCTTGGGTGTCAATCTATCAGCCCATAAGGCATTGTGGAGTGAACTATGCCAATTCCTTTAGTTGTCTACAACTATTTTCTTTAATATCCTCACTAGGTTCTTATTTGTTGATTCTTCCACTCTTTTCCCTTGTGTATGGTAGTTTTCAGAGTATCTGATTATGATTCCTTTATCTATAGAAAACTCTGTTAATATGGTGGAAGAAAAGTAAGATGCATTATAAAAAACAAGGGCAGAAGACACATTGAACCTTGTGATCAATTGTTTTTCTATGAATTGGATCACCACCTTTTCACTTACATGATTCAGAGGGATGGCCTTGGCCCATTTCGTGAAGTAGTTTGTGGAAGCTAGTATGTATCTATGTTGTTTTGAGGAACTCGATATAATTTCTCCTATGATATATAACCCCCATTGCTCGAATGGCCCCGAGATGGCCACAAGTTGGAGCGGGGAAACTTCTCTCTTTTCCCTCCCCATGCTTATTTCACATGTCTTACAGTTCCTAGCGTATGCATGAGCATCCTTGAACAGAGTAGGCTAATAATAGTCAAATCTCAGTATTTTATGAGTAGTGGTGTTTCCTGTGAAATGTCCACCTGCATGACCATCATGGAGCTCCTTCAGAACTTTGTTTGCATCTTCACGTTCGACACATCCTAAAATTACCCCATTATAATTAACACAAAAGATCACCGAATTTATGAGGTGATATTGTGTTGATTTCAACCTGAGGGCCCTCCTCTCCCTAGGATTTAGGTTTTTTGGGCAAGTTCCATGATGCAGGAGATAAGTCAGTTTCTCATACCAGGAATCTTGCCCTGGGGAGATGTATGAAGCTTCACCACACCATAATTCCAATTCATTCTCCCATCTGGGGTCTTCATTTACTTGGTCCTAGGCTTCAGCTACTAGTTTGCATAACCCTTGTCCTTTAACCAGTTTAGCAGGTTTTATATCTAGATCAAATTCTTGGACTACTTCCATCCAATTTCCTCTTTTTTCCCCCATCTCCTTTTGAGTGAATAGGGATCAAATTGCAGGGTGAGGCACAATGACTTTGGTATGGTTCTTAAGGATGTAAGATCTGAAGTGTTTCACTGCCTTGTATACCACATAATCTTGCTTGTCTATAGCAGGGTAATTTAGTTCGGCCTCTTGGAGATTAGTGCTCATGAATGATATCAGGGCCTCATTGTTGTCATCATCCTTCTTAGTCAATACTGTAGCTAACGATAGGTCGGAGGAAAAAGTATATTGGAAGAAATATTTGCTAAAATCGGGACTTCTCAACACTGGGGCTTGATATATCACAGTCTTAATATTGCTGAAAGCCCTTTTTCATTCATCGTCCCACTTAAATTCAACATCATTGCGGATCATTTTTTGTAGGGGTTTGATATTTTCATCGAAATTGGGAGTGAATTTTCTTACAAAATTGATTTTCCCGAAGAACGATTGCATGGCCTTTTTGTTGTAAGGTAATGGAAGTTGACTTATAGCCTTAATCCTTTCTGGTCCTATGTGAATCCCTGCTTGAGATATAATATGACCTAGCAATTTACCTTGCTCGACACCAAAGATAGTTTTCTTAGGGTTTAAGGAGATACCATATTTCTTACACCTTTCAAAAATATGGGTTAAGTGTTGGATGTGATCTTCTCTGTTATTTGAATACACAGTCACATCATCCAAATATACTACTACACATTTGTTGATTAGTCCTTGAAAAGCTATGTCAGTGGCCCTCTAGAAGGTTTCCCCTACATTGATTAATCCAAAGGGCATATGTTTATAAGCAAAGGTTCCCCACTTGGTTGGGAAGGTAGTTTTCAAATGGTCTTCCTCTAAAACTAGAACTTGGTTGTAACCTGAAAAATCGTCGAGCAGGGAGAAAATATCAGAGCACGACACGGTGTTACCCATGATTTTGGTCATCATGATGATGTATTGATGATGGTGTACTCAGGCTCTTCATAAGAACTTTCTCCTGAGAAAAAGTTATTTTCATCTCTTCCAGAAAACTCAATTTTGAAGACTGTTCGCAGGCTTCTAGTATATTTCCCTGCGAGAATGCATGATTCTCGCAGGCTACCTTAAGCCAGGGTGCGAG
>SNQJ01S0002374.1:222156-242792 GCA_010110895.2 Picea sitchensis
TGATAACTTCCCGTCGACTAGTCACGATATAGTTGGGAAGAAGAAAAGTAGAGCCAAGTTCCCATGTATGTTATGCAAAGGGAGTCATCTAACTCATCTTTGTCCTCACATGGAAGAAGCCTCGAAATTACTGGAAGACATGACTGTTTCACACCCTCAACTTCCAGCTGCTTATCGCAAGCTTTCTCTCAACCCACCTGTAGCTGATAGAATGATCAATCCGGTTCCCCTGTTGGTCAGTCCAGTTGATCAAGTGGTCAATCTGGTCACATCTTTGGATGAACTAGTAGACCAAGTGGTTGATCCGATCCCATCCTCGGTCAACCCCACTCTCCCGTTAGAGAGTGAAGCCCAAGCAGTCGATCCATTTCCACCTGTCGACCCCATTCTCCCCCTGGAGAATGAAACCCAAGTGGTCGATCTGCTCTCTCCATCGGTTGATCCTACTCTCCCTCTAGAGAGTAAACCTGATACTGCCCATGTTTTTCTCATTGATACAGAATCTCCTGTGCCGATGGGTATTCCTCCTTCTCCCGTAGGACCCCCTCCAAGTAATGAGGCCATCCGTTTTGATTGGGGTGTGCTAACTGGACCTCATCTTCCCTCTCACTTTCCTTTCCAGATTACAGTGCAGGTTTGTGGTCAGGACGTTCCTCAGACACTGATAGATGAAGGTGCATCCGTTAGTATTTTGTCCTCTTTTGCTTAGCAAGCTTTGGTTTGTCCTCCACTTGCACCGGTTACGCAAAATCTGTTAGCTTTTAACAAAAAAACTAGTCAACCTTTAGGGACCCTTCCTCAGTTTCCTGTAACTTTGGGAGGGAAAACTGTCTTCATTGACGTCATGATAGTCCAAGACCCCTTGGATTTTTCTTTACTCCTTGGGCGAGATTATGTCTATGCCATGAAATCTATTGTGTCTACTCTTTTTCATGTGATATCTTTCCCTCACGATGTACGGGTTGTGGCTGTTGATTAACTTTCATTCATTGACCGCGCCTGGATTGCCTCCCTGAATGGTTCTTATATGCAGACGGTATCGCCCCCACCACAAGTCAATTATGTGGCGTTGCCTCCCATGGATTCCACTTCTGATGACCTAGATCCTATAGTTGACATGGTGATCTCTTCGATAGGGTTGTTAGAGCCTGATCTCTTTACTCCTGTTGCGACCCTCGACATGGTGTCCTTCCAGAGTGTGTTTCTTCCTTCCAGTGAAGACCTCTTGGAAGCCATGACCAAGTTTTGTCCCTTGACATGGTGTCATTCTAGAGCATTGTCCTCTTGGAATCCATGATCAAGAAGATTTCCGAGGATAGTTTTTCCATCTCTGAGGCAACCTCGTTAAAAAATGAAACAGAGGTTATGAGCATAGTTCTCGTTTCTATGTCAAGCTCATTAAAAAATGAAATAGTTTTCCCCCTCTCTATTTGAGTCAAGTCCTTCGTCTAGTATTTGAAGCTTCCTTTCCTCCGCCTTTGTCGTTGGATGAAATGAAGCTTGGGGGGAAATACTTCCAGCCTCTGGACATCATGCTGAAGTAGAGCCGCTAGTTTGTTAAGCTGGGCGCTAAGTACCAACCATCCATGTGTTATGCGTTGGGAAGTCCAAGCATAGTTTTCTATGGTTCAAGCTTGTGTAAAAATGAAACCACCTACCTCAAGCATAGTTTCCTTTGGTTCAAGCTTGTGTAAAAATGAAACCAGGTCTAAGCACATTTTTGTTTAGTTTTTAAGCTTGTGTAAAAAATTAAAATCTATCCCAAGCATAGTTTTGTTTTGTTTTAAAGCTTGCGTAAAAATGAAAACAATCCCGAGCTTAGTCTTTGTTCTTTCTCATGCTTGTAAATACATGAGAATAAGTTACTAAGCTTAGTCTTTGTTCTTTCTCATGCTCGTAAATCAATGAGAATGTAACCAAGTATACTTTTATCACTTTTTCGGACTCGTAAACGTTATACGAAAAAGGAACCCCCTGGAGTTCCCTTTAAGCTCTTTTTAGACTCTCTAAACATGAAAAGATTGTCGAGCGACCTTGCTATTTTCACACTCGATAAAGTATCTGAAGAAAGCATCTGGTGAGCGATAATTTATCTCTTTTTTGGTCTCATCCAGACTATTTTACAAAAAAGGAGCTGAGAGAGTTCTCTTTTAAGTGTTTTTCCAAACTCTATAATTTTGAAAAACCTTCGATTTTTCTAGCTCTGGACTCGTTAAACAAACATTGCCAGACCCGTGATGGGACCGAACCACTCCTTCTTAGGGTTCGTTAAAAATACTCCAAGGGACTCGTCCAAAGGATGAGCTTACATAAACAAGCATATGTTATCCTCCTCAAGCTTGCGTAAAAATAAAGAGGTACTCGCCAGAAATGGTGGGGGAAAATTTGGGAAAGGGATATGTTTTTATCTTCGTATTGATTGGAAGTAAGTGTCTCTCTTGAACATGACACCCCCTATTCATCATTTGAAGCCGGTTTGGGAAATCCATTTGTCTCTCATTCGCCGGATTACAAGGTCATTCCCTGTGTCGTCTTTGAGTCAATGTTGTCAAATCATTGGTCCTGTCATTCATATGTTCAAGAGAAGTCCATCTGAAACCTATATTGAGTCGGCCATCTGCAGTTATCCATTCTCTCCATGTCGACCTTCCCTGTGTCCAATCCAATTCACATCATACTCTGTTTCACCTTCAAAATCTGTTACTCATTTCGTATCATTGATGGGGGATACATCAAGGCCCTCCTGTGACAAGTTTTGTTTCGTCGACTTCAGCTCATTATCCAGAATCAAGACTTAGAAATTATTTGGTACCTTGGAGATTGCATGCCTCAATGGCAGGTTTCCTTGCTTTCGACAGTGAGTTTACATCATTGACCCCTGATCGAAATATTCCATCGGATGTTCAACTTCAACTCTTTTATTCACACTCGATGGATTGTACTATGGTACCTTGGGAGTCATTGACATCAATGGTGATTTCCCTCGCACTTGTTAACGGTTTCATCAATGACCGCTAATCAAGTGGTTTCTACCATGTTCGACTTCAACACATGTAATCACATGGTTAGATTCGTACTTTGGGCGATGAGATTGAAGACCCTGGATATCATCTTTGTGATCCAGGTTGTGATGGAGTATGTATAATTTGTGACACATAGATCCACTGTGTATGTCTCATGGCTATGTTGTCTTGATTTGAAATTTCTTGCATAGATCCACAGTGTATTTTGGTGGCTATGCTATATTTTGACAGCATGGATCCACAGTGTATGATTGGTGGCCATGAACCATGTCTATAATTTCATCAGTCTATGATCTGAGTATGGGAATGCCTACCTCATAATTGATATATATGATATTTTGTAGATTCTTGGTTGTTCACAGGTTTCCGATTAGGTGTGCTCCTGGTTCTCGACACACACATGAAACTTACAAAGTCTATCGGCTGTCACTGGTTCCAACCTCATACTTTGGGGGGCATTCTGTTACCCATGATTTGGTCATCATGATGATGTATTGATGATGGTGTGCTCAAGATCTTCATAAGAACTTTCTCCTGAGAAAAATTTATTTTCATCTCTTCCAGAAAACTCATTTTTGAAGACTGTTCGCAGGCTACTAGTATATTTGCCTGCGAGAATGCATGATTCTTGTAGGCTGCCTTAAGCCAGGGTGTGAGAAGTTCACATTGTGTTAAACTGCTAGGGTGCGAACTCTTTCTAAAGCAAGGAAAAATATGAATTCTTGAAGCTTCTAGAAGGGAATCTTCTAGAAGGATGGGTTGGCATTTGAATGGTTATCCTAGTACTGGATTCCCTGATATTTTGGGATCATTCTTATCCAAGTTACTAATTCATTCTCTCCTATATATTGAGGGAATTCTCATGGAAAAGGTTAAGCAAAGAGAATCAAGATTCATTGGATAATTGGTGAAAGAATTGTGTGAAGRACTGATGCTACAGCAGCTAGGAGACTCCAGTAAGTTCATCCAAAGGAGTTGATCTTCTTCATGCAAGTGAGCAAGTGTGTGTGTCAGAGCCAAGGGCCATCGAAAGGAAGTTTGCAACATCAAGGCTCAGGTTGTAATCTTTACTTTCCATTAATATGATACAGTAATATGTCCCTTTCCCATAAATCTAAGTCCACTTTATTGTATAACTCCTTGATCATATACATAGATTGACTGTTGAATAGATTGTGTTTTCTTCACTTCGGTTGGTTTGTATTGTTTTGGTCTTGATTGTACGAGAGCACTGGAGCGAAGCGGGAGCAACAAAGACCAAAGGAACCGATAATAAGGTATGTTCTTTGTTCTTTCCTCCTATTTAATTCAATGGTTAGAATCTAGGGAAAGAGTCATATTCTGTCTTGGTTTGTTCTAGATCCAGGTGGATCCAGGGATATCGGTTTGTGTCTGCACTTACGGATTTATCCAATAACACACGGTATACAAGAGTTTCTCCATTGGTGGGACTGGGTAGTTGTCCTTTTCTGAAGGTCTGTTGAGGTTTTTGAAATCTACTCATAGGCGGATCTCCCTAGACTTTTTTCTCACAGGAACCAAATTTGCTACCCATGTAGAGTGTCTAACCTGGAAGATAATTTTGGCATCTAGTAGTTTCTTTAACTCCTAACACATTAGACGTTCCAGGGATGGGTGGTACTTCCGAAGCTTCTATTGGAAGGGTTTCACTTCAGGTTTTAATGGGATAGTGTGTTGAATGATATGAGTATCATAAGTTTTCAGATATCTATAGGACCAAGAAAAAACATCTTGATATTGTCTGAAGATTTTTAGATAAGCCTTCCTTTCCTCATTAGATACCGTCTTGCCGATATTTATATTCTTGTGGTGTTCTGGGGTTCCTAGATTTATAGTTTCATGCATGGGACAGGAACTCCCCGTTTTCATGTTTGTTGACCCCTTGAATCTTTCCCTCAGGTCAAAAAGGTTCTCTAAATTGGCTACTCCCTTTGATATCGCGTGAGAATTTGGTTTTTCAATCAGTTGATCTGTATGAGGATCGGTTTCTACTAATTGCTCCTATAATACTTCATAGTCAATAGCCATGTCTTTAAAATTATCCTAATTGGTCAAAAAATTGATGATCTATTCATCTCCTTCAAATACCTTCCAATTAGAAATATTATTGGGCACTAACGGTTTGTAGAAAGATCCACAGTGAACTGGGAGGCCTCATAGTCTTCTAGAGTTGATAGCCTTGAGGCAGCAGTGGACAGAGAATCAACAAGAATGTTCTTTGTTATGGGGATCGTTGTAATGTTGAAGGCTTAAAAATGCTCTATTAGCTTGTGCACTTCCTGTTGGTAATTCTTCAGGTGTGGAGAGTTGAAATGTATAATGTTCCTTACTTATCTGACAATGATTTCAGAATCTCTGAAAACATTCAATTCTTTATCGTTTAAGTCTATGGATTTCTTTATCCCTTGTACTAGAGCTTCATACTCGACGGTGTTGTTTGTTCATTTGAATTCTAGTCTATAGGAGATGAAATGTTTTTAACCTTTTGGATCAATGAGGATGCACCCTGCCCCTGACCCTTCTTTCGATTTAGATCCGTCAATGTATAAGGTCCAAATTGGTGAGAAAAAGTTGTCAGATTCCCTTTTCCTACCACTTTCATCCTTTCCTTCTACTTGTTTTGTGATTTCCAACGCAGGTCATGGACAGAAGAGGGTTTCCTTTGTCGTTGTCAACAAGTTTTCTTGAAAAATCATTTCGAAGTTTTGTGTAAGAGGGACATCAGATGAGAGGGGGAAGAAATTCCCAAAATCGGAGTCACAGGAATAATTGCCTAGCATGAGGAAATATGTCGATGAGGGTTCATTAATGGTTTCTAAGTCGGTGACAATATGTTTTAGATATATTTCCCTATCGATCCTGATCATATTCGTGTGTCCCTTTAATGGAAGCCAAAGGTGAGCCCAATCGGTACTAAATTATCTGTTTAACTTCTCAGAGCAATCTCAACTCAATAAAAATCCTTAAGCTTCTGGGATATTTACTACAACGATGTCAGTTAATTGCACAAATTTAGGGTGTGAAGCTATTCTGATCATTACATCTTTGAGCTCTCCCATAACCTTCACCTGTGTTTTGTTTAGTTGTATAACATGTTTATCTCTTTTGAGAGGGACTGTGTTTAATTTTTTGCAAATAAACAATGGCATGACATTAGAGGATGCTCTCAAGTCGACCAAACAATTATGGAGGTTTCTGTTGAAGACTTCGAATGTCAAAAGGAATGGTGGGACAAAAGGTTTTCTCTTCTTATCTTCGGAGCAGGCATTCATAGTTGGTTTATTTCTTAGATATGTGGGGGTTAGATTTCCTCCTTTGTCAGTGCTTGTTGTAGGATTTTCTACTGATTTCAATGCTTGTAACAGAAAGTCCTTTTGTTGAGGGATTATACATATGTCCATGACCGATATATTTTCTTTCAACTTTTTCAAGTCTTCTACTATGTTGTAGTCTAGCTTGGGTGATTCTAGTGTATGGATTTTTATAGGATTTCTTCGAGGAACAAAAGGTGCTTTTGGTTGATCGGGAGCTAGTTTTCCTTCCGAAGTTTGGGTTGTAGTGAGTTCGTTTGAGACGGGTTGACCTCTACTATGTGTTTGCACAGCCAGGACCTCTGCAAGTGGTTCTTGAACCTCAAATAGGTCATCGGAAGGCATTGGTAGGTCAGGGTCCCATATCAGCATGGTTGTTTCTTCTAGTGGATCAATGTTTTCCTGATCACCAGTATTCATAACTGAGTCACTTGATGGTTTGGTTAGGGAAACTTCATCTAGAAACCAGTTGGCCATAAAATTCATGCCATGCACTCATTGTGGGTAGTCTCTTTCAGAGTGTTTCTCTTGGTGATAAGTGCAGAAAGAGTCAGATGTTACATTTCCCAGATCGATGTTTAAGTTGGATGGGGGAGGTTCAATCTCTTTGAACAATGGATTTCTTTTGAAAAAAGGTTTATAGGGCCTTTGGCCTTGGTTTCCTTCCCCAACACTTCTTTTCATGTTTATAATTTCATTTGAAAACTTTTTGACCATGCATTGTAGGTCTTCTATGTCCCCACTTCCCTTTTCGTGACCTTGTTCTGTTTGTTTCCCTGGGGGTCTAGTCAACAGTAGTCCTCTCCTGGGTGGAGGTTGAACTTATTTTTTAACTAATGAGACCTGGCCTTCTTTACATACCTTCATTTGAAATTCTATCATTTTGGATTCTTCAAAATTTTCAGCTAAGGTTTCTTTGGCAGCCCTCTTCACAAACATGGAAATAAAAGTTGGGAGAGAGTTAGCATATACTTCAATTTGCAACTCCTAAGTAGTTTTAGCTTCGGGTTGGAATTTTTTTAAGTAGTGGTGAATCTTTGATTGAATTCTTTAACCTTATTCTTTGAACTCATGGTGGTGGCAAACAATTCGGCCATCAAAGCTCCTGTAGTGGTTTCTTCTGCAAATTTATCTAAAAACTCCTTTTGAAACTTCGTCCAACTAGTTATGGATCCTACAGGTAAGTTAAAATACCATGTGGAGGCCAAATTCTCGAAAGTGTAGGGGAATAGCCTACATACTACATCTTCATGTTGGACATTCAACAGTGTAATAGCTAGTATGAATTTTTTGATATGGTCTTCAGGCAATCCTGAGGTTTCAGGGTCAAATTTAGGGAGTAACTTTTTTGGATGTCGAGGAAGGTTATGTACTCGCCCAGGGATGGCCAAAGCATCTTTGGCCAACCAAGTTTGATTATTTTGAGGTGGTTTTCCCCTTTATTCATTATGATCATTGCTATCTTCCATGTCATCTGATCCCGGAACTAAGTGTTCCGAGTTAAACCCTTTCTCGTCGGAAAAATCGTTGAGCCCAAAGCAGTTGTCGGCTGGTGTTTCGGGGATTACATTAAGAGGATGTTCGATTTCAGTGAGGGAGAAATCTATCAAGTATTATACCGTGTGCACAAAAACCTAGCCCGGGGACTCGGCCACTGGTATGCTTATTTGTTTTCTTCGAGGAAGTAACAGATCTAAGGGAAACGCACCGATCTGTTGGGCGTAAGCTCTTGTGATTCTTTTGAATTGGTTTAATTCCTCGTGAGTAAGAGAATAAGGTATATCAGGGAATAGATTTTCTTCCTCTTTCTAGGGTGAGTTACTCATTTAAGGAGTACTCAGTGTGTGTGGGATCTCTTGGGAATGACTAGCCATGCATGTGGGATTTTTTGAATCTGCAGGCTGTGTGAAAGATTTTGTAAAAAATATTGTTAGCAATTCATTCTTCAGGCCCTCCTTCTAGTGCCAATTCTGTTGAGGAGTCATAAATCCCTTTAAATCAATAGTAGGAACCAAACCCGCCACCAAGACCAAATTAGACTCTGCAGCATTTAATGGTGGAATAGTTCTCCATATCTTGCGATCCAGCCAATGAATCAATGGGCTTTACGTTTTCTTGTGCAATCTCCTCCTTCAGCTCGAACATTCTCCTTTTTGTGTTTTCTCTTAGGTGGGACCAATACAAGATAAAACCAGGTATAAACCAACTGGGTAACAAAGTGAAAAAACTTAACTACTGGAGAAGGCTGAGCTCAGGATAACCCTTTTACTCTAGCATGCAGACAGTGATTCTTACACCTACAACAAGCCTAGTACTAATACATTAACCTGTTGGTGTTTCGATTATTGACTGAGATACAATTATCAGAAGAAAACATACATGCAATAAATGATGGCAAGAAAAATAGTTTCCTTAACTCTAATCATCAATCACATATCAACACAATGATTTACTTTTCATCATTAAAGACAAGAACTATAAATATATTGAATCAAATAACTTATCAACAGATTTAGAGGCTCTTACTCATTACAACATCCATTCATGAGATAAAATCATAAATAATTCTTCTTCAGATCCAATCACACACGCTTTTGATGAAAAAACAAAACTTTGTCTCAGGTGCTAAACAAGAATTATCAATTAAGGCAGCTCTGAAATAGTTATTTACAATCCAAAAATGAGGGTCTTTGCAAAAAAATAGACCTTTGCTAACAGGTCGATCCTCTTATTTATAACATATTATTAACTAAAAATAAATATCAAAAGTGCAGCTAAGTAAAACAAAACTCGCCACATGGCACTTTCATCTCTCAGTCTTCTAAGATTCATCAAATGATATCACTTGAGTGGATGACTCTTCTTGTACTCTGACCATTTGACGAAGAGATCCTCACATGTGTTGGCATAGAGGAATTTGTGTTGTTCCAATGTGGCCGAAAGGATCTCTCTTATTTCTATTGCCCATGCCCAATACTTGACTATTCTAGCACTTAACTACTACAACACTGTTTGATATTTGATCGAGTGTTCCATGAACTGTTGCACTTGACCTGGCACCATGTTTGCCACCTTCTCTATCTCTGTATCCCACGATGAGTCTTGTTCGGCATGTAATTTGACTACGTCACATAAGTCGACAAAGTCATCAGGTGTGCCGAATTCAGGGAGGCCGATGTCTCTCATCGCTTGGTTGATCTTGGTCCAACTCTTTTCGCACTCATCCCATTTCTTTTGGATTTCCCATTGAGGTTCTTGGACCATTTTCACCCAATATTCGACCGACTTCTTAATGCAATTGATGTTTCTTTCCCTTAGTACCCGGATGTCGTGCTCTTCGGCATCTCATCCTTGTTGAACTATGTTGATGCAGTTGACCCTTTACACTACTTGATGCGCTTTCTCATACTGCCTTTCCATATCCTTACATGTTGTTAGTGCCATGAGTGTGTCTTCTTGAAACTAGGCTATCCTTGTAGTGAAAAGGTGCCGCTCATTCATAAATTTACTGTAGACCTTCTGGAATTTGCTTCTCATGAACATCACGGCCTATGTGGTGTCCTAGTAATATTATTCCAAATGGCGTAGATGTTCCAACTCCTGCATTGAAGCGACCAACTTCTCTTCATCCCTTTTTTCTCTATCCAGGGTGACATCTGTGATTTCCATCCCTGTGTCGATCAGCTCGGATGTCTCTGCATGCTCCGTGTTCATCATAATTTCCTCTGTGGTGATGAGGATGGAGCGATCCAGAGTAATCCACCTCTTCTTGGTGGTTTTCTTCACAATACTATTTCTTTTCTGATCATAGGATATGGCATGTATATCAGCAACTTCATCCACGGGTTCAGGGATTTGTTGATATCCCTAAGTAAGCATATTTCCTAGGCTCCCGATGGTGTATATTTGTTCAAGATTGGGTTCTTGAACCTCTTCCATGTGTTCCGAAGGTCCGAACTCTGATTTTTTCTCATCAGGAGGTAGAGTACCGGCTGAAATTGAAACATCAAGGGTAGGATCGGTACTTTCTTGATAATCAGTTGTGGAGATGTCAATTTCCTGTTGTGGAACTTCTTCTTCTTGTTCACCAGACCTTGGCTCATCCTTCGAGATATCCACTTGGGTATTCGGTACATCGAGTAGCTCAGTGTCTAAGACACTTTCAACCTCCTGTTCATTCTATGGAGGGCCCCGAATTTGAACCTAGAGATCTTGGGAAGATGCATTCTCGGGCTCATTTTCCTTTGTGATCTCCACCGGAGTCACCAGGGACACCTCCGAACTTTCCTCGTTATCATAGATTGTTATCAAGTCATGGAGGGGGTTTGGTGCACTTTATCTCCTTGATGTTCTTGCTATATCTGGCCAAGATGAAACATCCCCTGGTGATCTGACCTGTGGCATTGTAAATTTAGGGTTATCTAACCCGACGATATCATCAATTTGGATTAGCTCAGGGCCACTTGGACCTGCCTGACTTTCATCTGGGTTGTCGATAGGGACCCTTTTCATTCCTACGAGGTATGGGTTGTCCTTCAGCTAGTCAATTACACGTTGTGCCTATTCAATCATGAGAAATCCCCTTTCATGTTCCTTCGTTGTCATCGGAAATACCATGTTCTGCCCCTGAGCCACTAGGGGAATATCTGTTGCCTCTACTGCTTTGATTTCTTCCTTGGCTCTGAGGGCCTCTTGAGATGACTATTCTGTTTTCATTTCTTGTTCATCCAGGCTCATGGCCCTGAACCTGGTCATTTTTGGGTCGGTCATACTTTGTACCRCCTCATCCYAGTCTTGGGAAATTTTTGTGAAGACTTTGTCTTCGAATTTGTCATGGGTGTACAGCCAATAGGACGACACTTGTGAAGTAAATTGCAAGACCATGCCCTTTGGATCGTTCTTGTGGAATTGTCCCGTCTGGAATCTRTACTTGAGTTGGCTTATCACTTCTTGTTTGGCTTGAGCAGTGTCCTGTAGTGGGTCAGTAAAGGGTGTTTTTTAAGAAGCACTACTGCACATGTGTATATGCTCGCTGACCCACTACAGCCCATGTATACCTACAAAAGCACGAAAAATGGAAAGTTGCAGACATAACACACAATTTTGGGTAAGTTACCTAAATCGTTTGACTGCCCATAGATGGTCACTCGACCAAATACCTAGCCCTTTCTAGCCTATAAAATAAGGGGTAGGGGTCCCATTTGAAAAGGAGAAAAATAAGAGTAAAGAAACTCCACCCAATTTTGCATTCCCCTTGCCCCAACCTTTTGCAACTAGAGCGTGAAGAGAAGTATATATGAAATCAGTTGGAGCACAGTTGAAGAGGAGCCCAGGACCAAATTCGAGGAGCATTGGCCAATCTCACTATTGTAAGGTATTCTTGTGAGATTAATAAAAGAAGTACTTTTCCCATCTCACCATATGAGGTTTTTAATGTGTAATATTGATCATATTTTGATAGAATCTCTAACCCATTAGTTCATAGATCAAATGCATTCTTGGAGTTATTTGTTTGTTTTTTTGTGAATGTAGGTCAGCTTTGGGAGGAAACTTGCAGTCAAGGAGCAACCAAATGCCAAAGGATCTACATCAAACATGGAAGTTAAGGTATAGTAAATTGATCCTTTTATCCTTGTATTTACATATGAATAATGGGGTTTATGATTGGGATGATGGTAAGAAGTAGGAGACTTTAGGTCATTTCTGCATGCATTACAAAACCCTTAATGCTAGTCCATAGGGGAATTTCCCACCCACAACAGAATTGGCGACGATAATAGGGAATCTCTAGGGTTTTTTGGGTATACTTTTTGAGTATTTTATAATTGGTTTTATTACCTTTTTTCTAAGTTTTTGCAAGAGTCCGAGTTTGTAGGGATTCTGGTCTTCCATACCAGTATGCCCTGCATGATTACTTGACTAATTGATTTTCTTTTTGGAAATTTACAGAGGTATACGCAGCCTGCAGAAGCCCTACCCACGTATACACACGCCCTACCTCTAGACAGCTTGCGTATATCCGTTGGGCTACTGAAGTGTCAGTTGCGTGCTTAATTCCAGAATTATTTTTTTTAGGAGAGGCAGTCATCCTCTTTCCCTGTCAAAAGAGATCCTTCTCAGAGGTTTCCTGGATTTGTTCATGGTCTCTGTGTTGTCGTCTATAGCCTAGGAATAACCTCAGATTAGCTTTATTTTATCAAAGTTTCCTTGCATTTTCTCTTCCAAAGTAATTTTCTCTTTCTCTAAGGGACTCTGGTTTTCAATACCAGTGCTCCCTTCCTGTGTTGGACTGTTGATTTTTCCCTTTTTGAGTTTTTACAGAGCTATACGCGCCTTGCAGTATCCCTGCACGCGTACATAAGTGCTCTGCCTTTGGGTAGCCCACGTATATACGCTAGCTTCTGAAGTGACAGTAGTGTGTCTGTGTCGGGGAGATCTTTTGACAAAGAGAGGCAGTCATCCTCTTACCTATCAGAAGAGAGTCTTATCAAGGGTCTTTTTTGGTCTCTGACTTGGTCTCTGTGATCACAATATTTAGCTTAGGTCTGACCATAGCATAGTTTTCTTTTCTTCAAAAGTTTTTTCTTGAATTTTCTGTAATAGAGTCTTAGACAAATCTGTGAGTCTTTTCTAATCATCCTTTTGAGGTTTGGTCAAGTGACTCCCTGCAATCCATAGTAGGGATAGAAGTTATTTTTGGTTTATGTTTTGTCTTCACTTTATCTTTTTTCTTGTTTTATAAGAAAGAAAAGGAATCCATTTTTCAATTCTCTTATTTTAAAGCATGTTGAAAATTTTCATTTCTTTATTTGATTGAGTATTTTCTTGTTTGCATTAATAATCAAGGAAAAGTTTTTCTTTCATAAGTTATTGGCTGTTTACTTAGGAAAATAAGTAGCTCGTAGTCGAGAGAAATCTTGTGTTGAGTCTGATGTTCAAAGATCTTAGAAAGAATAGTTTGAAAAGTTGGTTAAAGAATTTAAAAGTGAAAATCTGAATTTGTCAAGAAGAAGTTATTTTGTTTCCAGCTTTCTGTTTATCTTCTCTTTCGTCTCTCAAAATATCACTCGTTTCACTTTCATAACATTTGAATTAAGACAAGCCACAAAAATTAACAATTAATTAAAATCAACTAGACTTTATGTTTGTAGGGTCCATCAACTAATCTAGGCTAGAGCCTTGATTTAGGTTGGAGAGGAAACTCTTCAAGGCTGCAAAACATACATAAGAGTCTGTGCTAGGGAGTGTTCAAAGTCCAGTATCGTGAAAGTTATCCAGGACCCCCCTCTAACAAAGGGGCTAAACATGAGGTCATGTGTGGAAAGGTAGTGGAAATAACCCCTCCAAAGTCGGACCAAGCGTAGTGGGGAACACATATAGAGGATTTGTCTTGGGATTCCGTCAATAGCATCTTCCACGAAGATTTGTGGGTCTCGAATCCATTCAAGGTCCTCATCTGTCTTCTGAACCACTTGCTTTCGATACCCTTGACAGGTTTTGGGCTTGATACCCTGCTCATTGCGGTCCACCCGACTGTCGACTGTACCCTCCTGGTGACTATTCACACGTTGGCAACCTAGTTGCCTTTATTTTAGGGACTTACATAGGTGACTGCGAGGGTAGGTTGCGGTACCTAGGACACACATCGGGCCACATTTTGCAGAGTATACCCGGAGGGTGATTCCATATTCGAGTTTCACTTGCACGGGTAAGTTTCTCTAGTGTTGGTGTTGTAACTATTCTTCCAACTAGTTAGTGATTGCTTGTCTTATCTCGTAGGAAATTTTTCTAGTGTGTGTTTTTCTTGAACCAATAGAAATCCCTAGTGTGTCTTTGATATTCTCAAACAATGGAGGATTAGGAGCTTCACCGGTCACGAAATCTTCTTGGACTGCCATCAGTTACACTGGAGCCACCCTTGCCACCGCTACGTCGAAAACTAGACCAGGAAGGGTCTTTTGATGCAACTGGGTCATAGGAAATTGTGCCTGACCAACCTCCAAGAGAAAAAATTTCGATTCCAGAGGAGCTAACCATTTCATACCTTGGAGTGGAAGCTCTTGGTCCATATAAAACTCCAACCACTGATCTTTAGGCACCTATCATCCTACAGATTTATCCTTACGAGCGCAAGACAGTGTTACAAGCAGCAATGGAAACAAATGATGCCACTTCTTCTAGGAATTCTCATATTCCCGCTATGGTTGTCACCATAGGGGATGTTCCACATCCTAACCCACCATCATCAGTCTGGGCCACGATGGCCTCAACCGCCTCTACCTCGAGCAATGGTCTGATTTCATCTATGGCATTGGCCACTACTCCTTTCACTCAGAGTGTGACAGGCCCTCCGTTCTCATATGGGATGCCTAGCTTAGGTACGAGCCATGTACTTTCCTTCTCCACTCTATATGATTTAGGTCTGGGGGAAGGGAGGTCTAACACTCCTCTGCAAGGATCCATGGGGGGCACTTTAGCTTCCTATAATGCTTTCCCTTATGGAGGAGGTCATATACCTCCTTCGTCCCCTTCTCTCGGCAGTGCTCGCCAACATTCCATTGGGCTGAACGCACACCATAGTTCATTTGGAGCAGGGAGTCAAGCACTACCTTCTCATAGCATGTCAGTAGGTTCAACACCGTTCTCTTTGTTCGATGCGTTTGTTAACAATGCTTTCTCATCAGCCACTTTCCCAACTGAGGGCAACCCCGATTATGGACAACAACATCATATGCAGGGCATTATTCCTGCACAGGGGCCAAACCTAGGAATTCCTTTCACACAAGGACCTTGGAATCCATGGCAGTGATCAGTTCCCTCATCAGGGATGTCGATCAAGGGAAACCTTTTCCATAACCAATGGAACCCTGGCCAAGGTGCAGGACCTATGCCCATGGGATCGGCATGGGACAACCCTTCCCAAATTCCTTCGAATGCAACACACGCCCAACCATCTACGTCCTATTACGGGAATCAGACGATGATGTCTCCACAAACACAGAATCCGTATGTTGATCATTTCCATGGTTTTTACCAGAACCCTAGTCAGTAACCCAACTTTTCCTGGCAACCCGGTGCCAGTCAAACTCCGGGCCCCTTTTTCCATGGTTATAACCAACAACCCAAACTAACATTTATGGAAACGTTGCATTTGCCAGACTTGACAAGGTTGTTGAATGATCCTATCTGTCACAATCTACATTGGTCTCCTATGCCGACAAAGTTTCCTTCGGACATACCAAAGTTCGAAGCCAAGTCTAATGAGGACCCAGGGGATCATGTGACCACCTTTCACCTATGTTGCTCGTCTAATTCGTTGAAAGACGACTCTGTACAATTGTCTTTGCTTCAACACACTCTCATTGGGAGTGTTGTGAAATGGTACATTGAGATTGACTACTCAAGATACTCTTCCTTTGGCTAATTGGCAATGTATTTCTTAAACCATTTCCAATTACCTGTGAGATATGACGTTGGCACGAAATTGTTGGCCAATTTTGAACAGACAAAGGCAGACCATATCTCTGATCACATCCGGGAATGGAGACACCAGAAGAGTTTGACTAAAGTGCCAGTCCCACTAGCATTCCTTCTTGAGTGGTTCCTTAATTCTTTGGTCCCACAGTTATCCAAAGACATCGCAACATTGAGAGTGTTTTCCGAAGAAGATGCAATTGATCCGTATTATTTTCAGCACAAAATGAGATCGGAGATATAATAAAGAAATGCACAGAGATATCGGAGATATTCAATAATATAAAAAAAATGTATCAGAGATGCAACCATAAACACAGATATATAGTAATACACGATTTCTATTAATGAACGAAATGTACAGAGACTGTAAAAATACAGAGTGAAAGACTCGCTAGAATGGTGGCAGCTTATCTCTGAGAAGAGATGTGGCGGCTACTCGCATTCGCAAAAAGATGACTACAATGAGGATGTAAAGGCCTTTTTACAATAAGAAGGAATTCCAAAAACTATAGACATCCAAAAACCTAACCCTAGGAGATGAAGCGTCAAAAGTCATGTGGGCCCCGTTTGGGTAAGTGAGTACATCAACTTCCTCGGGTCGTAACTTTTGCATACGATCTCCGTTTTAGGCGTGTGATAGCTCGTTGGAAAGGTATCATTGAGGAGATTAATTTAGGGGGATCAGTATGTATTTGGATATCATTGAGAACCTCTATCTCAAAAAACCTTCATTTGGGCCCTCAAAAAGGCCCCAGAAGTTAAAACCTGCTAAAAATAGTAAATTGCCAAAATTGCTAGAAAACTATTTTGAGCCATTTGGAAAAGGTGGGTGGCCACCGATATCCACCTAGATCAGCAATCATGAGAGCTCAAAAAATAGATCTGATTTACTCTCATTCTAGTTTACTGTACAAAAAATTTCCAGATGCGCCACGGTCAATAGTTGATAAAACCAGACAGAGAGTTGGACCACATGCCGATGGTATTGTTTGTTCAGCACAAACAAAGCCCACTGATCAGATAAAAAAAAAATTGTAGAAATTGTCGATACAGCACAAAGCGGCCAGCCAGACCACTGGTTCGGATGTTCCCCCTACCCAAATGTCGGATGTACACAGTGTGCAATCGACAAATCTGAAGGCCACCCAATAGCCTGATGGAAAGAAGAAACAATGAAAGAAGGGTAAGGGGGATAAGAAACCCACTAATAATGCTGGTGGGGCCAACATACAAAAGAGGAAGTCGAAGTATTCATGTAACCTATGTGTGGAAGACCGCCCGACTCATCAGTTCCCTCGGCTTACGGAGGCCCAAAATTTATTAGCGCAGCATCAGCCTGATGTGTTAACAAACCCATTTCAACATGGGAAAAATTTAACTCAAGCCTCTACAAGAATGGAAGGGGTCAGTCAAGGACCCCCTCCATCTTCAAATAATCCTTCATTCACAAATGTGTATATGATGAAAGGTGATGCCTATATATCGAATAGAGCACATGACTACAGAAATCCAAGCACCTGTGAGAAAGTTAAAGAAGCCAAAATCCCATCTCTTCCTCTCTAGATCAGGAATACGTTGGGCGGAACAATGACACGCATCCCAAAAGGTGCGTTCAAGAAATATTCTCACAATCCAAATGCAAGGGCCGCCCAAAACTACTCTGTGGTGGAGGATTTTTCTCAAACCCCTTGTGCGATGTCTACTTTGGAGGTCCTCCAGAGATGCCCTTCCTAGAGAAAGGCTATGTTAGCCACCTTAGGATCTACTAAGACTTGTAATCCGGGTACGATCATGCTTGATAAAATTGACTTAAAACCTCATCTCCCTTACCACGTAGCATTCCAGATAGTAGTGGCTTACACCACAAAAACTTTTACTTGGAACATTTTTCGTACGGTGGTTGATGAGGGCACCTTAACATGCGTAACGTCTTTGGCATGTTGGAGGGACATTGGCCAGCCCTCTTTGTCTCCAACACCTACTCTTCTTATCACTTTCGATGGTCATTCGTTCCGACCACATGGAATCATCCCCTCTTTTCCCGTGCATTTAGGAGGGAAGACCATGTGTGTCAAGGTTGAAGTGGTTGATGCGTCTCTTGAATACAATCTCTTATTAGGAAGAAGTTGGACCTATGCCATGCAAGTTGTGTTCACTACAGTTTTTTGGGTCTTATTGTTTCCACACGAGGGTGGGATCATGACCGTTGATCAGTTTTCCTTCTCCTGTCCTAACCCTTCATTGGGGGCATCCACGATCCCGATGATTGATAACCCTCAACCCGATATTGTCAACATAGGGTTTGGTTTGTGCCCACCTTTGTTGGGTACTTTCGATTACCCGCCTCCTCAAGGAGATGTTAAGTTCATATCAGACCATCATAAGGTTGATATTTTTTAGGTCTCATCGTTTCATATGACTTACTTCAACGATCCGTGGATTCTTCCTTCCCCATCATCCATGATGTAAGGGATAGGGCACCATGGTATGTCCATGCCCTTACCCGCAACAGAAGTTGCATATTCTATAGTCCAGCAAGCTTCCGTCGACCCCGATCTGACTCCCTCACAAGACTTAGATCTGATTATAGAGCCTACTTGGTCTCAAGGTTCCCTTGTCGATACTGATTCTTTAGACTTAGTCTCTCCCTCAGATGAAGTGATCATTGAAGCAATGACTAATCCGGACACACCTTGGGACAATCTCCATCACAGATCTTATATTCTCCCAGAGTTAAGAAGAATTGAAGCATGGGAATTCACTTTGAATATGACTGGAGATAGCTCTTGTCCTATCAATCCCTTGGCTACGCATGTTGTTTATGCCGAGGGTAATATGGAAACCATTGTTGAAACTATACCTATTGATATCTCTAGAACCCCTGGTGTTGTGGAGAATGTTTTCGTCGGAACTGCCTGTTCCCCTAAGGAGATTCGAATCTACATGGATTTATTTAAATAATTTTGCGATGTGTTTGCCTGGTCTTACAAGGAAATGCCAGGCATTGACCCAAAAATTGTTGAGCATAAAATCACGACTTATCCTAACGCTAAGCCGGTCCAACAGAAGCTTCATCCGGTTAATCCTAATAAAGAAAAAACCATTAAGGTTGAAGTAGATAAAATGCTCAAAGAAGGTTTTATCTACCCCATCCATTTGACCCAATGGGTGTCAAACCCCATGCCAGTCGACAAAAAATAGGGTATGATTCACATATGTACGGATTTTTATGATTTGAACAAATCTTGTCCAAAAGATAATTTCCCCACACCATTTATTGACTAGATAGTCGATGAATGTGCAGGTTGTGAGGCCTTTTCTTTCATGGATGGTTTTTCGGGATACAATCGGATACAAATCAAACCCGAAGACCAACACAAAACAACTTTAATTTGTCCATGGGGTACATTCGCTTATTGTAAGATGCCTTTTGGTTTGAAAAATGATGGAGCTACTTTTTAGAGGGCCATGTCTTTTGCTTTCCACGATCTCAAACATATAGTCGATGCCTACCTACATGATTTAGCATCACGATCTAATAAGTGAGTTGATCATCCCACACACCTCTGACTTATCTTTCAGCGATGTCGCTACTTCTGGATTCACTTGAATCCAAACAAATGTGGTTTTTGCATGACGTCAGGTCGTCTGTTAGGTTTCATAGTTTCAACAACAAGGATCATGGTCGATCCTCTCAAGGTTGAGGCAATATTTCAGTTGCCTCCCCAACATAAAATCCTTCAGCTTCAGAGTTTACAGGGAAAAGAGAAATTTTTACGGCGTTTCATCACAAACTATGTCGAGATCACAAAGGGCTTTATGCGTTTACTAAAGAAGGACGTTCCTTTTCATTGGGAAGAAGTCACTCAATGCTTTTTCGAAGCATTGAAACATGCCCTCACGATTGCCCCTCTTATTGTACTTGGCTGCGACAGAGTCAACCATCACTATGGTCTTAGTTCAAGAGGATGATTTACTCTCAAAATATGTGATTTATTACCTCATCCGAGGCCTGGTTGGACCGGAACTCAATTATTCTCACATTGAAAAACTTACGTTGGCAGCAGTTCATGATGTCCAATGGTTCCGTCATTACATCTTGTTTTGCAAGACCACCATCATTGTCGTTGTGAATCTGTTTCAATACGTGTTGACATGATGGGTCATTGGTGGAGAGATCAGTAGATGGATAGTTGTACTCCGGGAATTTGACTTAGATTTTGTTTCAGCGAAATCCAAAAAGTCAATGGTCTTTGCGGAACTCATCTCGAAACTTCCGGTCGAGTCAGGTGATGTATTGTCGCTTATATTCATAGATGATTTTAGGGGCGAAATTTCGCTCATGGGCGAAATTAGAGGGTATGAAATTTTGATTGGGCGAATTATTTCTATAGAAGGATATAAAAGGATTTGAGTATGCATAACCCCAAATTTATTTTAAATTTTTTATATCAAAAACCCTTCGCCCATTGTTATTTGTGAGAGGAGAGCAGCGAAATTTATTTATTCCCCATGAAATTCGAACTGGATCCTCTCCTTCGCCCTAATTTTCTAATAATTGGAATTTCTCAGAGTTATTTCGCCCTTGTTTTTGGAAATGAGAATTTTTCGAAGTTATTTCACCCTGGTTTTTGGAAATGAGATTTTTTCGAAGTTATTTCGCCCTTATATTTTATAAATATAAGCGACAATTTTTTTGAAGGTATTTCTCCCTTGTGTTATGGGAATGACAATTATTTGGTAGCAGCCCAATTTAATATGCAAGTTTTTTTCCACAATGCTTATGTTCTTGAGATAACGTGCC
>SNQJ01S0002374.1:252319-274943 GCA_010110895.2 Picea sitchensis
ATGACCATGTTTTCATCCTTAGGATCATCGAGGAGATATATCCTTCTCCTTTTCCTGTTGGTGGATGCCTCTTATGTATCAGGTGCAATATGTTGCTTGCATTTCTTGAATCTCTTCTTATTTCCAAGAGGATTCTCAGGATTTTCTTCATAGGTGAACTCAGACCAAAACAAAAAATACCCCCATTTTTTCTTCCTTTTCTTCAGTTCTTCAATGATGAGTAATTTAATCAAAGCACAATGAAAAAATATGGTCTTAGCCTTAGCAGGATTGGCTTTGACCTTGTTAGACATTTTTACTGGGCAGTGCCAAAGAAAATAGGGCATATTGAGTGGATGAGTACCTGTGAAATGTTTCAATAATATAATGTGATACAGGGAAGTTGAATTATACCTTCCCTCACAGGTTATATACCTTTGAATAAAAACCAGTAGTTCATTCCACTCCTTCCTTATGTAATTCCTTGGAACACTCTTTCCTAGTTTCCATCCTTGATGTCATGTAAGCCCTTGGAAAAACCTTAACAAACAAAACCCTTGATGTTTGCAACATTGTCTAAAGGATGGACAAACTATGCTTCTTTTTCCAAATATTTAAAATGAGTATATTACAGTTTAATGAACACATTTTCATATTATTATATATGGGTTTTATACTTTATTAAAAAAAATTCCAATACTTTACAAGGTTATATAATTCAGTGAAAAAATCGCCAAGATTTTCCAAGATTTTATAATTCAGTGAAATATTCGCCAAGATTTTACAAGATTATATAATTGAATAAAAGATTCACCAAAAAAATATATATACATATTATATAATTGATAAAATAGCCTTCATTTTTTCTTATGTATCATGGGGATTCGCCCATTTATTATATATACAAATTTAGGGGGGGTTCTTAAAATCACCCCTGGTGAAGTTATGCCCAAAGAGTCACCTATTCAAGGAGACATGTTTTTAATCTTGTCTTTGGACCCCTGGTATAGAGATATACTTGTCTATCTCCAAACTTTGAAGTGCCTCAGCGCTGCTTTTCATTATGAGTGTCTCTGTATATGCCATTAGGCTAAGAACTATCTCATACTTGAAGATAGTTTGTATCGTCAAGGTGTAGATTTCATCCTTCACCCATGCCTCACTCATGAAGAAGCAAAAATCGTGCTTAATGATTTCCATACTGGAGCATGTGGCGGTCATTTGTATGGGCTGGAAACATCCCAAAAGATTCTACGAGCCAGTTACTTCTGGCCGACATTAATCAAATATTGTATTGAATCGGTCAAGAAGTGCCACCCGTGTCATATTTTCTCTCGGAAGATGACGACACACTCTGCTCCCATATTTCCCGTCATCATCGTTGGTCCCTTAAGTAGGGGATTGATTACACTACGTGCAACCCTCCTTCAGCAAGGGGGAATTGTTATATCATCGTAGTCCTTGACTACTTCACGAATTGAGTCGAAGCTATGTCAAAGTTCAAAGATGATGGCGAGACTGCAACTCTCTTTCTGTTCAACCAGATAATAGAAAGGTTCGGCATCCCGAGAAAGATTGTCACTGACCATGGCAGTCACTTTCAGAACACAATGATGACCGAGTTAACATCAAAGATTGGGTTGAGGCAAGAACATTTGTCACCCTACTATCCACAAGCGAATGGTCAGGTGGAAGCTGTCAATAAATCTCTTAAGACCATTCCACAACGAAAAATCAATTCGGCCAAGTCAAATTGGCATTTGATGTTATACTCGGCATTATGGGACTACCGAACGTCTATTAAGAATGCAACCGGTTTCTCACCTTTTCAACTCGTTTACGGGCTGGAAGCAGTCTTGCCTATAGAGTGTCAGATCCTGTCTCTAAACTTGGCAGTACAGTTATTTCCAGACACTTCACCGCTTGAAGAGAGTTTATTATACCTCGAGCAACGTCGTGATGCAGCCTTGGCCAACGAGGCTCACAAACAAAAATTCAAGTGTCAGGATGATCGGTCCATTCATCCTTGGATTTACTTTGAAGGCGACCTTGTCCTGGTCTATGACCAAGATAAGGACCCCCTAGGGGTACGCAAGTTCAAACCCATGTGGTTCAGACCTTTCATCGTGAAAGAGGCTCTAAGAAAGGACTCTTATTATCTGGTAGACTTTGAGGGAAATTCTTTTGTGGAGCCTAGAAATGGGCTCTACCTCAAGAAGTATTACTCATAGGTGTGTCACCTTGGGTAGCGTTTTGTAACATATGTATAGTTAGTGTACATTTGTGTTTTTTAGTTTTTGTCTTTTTGGTTTTGTGGACGTGTCATTTTTTATGTCATATTTTTCACTGTGGCATATGTCAAGTGAAAAAAGGTGTTCATCGGGTTTGCAGACAGTGCTAGCTGACACAGTCAGAGGCTTTCTTCCACAGCTTGGGTGATTTTCACACCTCAGGGCCAACTGCTATCTTCAGGAGGTATCTATTTAGGTGACACCATGAACAATGTCGTCGAATGCAGTGCAGTTTTAGAGCTTCTTCATGACGCTTTGTCACATGGTATCTCTCGCCTCTGGGTATATTTAGACGCTCAACTGGTTGTGTCTCAATTAAATGGAGTTTACCGCGTTTACGATCCTACTCTACACCGACGGTTCCTTAGGGTACGTCTCTTAGAACGAAGCTTTGATTACATTATGTATATCCATGTTCCTAGGAGATTGAATCAAGTTACAGACACTCTAGCTAATCATGTATTAGATTGGCATATTGCACACATGTAAGAAAAATATACACACGCACATGTAAATACATTTGTAAAGTTGATGTAATCCATAAGACATAAAAAAGACATAAAAAATTATATACAATATCAAAAATATCAGAGTACATGGGTGGGTGCAAGCGCCTCAAAAATACGTCGAGTAAAGAGTAACGGGGCTTATGCCCTCAAAATTATACAAAAGGTGCCCTCGACACGTAGGTAGTCTAGCCTAACTAAAGATGGGGCATGTTGGCCCTATTGTACTGAAAAACGACATTTTCCAAATGCCGAAAAAGATGGACCCAAGTCCGTGGCACCCCAACTACATGATGTTGGATAGATGGCGATAGATCCTCGATCTCTGCCATGGGAACTGTGCGAGTGAGTGAGGTAAGGTTCCACTCCACTCATCTCAAAACTCTCTCAGCCCCACCGGCTGGAGGTCCCCTTGCTGTTGTTGGTCCGCCAGTTGCGGCTAGTACGGCCTCTAGTCAAGGACGTCGCTTGGTCCTCGCAAAGTCCACTGGATGCACTGGTCCTACATATGCACATAACAGATACATATATGTCAGATACTCTAGTATACAAAAAAAATGATATATATAAAAACAACATAAAAATTAAATAACTTTGAAAAGAAAGCTTACCTAGCTCTCCTTGTACCACTCCAGGAGGTATGCCCATGTCAGGCTCCCTAGAAAAGTCAATTTTGGCATAGGGATAGTCCTCTATTGTCGCCCATGTCAGGCTCCCTAGAAAAGTCAATTTTGGCATAGGGATAGTCCTCAATCACCGGAATCTGTCGAGACCATCAATCGAATAACTTGTCATTGAAGGCCTCAATATTCCTCCCTCCCCCTGTCAGTAACACAGAGTCACCCATCCGCTATCACGAGAAAAGGATATGTGCCCTTGTACGATCTCCATCAGACTCAGACTAGGTTCCCTCTCGAAGAATAAATTACAAAGAATAGTACCGAACCCAAAGTTTCTATGTCTCTGCATACAACACTCTGTCAACTGCCCTTTCATATAGTCTAGTAATGTGGTGCTCCAGTCAAAAATTTGTGCATTTAAGCACTAAACCGCACAATTTATGTGCACCCAGGAATCCTGGTGTAAAGTTGTGGATCCAGTAATCCACCCAATGAGTAGGACTATCGATTTTAGTGATATGTCGCTGATCTTATGCATCAACACCTGAGTGCCCACTTTTTCAGTGCCTGCCTCGCAATGGATTCCAATCAACTCTGCTATGTTGTGAGGCCCGGAAGGAAAAGTGTGAAGGTTAACTAGTTCCCCTCTCCTGGAGAGGCCATTCAAGAAATATATATCTTTAGTCATTGGAGTCAGCAGTTGTCCCTCAAACATGAATGCATCCACATCCTGGTGCCAATAATATATCAAGGCATTCAACAGCCTAGGTTGTGCCTCCATGAATGCACTCTGAAATAACTTCAGTAAGCCACATTGAGCCAATGCAACTATAGCATATGGGTCATCTGAGACCACAGAATCAAAGTCCTCATCCTCTCTTTCCCTCCAGTGAACATACATCCTGCAAATTGACAAGTTCAGGAGGGATTAGCCCTTGCATTTTTTTAATTTTTTTGCTATGTTGGAGGGTATACACGGGCTATAATGTAGACAATCGCGTATGCCCGCATGTAGTATTTTCTCTGTACATGGGCATACACTAGGTATCATAATACAACCCGCGTATACGTAGGGCTGACCATTTTAAAGGTCAGTGCCCCCCCTAAAAAACAAAAAAAAATGCATAATTGAAGAATTGAGATGCAAGGGGGGTTAGTATATACTTACTTGGTCCAATCGGAAGTTCGTTCTGTCCACCGAAGCTCCCGTAATCAACTCTTTTGAAAAAGGGGTGTTTTTGGCTCCACAATCAATTTCTCAATTAACAATCGTGATAATGAGCTGCTAGCTTCTACGTATAGACATTTTGGCCCCTTTTTTCCATTTTTTGGACCCTTTTGTCATTTTTTTCTAAATTGAAAATCATTTAGTATGGTTCAGGAGTTTTCTACGGATTGTTACGATAAGTGTTAATTTGGGTATTGGGAAACTTTTTGGATATTTGGGTCTTTTAAAGGTCCTTTGGTAAAAATTTGTTTTTCCAACTTGTTGCATTTAAGTTACGATTCCACCTCCACTTTCTGCATCTCGTTGTTTTTATCACTACGCCATAGGATCAACCCCACCAAGTTGCAACAAAGAGCCCTCATTGTCGCTTTAGAAGTGTTGTAATGTAGTGGTAGAGCCTACCTTAACATGGATGCCCTAGGTAGATCCTGGTTGCATTTTGGTGTCCATGCCGTCACTAATGACTATAGGCTTAGAAGCCCTTATTAGTTTTTCCTGATCATGAGTTTGAGCCTCATTTGCATGATTCTTGACCTCACCCTCGGGACTCCCAAAACACAATGGGTCTTCTTTTAAGCCATTTTCAGACCCTCTAAACATGAAAAGATTTCCGAGCAATCTTGTGGCCTTTCACGCTCGCTAAACTGAAATTTGAAGTCACGTCTATCCGGCAGTAGTTTACCCCTTTTTCGTTCCAGATGGTCAACTGTACAAACAAAGGTATACTCTAGGGGCCTTGGTTCTCTAGACGAGTATTCTCAAGTATAATTTTAATCCTTTTTTGGGCTTGAGGGACTAAATCTATGAAAACGATACCCCCATAGAGTCCATAGTTAATCTCTTTTCAGACTCCCTAAAATTGAAAAGATGGTCGAGTGACCTGGTTTCTTCACACTCGTTAAAAAGGTCCAGAAGAACGTCCCGTATGGAGTCCATAGTTAAGATCCTTTTAGACTCCTTAAAATTGAAAAGATTGTCGAGTGATCTTGTCATTGTCACACTTGTTAAAATGATTCTGAATAGACATATTTTTGGTGCTAGTTTACCCCTTTTTTGAGCCGACTAGACTACCTTCGAAAACGGTACCCCAGTGGAGTCTCCTTTTACATTTTTTCAGACTCTCTAAAAATGAAAAAACATCGAGCTTACCTTCTCTGGGCTCGTTAAAATTACATCGAAGGATGTTATCATTGTGTCTTGTTAACCACATTTTCATTCCTGCGTCTTTGGCCTAATGTCAACTCCCTATTTCTCTCAACTGAACCATCTGAAGCATGCCTTATAACGCAATCCTTGTAGCACTTTTCCTTTGCGTCTTGAAACCTTGACCATTGGAGGGATTTTTTTGAGTGTCCTTGTCCTACATATGTCTCCTTTCTCTAAGCATCAGTATGTTCCTTGTGCCTAGGACTAGTATGTTTGTGACACTCGTTCCTCCTTTGTAACGTAGCATTCTTTTATTCTTTTATATGAAAAAGACAAAAAAATCAAATATACCCCAAAAAGAGGAAGGGAAAAGTATTTTCTTTTTGTTGACAGCGCAATGAGTTTCCCTTGGATGAAGCAATCCTTCCATTTGTTTATCAAGCTTTTGGATTTAATATGACCTTAGGAATTTGTTCTCACTACATAGAGTTGTGTCCTCCTCCATTTGGTTATTCTTCCAAACATATGGAGATTTTGCGTTGCCTCCTACATCATGAACTTATGTCAATACCATGCTTCCTAAGTCTCATCATTCATTGTGCTATTGTCCAAGGGAAGTTTTTACCAAGCCTGAGTCAGCCCTTCTACAGTTTGTCTCTTGCCCTCATGCCTAGCCATCCAAAAAGCCCAATCAAGTCTTTGTTTGAAATCAATAAAGCCCTTAGCCTGATCTTCAAGATTCTCTAGTCTGTTCCTAACGAGCCATCGAAGACCTCTGGGTAGTGAAGTCGTACACTCATATTACACTCCTGCCCGAGTTGGAAAGATTTTGAAGTTTTTGCTCGAGCTCTGAAGACCTCATCTCCAACCACCATGCCCTATCAGCTTCTATAAGATGGATACTATGCATGTATTTATTTTTATTTCGAGATGTAGATCTATTGTTTATTTCTCGCGGATACACTTTATATAGTTATATGACATGGATCTATAGTGTATTTGATTGGCAACCATGATTTTATTTCATCCCGAACATGGGTATGCTCTCCTCGGTGAGACAATTGTTATTTTGCAGATGGCACCTCCCGAACTCTGGTCCCTGGGCTCACTTGTTTTGTATGATTGGTGAAGATTGATAATGTATTTCAGCCATCAGATTCTCTTCTAACCTCACACATTAGGGGGCATCTATTATAACCCTAATTTGCAACAGATATGCTTACCTGGGATCAAGCCATCCCTTTTTACATCTTTTTCCAAGCCACTACTGAACAACTTCTTAAAAAACACCCTTTTTGAAGGAATAGGCGCCCGACTCCACTACTGCACGCGTGTATACACTAGCTGACCCACTACAACCTGCATATACCTAAAAAATCACGAAAAATAGAATTTTGCAGATGGAACACACAGTTTCAGGTAATTTACCTAAATCGTTTGACTTCCCATAGCCGGTCACTCCACCAAATACCTATCCCTTTCTATCCTATAAAAGAAGGGGTAGGGGTCCCATCTGAAAAGGAGAAAAATAAGAGTAAAGAAACTCTACCCGATTTTGCATTCCCCTTGCCCCAACCTTTTGCAACTAGTGTCTAAAGAGAAGTATATATGAAAGCAGTTGGAGCATAGTTGAAGAGGATCCTAGGACCAGATTTGAGGAGTAGTGGTCGATCTCACTATTGTAAGGTATTCTTGTGAGATTAATAAAAGAAGTACTTTTCCCGTCCCGCCATATGAGGGTTTTAATGTGTAATATTGATCATATTTTGATAGAATCTCTAACCCATTAGTTCATAGATCAAATGCATGCTTGGAGTTCTTTGTTTGTCTATTTGTGAATGCAGGTCAACTTTGGGAGGAAACTTGCAGTCAAGGAGAAACCAAATGTGAAAGAATCTACATCAAATGTGGAAGTCAAGGTATAGTAAATTGATCCTTTTATCTAGTATTTACATATGAATAATGGGGTTTATGATTGGGATGATGGTAATAAGTAGGATACTTTAGGTCATTTTTTCATGCATTACAGAACCCTTAATGCTAGTCTGTAGGGGGATTTCCCACTCACAATAGAAACACCTCGTCATCGAGTGCTCTTACATCTAGATCACTGTGTGGGACATATTCTGGGTATTCCTCTCAACTGATCTTGTTAAAGATTTCTCACCAATGTGGGAGTTCCATCTTGGACCCTGTTCTTGCCTCTGTATCTCCAAAGGCCGGAGGCTGGATGAAAACCTTCTTCGTTGTTGTCTTAATGACAGGTTCTGGACTCAGAGTGTATTCCAATTGTTTTGCAGCCCCTGGAGAAGAGCCTTTACCTACCTCTGGCTCTTTCAGCTTCGGTGCCCTCGGTGATCATCTAGTGGTTGGATTTCTTGGAGACATATTTCTTGCAACTTAAAATAAAATTTTAGAGACTGTGTAAAAAAAACACAACCGGATAAAATCATATAGATTATAGCCATGTAAAAATTACAAACTTGGATACATACCTATGAAGATTTCTAAAACCTGGTTATTTTGATATTCACAGGATCTCTGTGACCTTCGAATTACTTGTCTTTCTCCTTCGAATGCTATGGAATCTCCTCGAGTTAAGAATGATTTCATTTACAATGGCTCAAGAGAATTTACACAGGGAAGAACTTATCGTGTCACATCATCCATTCAATTCAGGTTATGAGTAAAATTTTAACAAATCTGTCACCGAATCTCCATAACTTAAATTCATCATGGTTTGACAGTGGAGGAGACGGTGGTGAAGTGGCCTATTGGTGATTTTAAACGACTGTTTTGATTGGCGCATGAGGTAGAAACTAATGCGGGATTTGGTATTATTTAGCTCCTTAAATGCTCAAAATCCAATCGTATCTAATGATAAAATGTCCCATCATGTCACTCTCTTAGTGGATGAATTGGGGATCGGGGATGTGCTATGAACGTTTTCATTGATGTCTTTCTGCAAAAATATCTGACGCTGATCAAATTCACCATATAATGTTGTCATGGAAAAGATGACTCGGAGGTGTGACTCGAACCTAGGGAAGCCGCGTGGCATTGAAGATTGATGACATAATTAGCGTGTATTAATTAGATTTGGGACCTTTCTTAATTTATTCGTTCTAAAACAAAACTTAGCTTGCCGATGCCAAAAAAGTATCTAGATTCGGCAATCGACGATAAACCTATCAAGAGCTTTCTTCGTATTAGTTTCCTTGAAAAAGTCTCGATGTCGAAGATGCATCGGGGATCAGTGATCGGGAATAACCTTTAGCACGGTCAGAATGTTTGTTGCGATCCTTTTAGGTTTTCCATGATTCCGATAAGCATGTCAGGCATCGGCTATCGACAATATCTTTTCTCTCTGCATTAACATCTATCCCCCTCGTCTTTTACCAATGTCGAAGGGGAATTGACTATCAACTATATCCTTATGAAAGACTTGACGCAAGACAAAAAATTCCTTTTGCCGATGCTGAAGGATATCGACGCTCAATGACTGTGGTTTCCCAAGTGGTTCTTTTCCTTCTTTGAATTCCTTCCGATGTTGAATCTGAGCGCGTCGAGTGAAGTGTTTTAGCTGTCAATTCTTTATTCAGATGTTAAGACATTTTCAATTCATGGGGTTTCATAAGTTCAAACAAACCTTTATAGTTGATGAGATTCATGATAATGATAAAAGACAAAACCATCTCTCAAAATGAATTCGAATCGGACTGTGCAAAAGATCAAGTGGTACCCAAAAAAGCAAAAAATTGATAGAGGCTTTTTAGTGTGTGTTGAGTGCTCAACACATTTTTTGCAACAGAAACTATTTGCAAATAAGAAACATTTTATGATTCTCCAATGAGCCAACAATGTATAGAATATCCCTTATGCTCCTTATTCAAACCTAAAAACAAAAATAATAAAAAAATCTAATAAAAAATCTCATAACTAATTTAAGACAAGCTACAAAATCTATGATTTTGTACCTAGTCTAATAATCGTGTAACAAACCATGCTTTAACAAACCAATCGAAATAATTAAAACAAACCACAAATTTATTTACCAAATCAAACATTTGAAAAGGAATAATCGTGGATTTCTGAATTCATAACAACATTAGCATTAGTTGCATGTTTAATGATGATATCCCTAGATTTTTATGAATCTTTTGTTTGCCCGAGGAGGAATTCGCTGCAACTCATATCTAAAATATCAATTTTCTCTTTCAAGATCTCTATTTTGCATTAACATATGATTAAGACACATATGCAGGTATGGGATGTATTTGCAGTATCTCTGAATCCATGATGTACACTCATCACAATATACACATTCTAGAGTTGGGAGAGGTTGCTTGTAGCCTGAGTCTGTGGTCTTTTCCTGTGCCATCAAAGTCTTTAAATCAATCTAGATTCCTGCGAATCCCTCATATTTCTGGAGGAATAGAGGTAAGTTTGAAACTAAATCATACCGAGGACGATCATCCATGTCTGTTTCTGGGCTTACACTCTCGATAGAGTCCAATACTTCTATTATAACTGTTGGAATAGGATTGCCCCCTTGTTTCGATTTGTTCCTTATCATTCTTTACAGGATTCATCCACTTATTTTATTTTTAAAATCAGTACCACAGACATCTTGCCTAATATGTTTTACCTACCCTTTAAATTTTTCATTGACTACTGGTATCGAAGGTTGTGAGTGTCTAACAACATTTAACGACTCATCCCTTAAACGATTGAGGACCTCTTATAAGGGTTTCTTTGGCATAAACTCATGTTTTTTGGACGAAATCCTAGTTATAGAACGAATCTTGGCTTGATCATCAGGTGGGATGACAAAGTCATTTTGGACTTGAACTTCGATTCAAAAATCATTAAGTGAATTAGATGAAATATTTGGATAAACAAGTTCCTCAGTACCCTGATTTGAGTGGGTGGCAGGATCAATTTGCATGGGTAAGAATCAATTTCTCATAATAAAATCTTTCCAGGTATCTCTTGCTCTAACCAAATGGAAATTGACCAAAATGTGAATTAAACCGTGGTGAAATAAGCTAGACTCAGGGTTAGGGTTAGGCCTTTGATAAAATTTTGACATCTTTCGTAGGCTCTTAAGAAAATAAAATGGCACATTCAAACTAAATCCTTGAAAAACCATTAACAGGCGTATGTGGAATAAGAACACTAACCCATAATACCCTTCACAAGTGACAAATTTCTTTATGATCAACAATAAACCATGCCAATAGGTTTTAAACAATTCTATCATCATACCTTTTACATGGTAGTGTGATTTCCTTGATACCTACAGAAAATTCCAAGGAATGCTAGTTACTTTCATGGTTTTGAACCACCGATCAACTTCCTGAGGTAAACCAGTCGCCTTAGCTATGAATTCTTTAGTAACCTGTAGCTGAATATCACCTATTTTGGCCCTGGTTCCATAGAATGTCTTGGTGAAAGTTTGGGAAACCTCTATATTAAAACCATAGAAGGATTGGATAGACTTTACCCAACCAAACTGAACCATGCTATCCACCACGTCATCATGAGACAACAAATCTTGTGAGACATTTGGCTCCATCCTGGGGCCATGAGCTCGTAGGTGGTGGACCAGAAGAAACAACAACAATGTTTATCAAAAGAAAAACATTGTGCTTGCAACAACCCGATACCATAAGCAATTGAAGAGATTGATCTGGCATAGATGGTGATAAACCAAAATCTAAGGAATTGAGGTGGTGCTACCATTATTTACCACTCTGAGTTTTTATTAACTCTGAAAGCCAGAGGACAAAAATTTCAACACCACTAAACTCACGGAACCCTCATTACTTGCCACGAATGACTACCCCAAAATCGAGAACATCATCACACTTGCAGGGTAATAATTCAAATGACAACTAATCGATCATTTTATTAAATCAGCATTACTTAGCATTGTATTTTGATATGACAGTGGAAAGTGTTAGGAGATGCACTTAGGATATTCGGAGAGGAGATATTTAAATAGAATCGTATTCCAACATGATTTTTAACTAGGTTGTAGTCTTAGGTTTGATTAAGTCAAAACGATCACACATATTTTATATCAGGGCCAATTCTCCTTTAGGTTATAAGTTATGTTTAGATTTGTTTTTTAAATAATTCATATGGCCATCAAACCTTAGTAGTAGTTCAAACCTTTTGACTTAGAGTTTCAATTGAAGAGCAAAAACAATGACCTTTAACCTATGCAAAGGGAGATTACCACAAGAGTTTAGTCAATGATCTATAAGAAAAGGAGAACCTCAATTTCATGCTTTACAGTCATGAAATTGAAATAGAGAAAACACAATAAATAAATTCTAACTATAAAATCACATAAACAATACAAATCCAAATATGACTAATTAACACTAATACTCAAACCTAAGAAACACAATCAATATGACATGTAAATACATACTAGGCATTAAGCATAAGAAACAATTTTGTATTTCAAAAGTCAATGAGACACAAAACGAGATAGTGGTTGGGCTGCCAACAATGACGACTCACTGGGTGAAGCAGCTATCTCTAATCTATCAATTTTTCATCTTAGGAAAGAAGAATAAAACTTGGATATGATTATAACCTTCTTTGAAACAAATCCACTTTAATATCAAACAATATTAAGATTAACTCCGATTAAAAAAAACAATTTCCATGATTATAACCAGAAGACAAGAAAATGAATGTTTTTCCAAAGGACTATAACCAGAAGGTGTGTTTTGATCAAAGGGTAATGATGTCTAAAAAAAAATGACTTCAATACCATTGACAGAGCCACTGCTGCCAGTAGGCATTCATAGCCTCGACATGGATGTCATTTAGCCCACTCAAGTACTTTAATCCCATCCAATAGTTGTCTATTCATGAAATATATACTCCCGTAGAAAGTTGACTTATAAGAACATACATGTGATCTCTTAAACCTAACATTTATTCGCTTCCAGCAGGCTTATTCAGTACCCCGACGAAGTTTCCTTGGTATCATGAGTGCATTTACCCTCTACCAGCGGGCCTGTTCAGTACCTCGGCACCTTTACACACATTCCCCACACTTAAGTACGTTCAACCCACTTATGTCAGTTATAATGATATAATCTAGAGACTTTAAAAATGACAAAGAGAATGGGGTGGTACTAGAGATTGATTATAGGACAGGTATATTGTTGCTCACCATTTATTTCCTTTCAGAACTGGAAGTTTTATCATGGTTTAGATATTTTAGATTTCAATTAAGAAATCAGCTAGAGGATGGGGAAGCGCTTAAAATTGATCTTTAAAGAATAGGGATGGTGTAAAAATTCTAAAGATAATCATAATTACCAAATATCTCGACACGTTTAAGGGATAATACTCTAACAAAGACCATTCGAGATTTCATAGTACTCAATTGATCAATTCTCTGAGTTGAACCTTAGTATCAGAAACTATTCAAACTATTTCAAATTACTTTCCAATTATAAGTCTTGCAACAGACGTTTCCTTTGACAATTGTTCTTGGATCAGAGATAATGTTATAGCAAGATTTTCCTCACCCTATGCAATCTTTCACAAAGGGCCTTATTCCATTTCCCTATGCAGACTTATCTTCCCTATTGATAAAATCCAAAGACAAAAATAAATAGTTTTCCACATGTACGCATCTTGCACAATGTACAACATGCATATACGCAGGCTACTCCACTACAGCTCGCGTACATCGAGAGTTGTGCCAGAAAATGAAAATTAATGTCGAGTTTCCATGTCACGACAATAGATCTATGATCCTTGGCCTTTCATATACTGGAAACATTCTGACTCGGCCCTTTAGTTCCATTTTGAAGGCTATAAATGGGCCAATTTCTAGCTATGGAAAAGGAGAAAGAATTCAAATTTGAGAGCAAAGTTACTGTGGAGAAATTATTTACTTCATATTGAGTATGCATCCCTTTGTCCTTTAAGTCTGAACATAGTTTTCAGCCCCCAAGCTCTTCCCTTACTGATTGAGAACCTCATTGTTTCTCTCTTATGAGCTTGCCTTTGGTGGAGGATTGAAGTGGTGGAGGCCTAGCTGGAAGGAACTTAGTTTCTCGGTTTCGAACCATGCCGACATGGAAGTCTGTAACATTTTCACTTATGTTGATCATTTATTAATATAAATACTCTTTTCTCGTCCAATTGATATCTTGCAAATATATTGAATTATTATTCCATGGGCGTGTTTTTCATGTTATTAATGGATTATGTTATTGAATGTGCTAACATTATATAATATCACCATATGCTTGTTTTTGTTTGGTTGTTGAGGACTAGTTGTAGGTATATTGCTTTGGGTCAAGTGCTCAATGGTGGACTTCATCGAACGTCTAGACAAGGTAGGCCTTTTATCTTGTCTTGCTATCATATTTGTTTTCATAGCATACTTGAGAAGAGAGTTGATTTCTGCAGTCATTTCTGTCTATTTTGGTTTACCCTAGTCATAGAGAGATTTTCCTCGTAACAAATAATTCAATCAAACAAAAAGAAATAGAAAATTTCAAACACAACAATCAAAGAAAACAAAACTGTATAGTACATGGAATATTTACAGAGTGTTTGATCTTATCTGATCAAGAAAAATACTTTTTGAGGGATTTCCCATTCACTGGCAAAGTGTCTGGTTTCCATTATAAGTTTTGCAGACGAAAGGATGTAGGACCCAATTTTTCTGCAATAACGAATGGTCCCAACCATACATTTTGAAACTTGGTGTGTTCCCCTTTATCCTCATGTGATTTATCCCACCTGAGGACCAGATCTCCTAAGTTGAAGTTGCTATCGAAGGATGAACTTGTGTCAAACTAGTGTTTAATGATCTGTTGATGCTGATCTAATTTTTGTTTAGTTTGCATTCTAGTTTCTTCAAGTTTAAGTAAAGATTTTATTCAACTTTCCAAGGCAGGACACTCTTCCTCCTGAACCTTCTGAGATAACTAGAGTGACGGTAAAAGCACATTGGGAGGAAGGATATATTATCTTCCATACACAAGGAATAAAGGGGAATTATTGATGGATGCTTTAGGAGTGAACATGTCATCCCATAGTGCATTATACAGAGCAGTGTGCCAATTTTTATGATTATTCGACAATGTTCTTTTCAATATTTTAATTAAATTTGTGTTTGTTGATTCAGCTAGGCCATTTCCCTGGGGGTAGTAACTGGAAGAATATTTTAACTTGATTTATTTTTCTAAAGAAAAAAAATTCATGTCCAATGAGGAAAAATAAGAAGCATTGTCGAAAACTAGACAGTCTGGTATCCCAAAATGTGTGATGATATGAGAGTTTAAGAATGAAATCACCTTATTAGTGTTGACTACTCTTGAAGGCATGGCTTCAGACCAACTGGTAAAGTAATATGTTGCCATGAGAATGTAATTGTGCTGCTATGAAGAGGTTGGGTTAATTGGCCCTGTGATATCCAAACCCCATTGTTAGAATGGTGTATAATTTGTAACAGGCTGCAAAGGGAATGCGACTTTCTTGACTCGTCCTACAGCCTTTTGACATATTGTGCATTTATGGGCCATGGAATGAGCATATTTAATAATGTGGGAAAATACTACCCAGTTCTAAGGACTTTGTGAGCGGTTCTTTCACCGCCAAAGTGACCTCTGGCATCGCCTATATGTAATTCAATCAATACTTTTTCAGATTCTTCCTTCTCTAGGCAACGCAACAATACACCATCAAAACATTTTATGAAAAGCATATCATTAATTAATTGAAAAGGTGTAGATCTGAGTCTTAGAGCTCTTCTATTTTTGGATTGATATTTTGAGGGGTTGTTCCATGTGTCAAATAAAACTTAATATCATTATACCAGGAATTCAACATGGTTTGTGCACAACAGACTTGTGTTTCATGATGCAATGTCTCGTCTGGTACTACTAGTTCATTGTCAGGAAGATTAATTGAATCAACCACTAATTTGCAAATACCTTGACCCCTAACAATTTGTGTTGGCTTGATTTCGAGATCATATTCTTGAAGAGAGGTCATCTGGTGGGCCCTCTTTTCCCCAAGCTCTTTTTGAACTAATAAATTTCTCACTGTGAGGTAAGGGACAATGACTTCAGTTCTAGATTTCAAGAGATAAGATCTAAAGTGTTTAACTGCTTTAAAAATAGCAAAGGCTTGTTGATCAATTGTGGGATGATTTAATTATGCTCCTTTAAAATAATAACTCATAAATGAAATGGGGATTTCATTATTATCATTGTTTTTCTGGGTGACTACAACAACATATGATCTATCTAACGTGAATGTATAAAGAGTAAAGTTTTTGGAAAAATTAGGACTCATCAAGGATGGAAATTCTGTTATACATTTTCTAATGGAATTAAAAGCCAGGTTTTCTTGTGATCCCCACCTAAAAAGAGTGTCCTTTTTTATCATATTTTGTAGTGGTATAACCATCTCAGAAAAACTAGGAACAAAATGTTTGAAAAAAATTATTTTGCCAAGAAAAGATTGCATGGCCTTTTTCGACGATGGCGGAGAAATATTAGCTATGGATTGAGTACCTTTAGGGTCTTTCATCATTCCATGCTTTGATACTATGAAGCCAAACAACTTTCCCAGATCAACGACAAAAAATGATTTCTTAGGATTTAATGAAATACCATACTTTCGACAATGTTTTAACACACTTCTAAGATGAGATAAGTGATCCTTTTTATTCTTCAAAAAGAAGGTAACATCATCTAAGTAAACAACCACTAATTGATTTATAATCCCAAGAAAAGCAATGTCCATTTCCCTTTGGAATGTGGCCCCAGCATTAATTAGTATGAAATTCATTTTGTGATAAGCATAAGTGCCCCAACGGGTCTGGAATGTAGTTTTAAGTTGATATGATGGGGACATTAGGACCTGGTTGTATCCCGAGAAACCATCCAATAAGGATAACCTTTTAGAACCTGATACTTGTTGTAAGATCTATTCCATGGGAGGAATGAGATAGTTTTCTTTATTAGAGGCTTGGTTGAAGTTGCGGAAATAGACACAGAGTGGTATTTCTCCATTCTTTTCTTATCGGGACTAAATTAGATACCCATTGGGTGTGATGAAAAGGGAAGATGATATTGGTTGTTAATAGCTTATTCAATTCCTTTTTGACCGTGGGTTCTAGCTTTGGATGAATCTTTCTCAATTTTTGTTGAAATGGTTGGGATTGTGGCTTCATGGGGATTACATATTGTATTATGTTTGGATCAAACGTTTTCAAATCATCGTATGTCTAAGCAAATGCATATTTAAATTATTTAAACAATTTAATAAATGCAAATCTTTCTTGTTCAGTACACCCTTTTCCCAAATTAATGTTTTTTGGGTTATCCTGCATTCCTAAATTTACAGTTTCATATTGCAGCGAGGAACTATTTGTTTTGTAGTTAACCACTCCCCTAAATTTATCATTTAAATCATAAAAAAATTTCTAATCTAACGACATATATAGGGATAGAGTTTACCATGTCAGATGAGATTTCAGCTGAACGAGGGTCAGATATTACCGAAATATTGCAGAGATTTTCGTCGTGAGTGTTTTCATCAATTACAGCGTCTTGAAAAGTGTCTTCCATATGAAGAAAATTTACGATCTGTTGATCATCGTCGAACACCTGTCAATTGGTGATATTTTCCAGAATTGACGAACTGAACATTAATTCAATAGAAAATGAATTAGGAGAGAAGCCTTCAGCATGTAATAATTTTGATGCCACATTTTCCAACAAATCTACTTAAGAATTACTAGATCTAGGAATAGAACTTACGTTGAAAGAGAGAAATTTATTAATCAAGTTCCATACCTCAGTCTGGTAGATTTTTAGGTGAATAGATAGACAGTGGATAGTATTTTTCACCTATTTGACTATAATTTCATAATCATCGAATTCCACTAGACATTGGACATCAAGGTCAATGGATTTCTTGAGTCCCTGCAAGAGAGCTTCATATTATGTCATATTATTTGTACAATTGAATTATAATATACAAGAAATCAATGTATTATTACCTTTAGGGTATATCAATAAACAACCAGCACTGGCTACTTCACGTGATTTTAACCCATCAAAGTATACAGACCAAATTTCATCATTCTCTAAACTATTAACAACATTTACATCATTTTTAGGGGTTGATACCTGAGTGCAAATTGATATATAAAAAAATGTATTCAAGTCTGCAATAGTAGACAGTTCAGCCACAAATTTCCCAAAGAATGTGTTCATACCTTGACCTTCTAATTCATTTACACTGGGAACAAAAGGTTTATTTGAATCATTCGGATCTGTAATAGTGTATTTCATATAGTGTTCCTTGTTAATTCTAAGATTGTTTCGTTGATCGTTTACTGGTAACCATAAGTGAGACCAATATGTGGATTAATAACCATGTAGTTGCTTAGACCAATCTTTGCTCAAGAACATGCCATATACCTATGGAATATCATTGACTAATATGTCAATTACTTGGTGCACTTTCGGGTTAGATAATAATCGGATCAATACATCTTTAATCTTAGCGACCACTGTGACATTAGTTCTGTCCAGCTGAATGATTTTCAAATAAGAAGTTTTAACATCATCATTGATCTTTTGACAAACCGATAAAGGCATCATATTCGATGAAGCCCCCGAATCCACCATACAATTATGCACATTTCTATTGAAGATTTCAAATGTTAACAAAAATGGTGGTACATTTTTTCGTGGTGTGGGGGAAGAAATCTATTGATTTTTATCAGCTGTATCTGAGGCTATTTTATCTAGATTTCCAAGTCCGGTCCAGGGTTGTCTAAGTAACCCAAGTCATTTGAAATAACCTACCCTAACGGATTTTATGGCTGCGTTAGCCGATGAAAATACTAAGGTAAACTAAGAAAGGGAAAACAAAAATAACTATCTACCTACATGAAATTAATATGTACATTCACTAATATATAAATATTGCAAGCCTTTATTTACAAGATATATATAATATGAATATATACATATACAAGGTTTATATAAAGCCTCGTGAAACTAAGTGTTTAAACATAATTTAAGTATCAATTAAACATACAAGAATAACTACGAATAAATAAAATCAACACAAAAAGGAATGAATGCAAACTATATTGATATAACTTAAATGAATAAAGCAATTTAAGTTTAAATGCTAATTCTCATTCATTCGATAAAATGAACAAACTAAACTAATAAAAGACAAACTAACTTGTTATTCATCATCATCTAAAATTGAATTATAATTGTGTCTCCCTGTAGCAATATTCTCCTGCAACTTGCCTATTCAAGATAAATCTATGACAAATAGTTCCTATATTTATCAGACCTTAAAGATATCAAAGAAAATTCAATTTACTTTGACGCTTCAGATCCCATTTATAATACAAAAAGACAACTTTTTGTTTGGCTAACCCCAGGTGAGGATATTAATAATCCTTTATATTAAGAAACAAATTTCTCAATTTAATAAATGGATCTGTGAAAATCTAAAATATATAAACAAATTTAATACATCTTTAAGATTTTCCTCACATAAACGCAATCGCCTTAAATTATATGATTTTGGGAATAAGGACTAATAAAAGATTTGAAATATTAACACATAAATAATAGAAATTAAGCATGCAATGATCCGACGGACTAATGCTAGCTCAAATCGATACATAATCAAATACTTGGAGAAATATAAATCACAATACCCATATTATAAAATATGCACTGAAATCTTTAACTCAGAGGTCGAAATCCTTGGTTAAAGTGTAATTCCATATTTCTCAAATAAAAATTCTGTAGGCCATATCTCAAAAAACAAAAATCCCTTTTTGTTCTCAAGTCTTAACCAAATATTTAAACACTAAATTGATCCATTACTCATACCCACGAGATAGAGACAGATCTTCCGAAAATAGAGTCTTCAAACCAAATTCTATCTTAGGTTTATGACAATAATGTTTATAACAACTTAGCAAGAGTTTGTTATAACAAATTTCAAAAATACTCTCTTCATTGTTTGAAACATAAACTATTTGCAAATAAGAAACATTTTGTGATTCTCCAATGTGCTAGCAACGTATAGAATATCTCTTACACTCCTTCTTGAGACATGAAAACAAAAATAATAAAAAATCTCATAACTAATTTAAGACAAGCTACAGAATCTGTGATTTTGTACCTAGTCTAATAATCATGTAACAAACCATGCTTTAAAAAACCAATCAAAATAATTAAAAAAAAACACACATTTATTTACCAAATCAAACATTTGAAAAGGAAGAATCATGCATTTCTGAACTCATAACAACATTGACATTAGTTTCATGTTTAATGATGATATCCCCATATTTTCTGAATCTTTTGTTTACCCGAGCAGGAATTCGTTGCAACTCAGATCTCAAATCCCGATTTTCTCTTTCCAGATCTATATTTTTCAATAACATCTGATTAAGACGCATTTCTAGCTATGGGATGTCTTTGTAGTATCTCCAAATACATGTTGTACACTCATCACAATATACAGATTCTAGATCTGGGAGAGGTTGCTCGTAACCTGAGTCTAGGGTCTTTTCCTGTGCCATCAAAGTCTTTAGATCACTCTGGATTCCTGCGAATCCCTCATATTTCTGGAGGAACGGAGGTATGTTTGAAACAAAATCATATCTAGGAGGATCATTCCTATCTCCGTCCGGGCTTGCACTCTCAACAGAGCCCAAGTCTTCTATTATAATTGTTGGAACAGTATAACCCCCCTGTTTTTGTTTGTTACTTGTCATTCTTGACAGGATTCGTCCACTTCTTTTATTTCTAAAATCAGTATCACAGACATCTTGTGTAATTTGTTTTCCCTTCCCTTTAAAATTGTCATTGACTACTGGTATCGAAGGCCATGAGTGTCCAGCAACATTTAACGACTCATCCCTTATACGACTAAGGACCTCTTCTAAGGGTTTCTTCAACATAAACTCACATTTTGTGGATGCCATCCTGGTTATAGAACGAATCTCAGCTTGATCACTGGGCGGGATGACATATTCATTTTGGACTTGAACTTCGATTCGAAAATCATTAAGTGAATGAGACAAAAATTTTGGAGAAACAAGTTCCTCAGTACCTTGACTTAAGTGTGTGGCGGGATCAATTTGCAGGGGTAAGAATCCATTTCTCACCAGAAAACATTTCCAGGTATCTCCTGCACTAATCAAATGAAAATTGACCAAAATGTGAATTAAATCATGGTGAAATAAGCTAGACACAGTGTTGGGGTTAGGCCTTTGATAAAATTTCAACATCTTTCGCAGGCTCTTAAGCAAATAAAATGGCACGCTCAAACTAAATCCTTGAAAAACCATTAACAGACGTATGTGGAACAAGAAAACTAACCCATAAATTATAATTCCCTTCACAAGTGACAAATTGCTTTATGATCGACAATAAACCATGCCAACATGTTTTAAGAAATTCTTTCGACATACCTTTTGCATGGTAGCGTGATTTCCTTGATACTAGTAGAGAATGCCAGGGAATGTTGGTTACTTTCATGTTTTTGAACCACCGATCACCTTCCTGAGGTAAACTAGTTTCCTTAGCTATGAATTCTTCAGTAACCTACAACTTAATATCACTTATTTTGGCCCTTCTTCCATCGAATCTATTGGTGAAAGTTCTGGCAACTTGTATATTAAAACCATCGAAGGATTGCATAAACTTTACCCAACCGAACTGAACCAGGCTATCCACGACATCATCATGAGACAACAAATCTCTTGATCCATTCAGATCCATCCTAACTATGGGCGACATGAGATCGTAGGTGGTGGACCAAAAGAAACAACAACAATGTTTATCAAAAGAAAAACCTTGTGCTTGCAACAACTCGAACCCATAAAAGTTGAAGAGATTGATCTGGAATAGGTGGTGATAAACCAAAATCTAAGGAATTGAGGCGATGCTACCATTATTTACCACTCTGAGTATTGATTAACTCTGAAAACTAGAGGACAAAAATTTCAAAGCCACTAAACTCACGAAAGCCTCGTTATTTGCATGGAATGACTAACCTGAAATTGAGAACATCATCACACTTGCAGGGTAATAATTCAAAGGACATTTAATTGATCAGTTTATTAAATGAGCATTACTTAGCATCGTAGCGTCGTATTTTGATATGACAATGGAAAGTGTTAGGAGATGAACTTAGGCTATTTGGAGAGGATATATTTTAATAGAACCAAATTCTGCCATGAGTTTTAACTAGGTTGTTGTCTTAGGTTTGATTAAATCAAAACGATCACACATATTTCATATCGGGGCCAATTCTCCTTTAGTTTATAAGTTATGTTTAGATTTTTTTTAAATAATTCATATGGCATCAATAAAACCTAGTTCAAAACTTTTGACTTAGACTTTCAATTGAAGAAAACAAACAATGACCTTTATCTTATGAAAAGGGAGATTACCACAAGAGTTTAGTCAATGATCTGTAAGAAAATGAGAACCTCAATTTCATGCTTTACAGTCATGAAATTGAAATAGAGAAAACACGATAAATAAATGCTAACTATAAAATCACACAAACAATACAAATCCAAATATGACTAATTAACACTAATACTCAAACATAAGAAACACAATCAGTCTAACGTGTAAAGACATACTAGGTAATGAGCATAAGAAAAAACACTGTATTTCAAAAGTCAATGAGGCACAAAACGAGATGGTGGTTGGGCTGCGAACAATGGTGACTCACTGGACGAAGTAGTTATCACTGATCTGTCAAACTTTTGTTACAGGTATGAACTAACTG
>SNQJ01S0002374.1:282452-295317 GCA_010110895.2 Picea sitchensis
CGAGTTCCAGCAGTCGTGTTCCAGCATTCGTGTTCCAGCATTCGAGTTCCAGCAGTCGTGTTCCATCTTCGTGTTCCAGCAGTCGTGTTCCAGCTTCGTGTTCCAGCAGTCGTGTTCCAGTAGTCGTATTCCAGCATTCCTGTTCCAGCATTCTTGTTCCATCATTCACGTTTTAGCATCTGAGATTCAGCATTTGTGTTTCAGCATCTACGTTTTAGCATCTGAGATTCAGCATTTGTGTTTTAGTATTTGCGTTCTAGCTTCTATGTTCCAGCATCTCTTGTGCGTGTTCCATAAGCCAACTGATTGCCATCAATGACAACCTTGACCGTATGCGTCATCTATGCTGTAGCCATATCTCCAACAATCTCCCCCTCAAATGACAACCTTGACCATCTGCGTCATCTCTGCTATAGCCATATATCCAACAATCTCCCCCTTTGGCATTGATGGAAATATGTCTTTCATATCTCCCCCTTTGACAGCAAGGGCAAAGGGTTAAACTGTGCTCTTCAGGCTCCCCCTGACTTTGTGCATTCCACTGTAATACCAAGTTCAGTAACCAGGCTTCTTTTGAAAAAATCCTTTGGACCTGTGCACCTCTATTCAATCATCTATGCTCAAAAAATCTTTGCATCTGCAATCTTCTTCGTTCTGCTGTACATCTTCAGATATGTGCATGTCGAAGATGTGTAAAGCTATGCTCCCTTTGCAGCAACCTCTGCAAACATCTAATTTTGCTCAACCCTGATTCGCAAATTTCCTGAATAGTTCTCAAACTTCAAGACCACTTAAAAGAAAATTCATCTTTGCTGCTCATGACAGAAACTCAAACATAGCTATACTCATATATCAGGCAATCTGTTAAGCACACGCTCCCCCTGACAAAGTGCAGAGGTTAGTTAGAAAAGGGTAGGACACCCATCTTTTGTCTGAGGTATTCAAACTGTGCCTTGGGTAATGGTTTGGTAAATATATCAGCAATCTGCTCCATGGAGGGAATGTACTGCAACTGTACCACTATATATCAGCACCGCTTCCATGGAGGAATGTACTGCAACCAACACTTTATTGGCAACCCATCTTTTAAGAAATGATATCAGAGGTATATGCTTCTGCCTTGGAGGAAGGACTGGATTCTTGGAACACTAATAGTACTCATATTATCATAGTGAAGAGGAATTTGGACTTCATATGTTACCTCTAAGTCCACAAGAGCTTGTATCAACCATATTACCTGAGTACAACATGCAACACCTGCAATGTATTCTGCTTCAGGGTAGACAAAGTTATAGAACTTTTCTTCTTGCTTAGCCATGCAACTAATGAATCACCCAAGAAGAATGCACCTTAATTAGTGCTCTTTCTCATCTTATACACTAACAATTGCTGCCTCGAATATGCTATCAGTCGAAGTTTTGATTTAAATTACAAACCGTAAGACAAAGTGCCTTTCAGATGTTTGAATATTCTTTTAACAACTACTAAGTGACTATGTTTAGGCGTGCTTGAAATCTTCCCACCATCCCAACAAAGATGCATTATGTCTCGTCTTGTTATGGTGATGTATAAAAAAACTTCCTATCATAGATCTCTCAGGATGTACTTTGATCCACTTCGGGTAGTATCATCTTTGCTCAATTTGCAACCATAGACCATGGGTGTATCACAGAGAGGCATCTTCCATTTGAAACCTTTCAAAGATCTCCTTTAAATACTTCTCTTTGGGAGAGAAATAAACCTTCATCATTCTGAGTAATTTGAAGACCAAGGAAATATATTGCTTCCAAACATAGACATTCAATTATTTCATCAGATTAGCAAACCATTGAACGAGGAGTGGTTAGTACATCTTAAAAGTAATATCATCAACATAAACTAGCACAACCGCGAAATCAACACCTTCGCATTTTGCATACAAATTGCCATTCCTAATCTTTCTTGAAGCCTTTATCGCGTAGATATTTGTCCAATCTCCCATACCAGTCTCTTGGTGCTTACTTCAACCCATACAATGCTTTTTCAGCTATGTACATAGTCGCTTATCTGTGAGAGAAAACTCGTTGCTCCATATACACTTTCTAAATTTCCATTGATAAATGATGATTTGACGTCCATTTGGTATACTTTGAATTTTTTGTGACATGCATAGGCTAAAACATTCTTATAACTTCCATTCTGCCATAATGATCAAATGTTTCATCAAAGCCCTTGTCCTTCAATCGAAAGCATATCCCTAAGTGCATCAGTCTTGCCTTTATTTTCACACCACCTCGCTCATTTAACTTATTCTTAAAGACCCATTTTGGACCTATGACATTTTTAATCAAGGCTCCAGGCACAAGTTCTGTGTGTTATTCTTTTTCAATCTGGTCCAGCTCCTCATTTATGGCTGCTATCCAGTCTTTGTTTTTACATGCTTCATTAAAGCTTTTTAGTTCAATTGTAGATAAAATGCCATGAGACTTTTTCAGATTCTCACAAAATTTTCCTTTCTAATCAAATACCTTTTAATTTCAATACCAATGATTTGACTTTCGTGATTTTTTCTAATAATTATGGAAGAAGGCTTTACAACCTGCTATTGCATCTCCTCTTCATCCATCTCGCTCATTCTTCCTCCCTGCGACCCTCTTTGGACCGTTTCTTCATCTTTCATCATCCGGGCCCACTTTTCATCATCATTCTGTGGATCATGTCTTCATGTCATTCTTCATCTACTTTAACATTTATGCTGTCAACCATTCTATGTATTCTCTTGTTATAGCATCTGTAGCTTTTGCTATTTGTAGCATATCCTAGAAAGATTCCTTCCATCAGCCCTTCGCTTATCATACTTACCCATATTCTCATCATTATTATTCTTGACGTAACATTTGCTTCCAAAGACCTTTGAAGTGCTTAATAGTAAGGTGTCTTCCAAACCATAGATGATATGGAGTCTTATCACCGTTTGGTCTCAAATGTGCTTTATTAAGAATGTTCACAACTGTATGACCCGTTTCTACCCATAATCTTTGAGAAATATCCTTTTCCTTCATCATTGATCGTGCCATTGTCGGATCGTTTACTGTCTCTTTCTACCAATCATTTTGGTTATATGGTTTCGCACTATGTATTCTTTTCTCATGCCATGCTCATCACATAAAACTTTGAATTGCCTTGAGCTGAACTCTCCTCCTTTGTCGGATCTGATAGCTTTTATTCTCCTTCCGTGGGCCCACCGACAAATAATGCTTTGAAGTGTTTGAATTTGGCAAGCTCTTCATATTTCTCTTTGAGGAACGCTACCCATGTCAATCTCGAATAATCATCAATCACCAACATGAAGAATTTTCTTTGTCAGACCTTCCTTTCTTGATGGGCCACACGTGATCCATAAGGAACTAACTCAAGGGGTTTGCTTGAAGATGGAAACTTTTTGATTTAAACTGACTTCTGGTCGGCCATTTGACATGGCTTACACAATATCATGTGGTTTTGATATTTCCGGAAAATCTCATCAGCCGCTTCCGTTGAGTTTTATTAGATACCAGTGTAAGTGTCCCAGCCTTCGGTGTCACAAATTTTCATCATATTTACTAGATGATATTCTTTCTACCCTTTAGAATGTAAACGTTTTTCACTACCTTTGGCAACTACTTCAGGAGACCTCTTTAATTTTACAACCTTCTTAGTGTAAGCCAGAACTTCACATCCTTTATCACAATATCCGCTTACACTAAGAATATTGTGCTTTAACCCATCTACAACAACACGCTTCCGAAGCTTTTTCCTTTCCATTGCTCGTATCTAACCATTCCTGCTCCTCCACCTTTCCTCGGTGCATTACCTAATGGTTTACGTTTCCATCTTTACGCTCAGATAGTGTAATAAAATTCTCCTTATCTCTCGACATATGCTTTGAACATCCGTTGTCAATGTACCGGGGGTCCTTCTGTTTCTGAACTCAGAGCACAAGGTTACAATGAGATTTATCTTTCTTTCTCCATACATTTTGTTCACCGTATAGTTTCGCTAATTTCATATGCTTCCTTTTCAAATTGCATTCTGTAGCTACGTGTCTAAAGTTAGAATAGTTGTAGCATTTGGTTCATTGTATAAGGAATCAAATGGATTAGCATTTCTATGTTGTATCTCGCCACCTCGTTGTGTTTAGATGATATGTTGTTTTGACATCGATCTGTGAATGTTTCTTAGATTATAAAGACAGTTTGCAGTTTTGTGCCCAAATTTATAGCAGCAGAAACAATAACTATTGAAGAAATTAGCATGCTTGAATCTTAAGACTTCTCAGGGAAGATAATACATTGACTTTGGTCCTCATGTTTGTAATTGACCAGATCGAACTCGCTATTTTTGACCTTTTCCTGGACATTTTTGGTCAAAAGACGAGTTTATTGATTGAGCCAACCTTAGCTTGCTCTTTTTCTTATTCCTTGAGTCTGCTTTTGTTAGAAATGGGCATGTTCATATTTTCATGTCTTAGAACTTTCCAACGCTAATCCTGTAAACTTTCTAATCGCATTGGATGATTCTATATTCTTTAACTTATTGCTGCTTTCATCTTCTTCATATACTAGACCGTGATTATTCTCAGGAGGTCTTTGTCTGCTTAGAATATTGTTCAGCTCCTCCAAGATTTGATACTAGAAATATTCTCATTATACCAAGCTTGATATTTTTCTTAACCTCTTCTTAGCTACAACTTCTAGATGTTCACATCTGATCTATACTTTTCAGCCTAGCTGCTGCTTTGTTTCTTTCAAATTACTTTCAAGTTCTAGTTTCAATAGGGGAATGTCTATTGTATTTGTTTCATACCTAGATTAATAACTGCTTTTGTTTTTCTTTTCTTTGTCTCGGCCTATTTATTTCTTCCAAAGTAACAAGCTCACCTTCCATATCCACTTCTCGGCCCATATCATCCCCTCCAACATTTCAGCTCAAGTTCTTCTATGGTCATGAGCATGAAGTCATATTCTTGGTTTTCATGGGAAGATTCAATATCTGAAGCCAGAGTATCATCATTATTTACAAATGACTTTTCTTTTCTTTTATACTTATTTTCAAGTATTATATATTTCTTTCCTTGGAACCTTTTCTTCATCGTACCGGTTTTGTTCTTTTCCCTTTATGAGGACATTTTGAAGCAAAATGTCCACCCACCACAGTTGAAGCACTTAAAAGGTAGTTTTCCATCATACTTTCCTGATCCAGTTTTTAAACTTCTTACAAATTTTGCCTCGATTTCATCCTGTTCAGACTCAGTACTCTTTTTCTTCTTTGAATGAGGCTTCCTAGATGAGTTTTGATCTCAGGTCGGACCTCATTTCATAAGCTGTTAAATTTCCTAGCAACTGATCAAGATAATGTCTTGAGTTCACTCATCTCTCTATTGCAGAGACTTAGGGATTCACCTCGTAGAGTCTCAAGATTGCATCGTGGTGAGTCATCAATTGTCTTAAACCCTCATAGAATTTACCATTTACCTAACTTCAAGAAAACTTACTTATGTTTTCATCCTCATTCATTCTCAACTGCTCAAATCTTAGTCTATGAGTTTGCAGCCTGGCATCTTTCACTTTCTGCTTCACCTTCATAGCTACTTATCAGCTTTTTCCCACATTTCTTTAGCAAATAGTGATTCACATTTCTCACAAATTCTCGATCTCAGCCTGCACTTCATCAGAATAGCATTCATAGTTTTTGCATTAAAGGTGTATCTAATTTTTCATCTTTAGACGTAAAACACAGCTTGGTTTTGTATATCCTGTTTCTACTACTTCCCAAACATCTCCCCCGTAGAATATTATATGTTCTCATCCTTACCTTCCGTAAGGAAAAAATTGTGCAATTGAAAATGGGTGCCTTGTTGGTGAAACCATCATGACTAGTCATGATTTTATTGCAGGATCTTCCTTACACTAAAGGAACTGCTCTGAGCATAAATTAGAGTTGTATGAACTAACTGAGAGGGGGGTAGAATGCTAGTGTAGATTATTAACCATTTACCTCTCATTTTTAATTTTGAATTATGATGGCTGTATGGAGTCTTTACTCTGAAGTTCAGAGTTATAAACATAAAGCGATAGTATAAAGAACAACAATCAAACACAACATTCATTCACAATTATGAGTCACGATTTTTCAAGAGGAAGCCCAACCTGGGAAAAAACCTCGCCTTCTTAAGATGTTCACAAGCTTCAACTTCGTTACATATCAACTTTTATGAGTAATTCAACTCATAGAGTTACAACCTCTCTGATTGCCGCGACCAACTCGGGTCGAGAGACACCAACTCCCACAATCTCAAAGACCTATCCGGTGGAAGCACCGACTTCCTTTTTTACTTCAGCACAACCTAATGAAGGCACTAACCTTCGATTTTACAAGCACCCACTTCAGGAGAAAGGAGACATAATGCTCTCCCTAGCACCAATTTCTACCAATTCTGGTAGTTTCTGAATAAAAATCTTTCTCAAACAAATTTTTCTTATTCTGACATAGTTTGCTTACCATTTCTGCTATGTCGCTCTGCCTTAATCATCTCTGACCTTCTTAACTGCTCAGCCACAATTTTTTTTTTGCCTTTTGGATTCATCACCTTCACTATTCCTTCAGTTCATTCTCCTTCTTCTGCCACGCAGTTCTCCTCCTTTTTCTACATCTAGAGCGCTTCTTTCTCACTTCAACAGCCTACTATTCATCTCTGCTCAAGACATATGATTCACTACATGCGATATTTTCCATGCCAACTCCAACTACGCTTTCCTTTCTTTCATTCTTTTTTCTTCGCTGCATGCTATCATTCTCCTGATGTCAACTCCATTCTTTGCATGCTCTCCTCTACGCATGCCACATCATGCAACATCGTGTTCTCTCCTGCCTTTAACTCACTAATTTTAGACTAAAAGTCTTTCGCTTTAACTCCAACTCCTAGCTTCTTTTCTTTTATTCGCTCTTCTTTTCCCATGCCAACGCTCGACTGAACCTGCTCTTTACTGCCTCCTCTACACATGCCACCATGCAACTGTTCCGCCAGTCGTGTTCCAGCAAATGTTCCAAAGATTCTGTGTTCCAAGAAATGTTTTAGCATTCGTGTTCCAAAGTAATGTGTTCCATCATTCGGTGTTCCAAAATGTTCCATGATTCGAAGTTCCAAATAATGTGTTCCAAAGATTCTGTGTTCCAAAGATTCGAATTCCAAAGAATAAGGGTTCCATCTTTCAGAAACTCAAATAGTCAGAATCTCCAAATGGTTCTCCAAAGAAATGTTCCAAATACTGTTCCAAAGATTCGTGTTCCAGCAGTCGTGTTCCAGCTTCGTGTTCCAGCAGTCGTGTTCCAGCAGTCGTGTTCCAGCATTTGTGTTCCAGCATTCGTGTTCTAGCATTCACGTTTTAGCATCTGAGATTCATCATTTGTGTTTCAGCATCTACGTTTTAGCATCTGAGATTCAGCATTTGTGTTTCAGTATTTGCGTTCTAGCTTCTATGTTCCAGCATCTCTTGTGCGTGTTCCATAAGCCAACTGATTGCCATCAATGACAACCTTGACCGTCTGCGTCATCTATGCTGTAGCCATATCTCCAACAATCTCCCCCTCAAATGACAACCTTGACCATCTGCGTCATCTCTGCTATAGCCATATATCCAACAACTTTCATCTTAGGGAAGAAGAATAAGACTTGGATATGATTTTAAGCTGCCTTGAAACAAATCCACTTTAAGATCAAACAATATTAATATTAACTCAGATTAAAAAAAAAAAAATTGCCACGATTATAACCAGAAGAGAAGAAAATGAATTCTTTTCCAAAGGAATATAACTTGGTGTGTTTTGATCAAAGGGTAATGATGTCTAAAACAAAATGACTTTAATATCATTGACAGAGCCATTGCTGCTAGAAGACATTCATAGCCTCGACAAGGATGCCATTTAACCCACTCAAGTACTTTAATCCCATCCAATAGTTGTCTATTCATGACATATATAATCCCGTAGAAAGTTGACTTATAAGCACATACCTGCTATCTCTTAAACCTAACATTGCTTCACTATCAGCATGCTTGTTCAATACCCCAATGAAGTTGCCTTGGTATCATGAGTGCATTTACCCGCTGCCAGTGGGTCTGTTTAGTACCCCTATGGGTTTCCACACATTTCCCACACTTAGGTTCTTTCAAACCTCTTATGCCAGTTATAATGATATAATTTAGAGACTTTAAAAATGAAAAGGAGAGTGGGGTGATACTAGATATTGATTATAGGACAGGTATATTGTTGCTCACCATTTATTTTCTTTCACAAATGGAAGTTTTATCATGGTTTAGATATTTTAGATTTCAATTAAGAAATCATCTAGAGGATGGGGAAGTGCTTAAAAGTGATCTTTTAAGAACAGGGACAGTGTAAAAAGTCTAAAGATAATCGTAATTCTCAAAGATCTCGACACGTTTTGGGGATAATACTCTGACAAAAACCGTTTGGGATTTCATAGTACTCAATTGATCAATTATCTGAGTTGAATCTTAGTATCAGAAACTGTTCAAACTATTTCAAATTACTTTCCAATTATAAGTCTTGCAACAAGCATTCCCTTCGACAATTGTTCTTGGATCATAAATAATTCAATCATACAAAAAGAAATAGAAAATTTCAAACACAACAATCAAAGAAAACAAAATTGTATAGTACATGGAATATTTACAGAGTGTTCGATCTTATCTGATCAAGAAAAATAATTTTTGAGGGATTTCCCATTCACTGGCAAAGTGTCTGGTTTCCCTTTTAATTTTTGCATACGAAAGGAGCAAGGACCCAATGTTTCTGCAATAACGAATGGTCCCAACCATAGATTTTGAAACTTGGTGTGTTCCCCTTTATCCTCATGTGCTTTATCCCACCTGAGGACCGAATCTCCTACGTTGAAGTTTCTAACAGAGGATGAACTTGCATCAAACCAGTGTTTAACAAAATTTTGATGTTGATCTAATTTTTGTTTAGCTTGCATTCTGGTTTATTCAAGTTTAAGTAAAGCATTTATTTGACTTTCCAAGTCAGGACATTCTTCTTCCTGAACCTTCTGAGATAACTAGAGTGACGGTAACAAGACATTGGGAGGAAGGATAGCTTCTCTTCCATACAAAAGGAAGAAAGGGGAATTACTAATGGATTCTTTCGGAGTGACCCTGTCAGCCCATAGTTCATTATACATGACATATATAATCCCGTAGAAAGTTGACTTATAAGCACATACCTGCTATCTCTTAAACCTAACATTGCTTCACTGTGAGCATGCTTGTTCAATACCCCAGCGAAGTTGCCTTGGTATCATGAGTGCATTTACCCGCTGCCAGTGGGTCTGTTTAGTACCCCTATGGGTTTCCACACATTTCCCACACTTAGGTTCTTTCAAACCTCTTATGCCAGTTATAATGATATAATTTAGAGACTTTAAAAATGAAAAAGAGAGTGGGGTGATACTAGATATTGATTATAGGACAGGTATATTGTTGCTCACCATTTATTTTCTTTCACAACTGGAAGTTTTATCATGGTTTAGATATTTTAGATTTCAATTAAGAAATCATCTAGAGGATGGGGAAGCGCTTAAAAGTGATCTTTTAAGAATAGGGATAGTGTAAAACGTCTAAAGATAATCGTAATTCCCAAATATCTCGACACGTTTCAGGGCTAATACTCTGACAAAAACCGTTTGGGATTTCATAGTACTCAATTGATCAATTATCTGAGTTGAATCTTAGTATCAGAAACTGTTCAAATTGTTTCAAATTACTTTCCAATTATAAGTCTTGCAACAAGTGTTCCCTTCGACAATTGTTCTTGTATCATAAATAGTTCAATCATACAAAAAGAAATAGAAAATTTCAAACACAACAATCAAAGAAAACAAAATTGTATAGTACATGGAATATTTACAAAGTGTTCGATCTTATCTGATCAAGAAAAATACTTTTTGAGGGATTTCCCATTCACTGGAAAAGTGTCTGGTTTCCCTTTTAAGTTTTGCATACGAAAGGAGCTAGGACCCAATGTTTCTGCAATAACGAATGGTCCCAACCATAGATTTTGAAACTTGGTGTGTTCCCCTTTATCCTCATGTGCTTTATCCCACCTGAGGACCGAATCTCCTACGTTGAAGTTTCTAAAAGAGGATGAACTCGCGTCAAACCAGTGTTTAACAAACTTTTGATGTTGATCTAATTTTTGTTTAGATTGCATTCTGGTTTATTCAAGTTTAAGTAAAGCATTTATTTGACTTTCCAAGTCAGGACATTCTTCCTCCTGAACCTTCTGAGATAACTCGAGTGATGGTAACAAGACATTGGGAGGAAGGATAACTTCTCTTCCATACAAAAGGAAGAAAGGGGAATTACCGATGGATGCTTTCGGAGTGACCCTGTCAGCCCATAGTGCATTATACAAAGCAATGTGCCAATTTTTATGATTATTCGACATTGTTATTTTCAAGATTTTAATCAAATTTTTGTTTGTTTATTCAGCCAAGCCATTTCCCTGGGGGTAGTAACTGGAAGAATATTTTAACTAAATTCCTTTTTATAAAGAAAAAACATTCATGTCTAATGAGGAAAAATAAGAAGCATTGTCGAAAACTAGACATTCAGGTATCCCAAAATGTGTGATGATATGAGAGTTTAAGAACAAAATCACCTGATTAGTGTTGACTACTCTTAAAGGCATGGCTTTAGAACACCTGGTAAAGTAATCTTTTGTCATGATAATGTACTTGTGTTTCTATGAAGAGGATGGGTTAATTGGCCCTATGATATCCAGACCCAATTGTTGGAATGGTGTATCATTTGTAACAGGCTGCAAAGGGAATGCAGCTTTCTTGACTCCTCCTGCAGCCTTTTGACATATTGTGCATTTATGGGCCATGACATGAGCATCTTTAAATAGAGTGGGCCAATAGTACCCAGCTCTAAGGACTTTGTGAGCAGTCATTTCACTGCCAAAGTGACCTTCGACATCGCCTGAATGTAATTCAATCAATACTTTTTCAGATTCTTCCTTCTCTAGGCAACGCAACAATACACCATCAATTTTTTTGCTAAAAAGCACATCATTAATTAATTGAAAGGGTGCAGATCTGAGTCTTAGTGCTCTTTTGTTTTTGGGATTGAGATTTTGAGGGTTTTTCCATGTGTCAAATAAAAATTAATATCATTATACCAGGAATTCGGCATGGTTTGTGCACAACAGCCTTGTGTTTCATTATGCAATGTCTCGACTGGTACTTCTAGTTCATTGTCAGTAAGATTAATTGAATCAGACACTAATTTTCAAAGACCTTGACCCCTAACAATTTGTGTTGGCTTGATTTCAAGATCATATTCTTGAAGAGAGGTCATCCAGTGGGCCCTCTTTTCCCCAAGCTCTTTTTGAACTAATAAATTTCTCATTGCAGGGTAAGGGAGAATGACTTTAGTTCTAGATTTCAAGAGATAAGATCTACAGTGTTTTACTTCTTTAAAAACAAAAAAGGATTGTTTATCAACTACGGGATAATTTAATTCTTCTACTTTAAAAGAAGAACTCATAAATGAAATGGGGATTTCATTATTATCATTGTTTTTCTGGGTGAGTACAACAACATATGATCTATCTAACGTGAATGTATAAAGAGTAAATCCTTTGGAAAAATTAGGACTCATCAAGGATGGATATTTTGTTATATCTTTTCTAATGGAATTAAAAGCCAGGTTTTCTTGTGATCCCCACCTAAAGAGAGAGTCCTTTTTTATCATATTTTGTAGGGGTCTAACCATGTCAGAAAAAATAGGAACAAAACGTCTAACAAAATTTATTTTACCAAGAAAATATTGCATGGCCTTTTTGGACGATGGCGGAGAAAGATTAGCTATGGCTTGAGTATGTTCAAGGTCTATTATCATTCCATACTCTGATTCTATGAATCCAAGCAAATTTCCCTGATCAACAACACAAATCGATTTCTTGGGGTTTAATAAAATACCATACTTCCGACAACGTTCTAACACACTTCTAAGATGAGATAATGTTAAGAACCAAATATCAATATAGCATAGAAAAACCTCAGAAAAAGTACTCAACACTTTGAAAAAGAGATAATTTCAGATAATAATCCTCTTCGAGGGGGTAGCCTCCTTTTACCCCACTTAAATGTTCAAGTACAAGATGATTCAAAATGAAAATGTCTCCTTGGTATATATAGGAAACTAGGAGGTATAATTACAACTAATGGCCTAAAGCCGACATAAATAAAATAACATTAATAATAGAATATGTCCCCAATTAAGGGGTAATGAGCCAATATTAGGGACCAACATGCCCCTCCCCTTGAGACAAGCATTGTCCACAATGCTTGAGTAACTCTGGATTCTTCTGTATAAAAGAATCATCTTCGCAAGTGGAATCTTCAGCCGATAGTTTCCTCCATTTATTGAGATACTCTGAAATGGATCTATTCCTCAGCTGGCAAATTCTTGTGTCAGTGATGGCTTAAGGATCCAATATGATTTTTCCTTCCTCATCAAGTTCCAGCAATATAGTTTGAATTGGGATCTTGTCACCTATAATCTTCTTTAAGCATGAAACATGGAAAACCGGGTGTACTCGTGAAGATCCAGGCAACTCCAATTTGTATGCCATAGTACCAATCTTTTGCAACACCGTATAAGGGCCATAGTACTTTAATGATAATTTATTATCCTTCTTGGCTTGCTTGAGGGACATCTGTTTGTATGGTTGTAGTCTTAAAAACACCCAATCCCCTACTTCAAAACTTCTTTCACTACGATGTTGATCTGCTTGTTGTTTCATGCGATTTTGTGCCATG
>SNQJ01S0002374.1:318014-335170 GCA_010110895.2 Picea sitchensis
CTTTCTTATTTTGTAATTCTTTTCTTTAATTGTCTTCAGGGCCTACATGTACAATTCACTTTGTCATCTTCAAAAATTCATTTCTCCTCAACCATGAGGATCCACGTGACATGCCACATACCACCGGAAAGAGCATGATGCATACTATCCATCCATGGGTGTTATATATACATGTGCATTTTCCTTCATGTCCAAATAACTTCATCAATCTTCTGGTCCAAAACCCATGACTAGGGTTGACATCAATGACAACAACCAATCTTCCAACATTATCTGCATGCAAGTTTAGCCCTAGCTTGTTAGTCCGTAGGGTATTATTTCCCAACAACAGTAATGTGTAGGAATATGAGAAGGATTAATTCAAAAGTACTTCTCAAATACTTCCTCCACCATTTCAAGATTTGAGGAGATAATTCAATCCCATTCCAGGGAGAAGATCATAGAGATTTGGTTGGAATATCTTATCCAAGATATATGAGAGATATGTGTGAGGATTTGAAGGGATTATATTTTGTAATAATGGGAAATAGGTTGAGAGAAAAGTGGATCTGTAGTAATGAGATGGTTATCTTATATTCAAGGCTCTCATGTATAAAAGAGAGTGCTCTCTCTTCATGAGAATTCAATTAGGATTCAATTAGAATATGAAGTAGAGTAGTAATCAAGAAATTAGAATCAGGGAAATCATTAATGGTAGTCAATAGGATTCGAAAGAGAAAGGGATTCTTAGCTTTGATTCATGGTTTTGGTTTTCATGCTTTCATTATTCTTTTATAAAGATTGATTTGATTATTGTAATATAAGATTGTTTCATTGGTGAGATCTCACATATGATGTTGTGTCATTCAAATCTTCACATGTTGTACTTGTTTTTCCTTCATGTAGTTCTCCATTTCTAGATTAATTCCATTTACACAATTTCTCATTCTTAGAGTAATTTCATTTACGCAACTAGATTAATTCAATTTCATTCGTGTGTTAGATTAATGATTCAATTCTAGTCATGTGTTAGATTAATGATTCAATTTCAGTTGTAGATTAAACATTAGATTAGATTAGTCACGCTTCAATCTTACATATACTTTGTGTGTTCTTCGTTAGTTTATGAACCCCAGGTTGACAAATTAGATAGTTGGGAAAGTACTACAACTCAATTAATACAACATTAGTTCGGCCTAATATAACGACTGTCGTTCCCTTGTCATGATTGTTGTTCCTTTTGCAATTCATTTGAACGAAACAATTGTTGTTCCTTTTGTTACGATTGTTGTCCCTTTGCAGGGGTTGCATCTCTAGAGGATAGGTATTGAAAACGGAAGGTAAGAACCTACGTAGGCAACAAGTAAAACACTTGCACCAGCGCCTACCTTTGGATGATGCATAGAGGTTATATTTTAGGACATCTTTAGAGCCCAACATTTTGGCGTCGTTGTCGGGGAAGCTCGATGGATTGAGGTATTAGTTTCTTTTTTGCATTTCAATTCATGCAAGTGTGATATAGACATGCTGGTAATGGGACATAGAAGCTTGTGAGAGGAGGCTCCTCGTGTTCTCTCTACCAACTAGGTAGAAGTAATTTCAATTTCTGCAAATTTCAATTTCTGCAAGATTAGTTTCAATTTCTACAAGTGTGATCTAGACATGTTGGTAAGGGGACATAGAAGCTCGTGAGAGGAAACTCCTCATGTTCTCTCTACCAACTAGGTAGAAGTAACTTCAATTTCTGCAAATTTCAATTTCTGCAAGATTAGTTTCAATTTCTACAAGTGTGATCTAGACATGTTGCTAAGGGGACATAGAATCTCGTGAGAGGAGACTCCTCATGTTCTCCCTACCAACTAGGTAGAACTAATTTCAATCTCTGCAAATTTCAATTTCTGCAAGATTAGTTTAAATTTCTGCAAGTGTGATCTACATGTGTTGGTTCTAAGGGTCATAGAGCTACTTCAGTGTAGATTCCTCACTGTCCCTACCAACTATCAGGAACATTTTAATTTCCGCAATTGTGAAGAGTAATTTTTTTTATGTTTTAGCAAGAGCCTTTTTTTAAGATTTTTCATTTTGATTTGGGTGCTGTAAGAATCCTTTTTTTTCTAACATGATTTAACAATGAATTTAAGCATGGAACAACTCACTCAGATCCTAGCAAAAGTCAAGGTCTCCTCTTCTCTGGAAGAAGAAATCTTGACAGCAGTCGAAAGCTTATTCACTCCTCCTAAGACGAACGAAGAATCAACATACGAAGAACCTTGCATATTTAATGAAGAATCATTAGGTGCGCAAGAGGTCAAGGAGGACAACGAGGAGCTGCAGCATGATCTAAGACAAATTACACCTATGAAAACCTGATCAAACGCTGGTTTCAAGCAAGTAATAGGTTAGATTCATTTAGTTTTTCTTTTTCTTTTTTTGATTTACAGTTTCAACCGCTAATTTCACATACATACATATTCCCAACTGTCAATTGCTAAATTGAAATATTACATTTTTTTATCATTGTTGCGTGCATGGCTACATTGGTTGTTTGATTACACGTAACTAATTTCTCATTTCTAATTAGCGTAGTGTAGGTAGGGTTTTATTTTCAAGTTTGTTTTATTTTTGCTAGAATAAGTATGCTCTCTTCCTGCGCCTTGTTGCGATCTGGAAGATCAAAAAGTAGAAATCAAAGAAATGGCTATGAGTTGTTTTCATGAATGATTTGGTACTGTTGAAGATTTGAATAAAATGTCTAAATCAATTTTTGTCTTCAAATTTCAAAATTAATTTGTCTCCATTTGCTAAAAAAAAAATTATTCAATTTGATTTGTCTCAAATGCTAATAAAATTTCTAGTTTTATTTTAAAAATAAATATACAGAAAAATAAAAATAAATAGAAATAAAAATAAAAATAAAAATAAAAAACAAAATGCAAAATGCAGAAATTGAACTGAAGATATCTCACAAACTAGGATCTGGGTTCTTATTATTTTTGGACAGGAAGTGCATTATGTTATGATAAAAAAACCCAGTAAATTTTAGGACAACTTAGTACACGGTTTTCGAGAAAATCAATATAGTCACCTTCATCCATTTCTCTTATATCTCGAGATCCATGCATCGGATAACTCTAATTTTTGGCATGCAGAAGTATTGGGACCATAGGAACCTTCCCACAAAATTTCATCCAAACCCAGTACATGGTTTTCAAGAAAATCAACATCATCACTTCCAGCCATTTCTCTTATATCTTGAGATCCGTGCATCGGATGGCTCTGATTTTTGGCATGAAGAAGTATTGGGACCATAGGAACCTGCCCACAAAATTCCAACCAAATCTGATTTATAGTTTGTGAGAAAATTGTTTCTGAAGTTTGTTGTAGCAACCTGCAACAGAAACAATAATAATAATAATAATAAAATCGAATGCAATATCACAGTAATAAGAATTGGGTGTAATAGATCTGATTTTATGGATGGATTTTATGGGGTCAAACCCCATCCACGCCCCTCTTTATGCCATATTTTTAGTGATTTAATGCACTTTCTATGCACAACCTTTTGAACACGGGAAACTTCACCAAGATTTGGCAATGATTTGTTATGCATTTTGTTGGAACTCAGCTATTGTTACAGTCTCCCCTAGTTTTAGAAACCATGAGAACGAAAATTATATGCCTATAATGTTGATTGCATGCGAGAAGAAGGATTTTAACTTTTGGGTGCTTTGTTTTCCATTTTTTCGTTAGTCATTTCTATTTTTTTTCTTTTTCTTTTGATATGTAAAACAAAAATAAAATAAAAACTATGAAACCATAAAAATATTAAATTTATTTTATGAAGAAAAACAATAAAAACTAAATAAATAAATAAAACCATACAAAGAAAAAATTATTATGAAAATGAAAAATGTATGGATAAAGAAGTTATTGTTTTAGTTCTGGTTTTACTTCATGTTGTATGTGGTCGAACAGGTAGTGGTATCTACTCAGATCGTGATGATAAAAGTGTTTTCATAAACTCTTTAAGTGCAAGCAAAGAGAACATTTGGATCCCTGTACAATTGCATATAAGAGATACTGCCAATAAATATTTTTTTGAAAACAAATCAAATATTCTAAAATAAAAAATTTGCAAATGGATTTTCACATTTCCTGAAAACATCATTGGAATCATTCTTTTTATGCTAAAATCATTGTGAAATCACTTCACCAGGTATTCACAAAGAGGATTTTCAAAAATGCGCTATCACCAACTGGTAAAAATGAATTTAATTTTTTTTTCATTTGGTTGATAGCGTTAGTATTAATTTTTGCACTTTCTGTTTTCGATATTTTCACACTATTTACTGCAGAATAGTACTAACATTTTACAGGTTCAAAGACGATCAAATTTCTTACAGAAGTGACTTTCAATAATCATAGAAACTTTTCCGAGAAAAAAAAAAAACATGTCTTATTGACTACTTGAAGGAGTTGATTCTCGTTCTACACATCATGGCATTTGTTGTTACACAACATAAAACCATTTTGTGTCATGAATTATTTCCACACATTCCTCCTTCAAAGAAGATTGTTCATCTCTGTGTTGAAGCCCGTCTTCCATTGAATTATCCTTCATGACTTCGCACACGCCTATCTTTCTGAGTTGCATACATCTCTTTAGCTTTTTCAGTTCAGTTTTCTTTGTCAATAAAACTATCCAACTCCCTTTCCATGACTACATTGCCTTTCCATAAGCACTATTACTCCTGAGATCTTTTCATTTATAGTCCTACCACTCTTTTTATCAGAACTCGCGTTGACTGATGTGGGATTCCTTAAGGCCCACCTTTCAACAAGTCTTGCCCCATCGACCTCAACACCTTATCTGGGATATAGACTAGAGTCCATTTTGAGTACCTGGAGGCTTGCATTCCTTAATGGAAAGTTATCTCACTGACAATGATCGGAATACATCAATGTCCCTTGATCGTCAGATCTTGCAAGTGGCTTAACATCAGCTCATTCATTCGCACTTCGCAAGATGTACTCGGGTACCTTGGCACTCATTGACATCAATGGTGAGTTGCCTCGCATTCGTTAACGATATTCATCATTGGTTAGTAATCCAATGATTTCTTTTCATGCTCGACATCGACACATTCATTCACATGATTAGAAATGTACCATCAGGTTTAGCAGAAGGTGAAGAATTTACACTTTTCATGACTCTATCAGCAGTTATAGCAGCATGACTTCAGCCATATGAGAGTACCATAGTTCCACTTTCATACTTTCTCTTTTCCATGATTCATTCAGTAGTAGTTCAGATTCCTCCAGTTCACATTCTTTGATCCAGCAGACAGAAGTCATCGCTATAGCAGCAGACACTTTTCACATGATCCTGCAGCAATGACATCTTCCATGCTCTAGCAGCCGCATTAACCATATTCCTATTGCATAGTTCATCAACATTTTTGGTAAGTGGAGGTATGTTATTTTCTAAACTTTAATCATGTACTTCCTCAACTGCTAGCAATGAATAATTTGGAAAATTCCCTCACCAAGTCCTTTTCCTTTTCACTTCTATGACTTATGCCACGTTGCATGAGGACATGCAACAAGTTAAGTTGGGGGGGTAGGGGACTTTATACACTATCATCACTCCACTTTTCCACTACCATCATTCCATTTTTCATCTCATTTACAATTTATGAACATTTCTTTTCCAACGATACTCTATTGCACTTTGCTTCATAAGCATTGTTATACATATTGGCATGATTTACACATATACAGAAAAAAGGGATTTCTTATACTCAGTGATGCTTTCCTTATGCACATTGATAGCATATATTTTCCAGTAAGAATATGGGCAAATTATTATCATAACAGCAAGAGAAAAAATAACGACATGAATGTTGATAACACAAGAACCAACATTCTTTATATTCATGGTTTTCACACAAGAACCAACCATAAGAAAATGTCAATTGTTACTCATGTAAATCCCATCCTGGAAAACATTCATTATCATCACTCAACGCCAACGTTCGGATGCCAAAATTTCTTGAGAAGATCCATACATGGTTGCATGAGGACATGCAACAAGTTAAGTTGGGGGGTATGTTGGGGCTCAGAAATGTCCTATTTTCATCCACCTTTCCCTTCATCATTCTCCACATTTCATCGCCCCATTAACCTTTCATGATATCATTTCCATAAATATACTTGGGTTTCACCTAATTGTTCTCCACTTTATTCATTTTAGTATTTAAAAGTAATTTGTGATTAAATGTTAGCAAATCAACATGTTTTCATATATATCTCAAATATGTGTGAGCTTTGTAATGTGTAGGAATATGAGAAGGATTAATTCAAAAGTACTTCTCAAATACTTCCTCCACCATTTCAATATTTGAGGAGATAATTTAAGCCCATTCCAAGGAGAAGATCATAGAGATTTCGTTGGAATATCTTATCCAAGATATATGAGAGATATGTGTGAGGATTTGAAGGGATTATATTTTGTAATAATGGGAAATAGGTTCAGAGAAAAGTGGATCTGTAATAATGAGATGGTTATCTTATCTTCAAGGCTCTCATGTATAAAAAAGAGTGCTCTCTCTTCATGAGAATTTAATTAGGATTCAATTAGAATATGAATTAGAGTAGTAATTAAGAAATTAGAATCAGAGTAGTCATTAATGGTAGTCATTAGGATTCGAAAGAGAAAGGGATTCTTAGCTTTGATTCATGGTTTTGGTTTTCATGCTTTCATTATTCTTTAATAAAGATTGATTTGATTATTGTAATATAAGATTGTTTCATTGGTGAGATCTCACATATAATGTTGTGTCATTCAACTCTTCACATGTTGTACTTGTTTTTCCTTCATGTAGTTCTTCATTTCTAGATTAATTCCATTTACGCAATTTCCCATTCTTAGAGTAATCTCATTTACGCAACTAGATTAATTCAATTTCAGTCATGTGTTAGATTAATGATTCAATTTCAGTCGTGTGTTAGATTAATGATTCAATTTCAGTTGTAGCTTAAACATTAGATTAGATTAGTCATGCTTCAATCTTGCATATACTTTGTGTGTTCTTCGTCAGTTTACGAACCTCGGGTTGACAAATTAGATAGTTGGGCAAGTACTACAACTCAATTAATACAACATTAGTTCAGCCCAATATAACGACTGTCGTTCCCTTGTCACGATTGTTGTTCCTTTTGTTGTTCATTTGAATGGAACAATTGTTGTTCCTTTGTAAGGGTTGCATCTCTGGAGGACGGGTATTGAAAATGGAAGGTAAGAACCTATGTAGGCAATAAGTAAAACACTTGCACCAACGCCTACCTTTGGATGATGCATGGAGGTTATATTTTAGGACATCTTTAGAGCCCAACAGCAAGTGTGCATTCTTCAGTGTTGAATTTATCTTGCTTCCTTATCCATATCCTTTGTGGTTCTTACTTATAACTATTGATATTTTTTTTTTATTCTCTTGGAGGAACAATCAATCTACAATCCTTGGCCATGTGACCAAAATTATTTCATTTGTAGCATTCTATTTCATCACTCAGAGATCCAAATTTGTTGTAGTTTATGTTATGTGTTTCATGAGGCCATCTTGGATAACCATTCCTCGTGCAATATTCATAGTTTCTTTTGTTCTTGGCATAGGTTCTACAATTGAAAGCTTTGTGCCCAAAATTGTTACATGAATAACATAAACCAAGAAAAATATTTTGATACTTGGGGTTGGAAGATCTTTTGAATGGTATTTCTCTTCTGAATCCTTCTTCTTCTCGGGGTATTTCTATTGCTGGCTATTGTTGATTCCAAATTCTGAATCTTCTAGGTGGTGTAGTGTCTTTGTAATCTTCTTATTGGATCTTCTTTCCTTCTTCCTTCTTAGGAGAGCCTTTGATTGTTTCTTCATAACTTCTTTGTTCTTCTTCTTGTTTTGTTGTATTAGAGCTCGATCCTTTCTCTATCTACATCTGGTTGTATCCTAGCCCAGACCTATCATACTATGACCTTTGATTGTTGATTATTTCATCCAATATTTTGGCGTTATTCTGCTTCACATCTTTCTTCTGAAGATATTTTCTTATTTAATCACTGGAAGTTTGATATTTAATAATGGATAAGAAATGTGATTTTACTAAACATGGATTACCTTTGTTTGATGGACACAATTATGCTTTTTGGAGTATCAGGATGAAGTTGTTTTGTAGTCTCAAGGAGTAGATGTTTGGCAAGATGTATTGATGAATATAAGGCTCCAACAACAGTTCCAATAGATGTTGCAGGGAAGAAACTCTATGAGAGTAATTCCAAAGATATGTATGCAATACTTGGAGGATTGGCAGGTTCAGAATTCATTAAAGTAATGCATTGTGAGTCAGCAAAAGAGCTATGGGACAAACTGAAGAATGTATATGAAGGAGATACTAAGGTAAAGAATGTTAAATTACAATCATATAGAATTCAATTTGAAAGTTTAAAGATGGAAGAATCTGAAGATATAGCTACCTATTTCTTACGTATTGACGAAGTAATCAATACTATGAGAGGTTTAGGAGAAACAATTGGAAATGGTATTATTATACAAAAAGTGCTTAGATCTTTACCTACAAGATTTGATTCCAAAATATCTACTTTAGAAGAAAGAACTAATATTGTTACATTATTAATGGATGAGTTACAAGGAATACTAACAGCATATGAGATGAGGACATCTAATGAGAATCCTTCCAATAAGGAAGCATCTTTCAAGGTAGCAAAGAAGGACAAGAAAAAGGTTGAAACAGAAACCAGTAATCATGAGGATTCAGAAGAAGACATGGAAGAAGCTAACTTTGTCAAAAATCTAAAAAGAGGTACTGGAAAGTACAAAGGTAAACTTCCTCTGAAGTTCTTTGATTGTGGTAGAATAGGGAATTTTTCTTCTAAGTGTCCTTTCAATAAACATTCTGATGGATAAGAATAAAGTAACATAAAAAACAAAAAATATAAGAAAATGTATAAGAAGCCATTTCAAAGAAATTCTTATAAAAAGAAAAATCTATTCATCAAAAATAATAGTGAATACTCATATATAGATAAAAGTGTTCAAAGCTCAGATATAAGACTTTTTATGGCTATGGAAAATCAGAATGATAAAATTATTGAAGAAGAAGAAGGTGAAGTTGACCTGGAAGCTGAACTTGTAAGTGCTTTGTTTGAACTAAAGAAAGTAAGAAGAGAATGTAAACAATTCAAAAGAGAAATTGAGAATCTAGAATTTGAATTACAGAAATCAAATGGTTTAATTGAGAGCACTAAAATCATGTTAGTTGACTTAAAGCTTAAAATAGAAGAGGCTAGAGTGGCTGAAGAAGCTCTAACTAAAATGCTTGCAGAAAAGGATAAGGAAAATGAAGGTTTAAAATTTGAAGTAGTCTCATTAAGAAAGAAAGTACAAGAAAATAATATGAATCATAGTTCTCAAGTGTTGGATCAAATTATTTGTAGTCAAAGATCAACATATGATAAGACTGGAATTGGTTATAAATCTGCAGTAACTAATGGATGTTCTAGTTCAAGTGTTGAGAAAGCAGGAACAGAGGATAATCATAAGAAAATTACTAGAAAGAAGATTGAATCAGAAAGGGAAGAAGAGAATAAGCCTTCAACAGTGCATAGAAGAAGTTATGACAGACATCAAAATAGGTTTGAAGGCTATTGTTTATTTTGTTATAAGTATGGACATAAGCCTGCATTTTGTAATAGTTTCTCAAGAAAGATAAATTCACATAACAATCATGAAAGGTCTAATTTTGAATATGGAAGAAGACATAGTAAAACGAGTCAAAGTAATATAAATTATTCTTACAACAGATTTGACACTTTAAGATACGAGACCGAATGTTATAAGTGCAACAACTTTGGGCATATGTCAAGAAATTGTCCTATGAAATTTCAAAAATTTAATGAACTTATTTACATAGATCTGAAAACCAAATATTGGAAAAAGAAGAGTGAAAATTTGAACACTGAAAAATGCATCATAGCTCTACAAGTAGATCATAAAGTTAAGTGGTGTGTGGACTGCTGGAGTCGCCTTTGTTTTTTCTAGCCCATCTCGAATTTCATATCTTAATGCTCGAAATCGAAAGATGGTTTTCGTATTTTCCATATGTGGTTTCAAAATCTCTAAAGTCTTATCATGTGAGCGGCGATAACTATTGTACTCTCAAAGCGAGTTCTACTTTTCATCAAATATTTTTCCCTCCTTTGTTCTACCTCAGGATTTTGTATGTCGGACGCTATAGACCACATAGTTCACAAGTCCCGAACAACGAAACAGAGAAATCATTTTAAAATTTTACCCAGGTCAGTAACGAGAGTAAAATTTTCCCAAGTCATGGTTAAACATCATCGGGTTTTCATGTCTCAGCGTTTACTAAATCCAAAAGTCTTACTGTCATAACCCCGATAGCAGAAACCACGAATTTCTTGTTTTAGTAACCCGTGTCAAGGTTAAAGGTAAAATCTTAGCCATGGTTAAGTTCTGTCAGAAATTCACAACTCGGCGTGTTCTCTTTTAAAAAGCTACATTGTTAAAGCCCCGAGTCACAAAGTTGCAATAAAGATATGAACATAATTAATTAAACACTTAATCCGATTTTATCCTCCCTTTTAATTAAAACAATTCATCGTGATCTCGCGGTTTCGCAACTCGGCATGCAAACTTCTCGAAAGCTATACCTTCAAAGCTTCGAGTCGCGATATGGCAATATAAATAATTACGTAATTAATTAAGCACCTAATCACAATCACGTTTTTATTAACCAAAGTCAATCATCGCAAATTCGAGTGTTAGAGGTTCGAAGGGTTAAAGTAAAAATTCCCGATACAACGAGTACTGAAAGATTAATTAACTTTGGTAAAACCAGAGTAATTGAGCTAAACCAGTATCTCTCGTGATTTGATGCATGCACAGTTTATGAGGCAGTATTAATTTTTCCTTACGCCAACTAACATTTCAAACCGCCAAAATTTATGACATTAATTAGAAACAAGGCGAATCGACAAATAAAGATTGGGTTTTTATTGCTAAATTTAATTTTAAGCGTGATTTGACCAATTTGTTCTTAAAAAGTACCTAGTCTTCGAATATATAGAGCTGTTATTCGTTATTACAAATTCATTTCTATATTACACAGAGCACACTTTCTCAGCGAGCTAATTTCTGTATGTATACATATTTTTATCGCAGAAGAGCTAAAGCAGAATCTCTCGTCATGGCCCCGCGAAAAGTGTCTAAAGCCAACGTTGAGGTTTCAGGACAAGGTTCGGAAAATGACACTGATACTTCACCTCGAAGTGTCGACTCTATCCCGAAATGGTCATTCATTTCTAATGTGCTACAGGCCAAATTAGTGGATTATTCTGATGATTCCAGTGACAATGAAAAAGACGACATAACCACCAAATAAAAGATCATCATTCAATCGGGAATGCATAAAGTAGTGGCCAGGCCACGAATGCTCCCTTACTATGATATGGTCCGGTGGGCATTAGACCATGTGGACATACCAACCAGAACCATCATCAATGAGCAGAAGGTCACCATCAGGACTTTCAAACCTGAACAACTGCAAGCTATGTACAAGTTTCCCACCGTGTCCGACCTTACATATGATGCCAAATTATTGGAGAAGTTCAAACAGAAGGAATGTGTACAGTATGACAAGACTATGTCCATCTTAATTAGAGATTGGGTTTCGCACCCTGCGAAGTTCAGGGCAGACAGTAATGGTATATATTCAATAGCTTCCTTGGAACCACAATTCAAGTATATAGCTATGATGACCTGTAGATTATACGGGAGAGAGGACACCTCACATTTATTTCTTCAATGGGTGCCTCTAATATATCAAGTCGACAAAGTTTGTTCCTTCGACTGGGCGAAAATGTTGTCTGATAGCTTGACCAGTCGGGTTATAGAGTATCGGGCGTAGAAAGAGAGCGGAAAGATTTCTTCATTTTTTATGTCCGCGTACATTATGGATGCCATGTGCTTTATAACACCCTTTCCCTTAATGAGCTGGAGTTGGACTCCAGCAGAGGCCGAGCCCATCCACGTCTATCATTCGAAATTGTGGGAAAACAAAGTGGTTGATTTCGTATATGAAATCTTTAACTGGGTAATGGTACCACTGCATGTCACTATTTTCGTCCACCCGCCACCAAGGATCTCAGACAGTATAGTAATGAATTTGACCAGTATAGCTGACTGGTATGCAGAAGCCAAATTCTCATATCTCAGATTTTTTGGGGCTTCTATTCCCCCGCATGCATTGCCATTATTCATCCCCGGCAAGTTGGCATGTCGTGAGGTTGCTAGACAAATAGTAATCAGTGGCATAAGCAAAGAGCTTAAGGGATACTCAAAGAATGTATGGCCACCTTTTCCTATTCATTTAAATTCATATTCTTTGTTAGATTTCGAGCATGCTAAAGCTGAGGCAGCAGCCCTGAAAGACCTAAAATTAGTCCTTATTGAATTCAAGAAGCACGATCCGCAAAGGGTCATGAGTAATCATTTGGCCAGTTGCGGACTCAAGAGATTCGAGCATGAAAATTCACCCTCGGATGACATTTTCCGAGGCGCAAGATCTTATGCTGAGATTTTATCTTGGATACAAACCCTGGCACCTGAAGAGAGGGCCGATGTTCTGAAATTCCAAGAACATCGACGTAGTTGTCTTCCCGCTGTATTATGGGGTGAGAATCCAAGTACAGCAGAGGTGAAACAAAAAGATGTCGAAGGCTCCAAAGATGCGACACCCAGTCAAGAAAAACACCAGGACAAGGAAGAGAAAACTAAGAGTCTGAAAGTAGAGATAAAGACTCCCAACCCGCCGAAAAAGCAGACTCTGGTTACTACTCCGGGGAAATCAGCTAAGCAAATTAGAGATCCTATCGCATCCATTACTCCTTTGCAGTCTACTCAGGGAAATATTGAGGCAGGGTGGATTGTAAATGAAGAATTGAGGCCTATAAAGGTGGAAAAGCTCCGTCCAAATGAGTTCTTCTTTGATAAGAAGAGAAAGGCAGTGGTAAAGAGAGAATTCTACCAGGAAGGGGAATCGACAACCAAGAAATACAAAGTATTGACTGATGGGAAATACAAGAAGAATGAACAGTTCACGACAGAAATAGTGGGACATTAGGGGCATATGCCACAACGAATCAATTTTCAGTCAAGGTTTTGAAAAACTAGCTGAAATGAAAAAATCGCCTCATCAAAACCCTAGAAGCCAAACTAGCCATAGCAACAGAGGCTGCCAAGGACCAGGCGAGTGTAGGGATAGAGCAAGCAAGGTTGGCCAATAAAAGTGAGATAGAGCTACTCAAGACTAAGCTCAAACAAGAAGAGCTGGTGGTTCGGAATGGTCAGATACAAGCGGGCCAACAAAAAGACTTGATCGAACAACTACAAGCTAGAGTGGAAATCATCGAAAGTAAAGTTATAAAAATCGAGATGTTCCAGTCTCAGGAGATGGAGATTCGGAGAAGAGTTTCTGTGACCTAGCGAAATTTACTCGCCAAGGTAGAGGTGATTTGGGACAACTGCTTATTGGTTAATCAAGTTTTGGAAAATTTATCTGTTAGAGAAAGAGAAGATGGAGTAGCACGGGTTGCTTTTCAAGAGGCTGTGATAGCTACAAACAACAGGGAATCAGGAAGTACTCCCAGGTTTCCCATTTCGGAGCAGACCAGAGGAAATATTCTATTAAAAGAATGGGAGCACAACATCTCAGAAGGTAAGCTGCAAGCCAACAAAGTAACGAAATCCTTAGAAGAGGCTTTTAGTTCTATAGACAATAATCTGTTAGGCATTGATAGTGAAGGTAATGCCGAGGCATTAATTCAAATGAATATGGCGAAAATCTCACTTGATTTAAATGAAAAAGAGGAAATAGATTTGGCCGAGATCTCACAAGTGACTATGGTAGACATAGTCCAAATAGATAAATGTATGATTAAACCAAGTGTACAATTGTGCGCTATCGACATCATAAACAGACAGATGGAAGAAAGGTTATCGCAATTAGCCCAATATTGTTACTCTTTTGAAGCCAATTGTCAAGCGGAACCGTCAAGGCTTATATCTCAGCTGGTGGAAATATGTTTCACCTGCACCGAGCATGCGCGAGGACAAGCTTCTGGCACCAAATAAAGACAGAGAGGAAGAAATGGAACGATTGCTCTCCTCCCTATCATAACTGAAAATTTTGCAACGATTGAGATTCCATCTTACTGTAAAACTGTATAAATATACCATAGAAAGAAAGAAAAAAGGGTTGGACCATTTTGTGTTGATTGTAATAGAGGTTTTACCTTTTGAGAGTTAATATAAAGCAAATCCAAAGATTCTCAATTCCGTCACGACTGTGTTATGAGTTTGTTTTCTTGTATCTCATATTTCGTTTCATTTCATATTTGTATCTGATGAATGCTTCGCTATAATTTAGTACAACCTCTACTATAGTGAATGAATTTTGGTTTTCTATATTGTTTACTGTTTTTCCTCTGTACCATCTATCAGCAAGTATAAGACTAGTCAACACTTTCAAAATTCTATATATATTTTATGCTTCATCGGGTTATTTTTTTACAATTTTCTTCTTCTGTTTATACGTGAAATTCTCCCTTGATAGGAGCCTTACTCGATAGACAGCTAACTATTTTCTCCCACCTCATACATTTTATTAAAGCATAACTCAGTTACGGGAAAGGGCCTTTGATTTTCACCCCCTGTTCATTCCTGAAACTGTAAACTCTCTTTTATGTGACTGAATTGAGACAACACTTAAATTCCCCCTGAGGTTTTTCTTATTTTAATTTTCTTCCATGACTGTCCCTGTATCAAGATAGCCTAATATCGAACCTGGAATATCAGATCAAACACATATCACCTGAAACCTTTTTGATACTATTCTTAAAACTACCACTACCCGGGTTGAACTCGAACGATCATGGGCAGCGATTAAACGAGATATAAATATCCAGGAACAGTTGGAAGCTAGACAACGCCAACACAGAAATCATCCCTAGTTTCCCTTGCCGAAGGTTGACGTTTCTCTTTTCTCTACCCTTTACTCACTTTTGGATGCCTAGACACTGTACTTCTAAGCCTTAAGTACAGACTCTGGAACAACATCTTTTTGGCGTCATTGTTGGGGACCGAAGTTACGAAATCTTTTTCCCTGGGAAAACAACATTTATTTCATTGAAAGTGCCACCCTTTGATAGTGAACGAAGAGTGCACATCGTTTAAAGGCTTTCCAATCTTTCACTTGGTGACTCCATGACTAATAAGATGGCATCTGAATGAAGGAATACCAGGCAAAACCCGGATGGTAAACAGACCACACCCATTACCAACCCTAAGAAAATTTTAAAGACGAGAGGATCTCTTAAGACAACCCCTGCAGTCTATCAGCCTAAATACCCGCAACTGAAGACCAAAAGTTCTTCCGAACCTTTGACTTCATGCGGCCCTCTCTTCGAAACTAAGGATATAACATTGAATTACTCTGAAGCTAGAAGCAAAACTACTCCGATAACCCCTACAGAACAAAAAGGAAAAAGTCTTGTAGAAAATTTATATACTGCCGATATATCATCGACTCTTCAGTTGAATTTCGCGACCCCACACAGTCTCGAAGATTATTCCACGCATCCAGCTTCCACACCCATTGGTTCCCCTGATTACATCTCTTGCAAGTCTGAAGATCCAAGCCCTCGCATCCCTTACCAGTCATCCTCAGATTTTTCACCCCGCAAAGAAAGTAAAGATTCACATTTAGTCTTTCAAAACCCCCTTTACAACTTTCCACTAATAACAATGGAAGCTGTCGGAGGAGGAGGTGAAAGGTTTATCGGAGGAGGAGGGGGAGGAGCTCCTAGAGGAGGAGCTGGAGGCCAAGGGCCTGCCCCCCCTCCCAGAGTGTTTGCGAAAGTGGCAGCAAGATACGCTCCCTTGGTATTGCCCATTCCTCTGCACGACCTTCCTGAAAATTATATAAAAAATTTGTCGAAATTCAATGGGGAAGGAGATCTAACCGCAGCCAAACACATTAATTTCTTTGATCAATTCACAGACATCCTAGGTATAGAACATGAGGACGTGTATTCAAGGCTTCTTGTCCAAACCTTCGAAGGCCAGGTCCGAACTTGGTTTCAGAGTCTACCTGCGACATCTATCTTGTCTTATGACGCCTTGGAAGATGCTTTCCTTAGACAATGGGGTGAAAGAAAAAACCACCTATATTATTTAACCGAATTTGGGTCTTTAAGAAAAAAGAATTTAGAAATAGTTATGGAGTTTATTCAAAGATTCAACAAGCTATAGAACAAAATCCCAGCCGAGGTTAAACCGTCCCAACCCGCGGCCAAAGTAACTTTCGCAGGGGCTTTCGAACCAGATTTTGCACTCCTTTTGCGAGAAAGAAGGGGAGCCACTCTAAACCGAATGCAAGATGATGTTGTAGAAATTGAGTCAAATATGATGGCTTCTGGTAATCTTAAATCTAAATTAGAAATGGGAAACCGAGAAACTAAACGCTTTAGAGAACAAGCAGGGCCGGCAGGATCTAATAGATACACAGATGACAAAGTAGATGATATGGCCAGGGTAATTAAGAAACTATCTAATAAAATATCCAAAATGGAGCTAGAACAGGCCAAAGTTGATTCTTTCGCCAAAAAGGATTTCAAGAGGAACCCCAACCCCCTGAACCAGCAAAGACAGATAAAAAACGAAGATCAAAAAATACAAGCTCCCCTAAAGAATGAAAATTTTATAGGAGCGAATGATCTCCAAGATTTTGGAGATTCGGATAATGATTGTTAATGCTTATGCCATTATTATAGTTCTTTGCATTTCAATAGATAAGAGCATAATAAGAACAAGATCACTGAGAAATACACATTCACAAGAGACACAGCATTTATCCTGGGAAACCCTCTAGGGGAAGAAAACGCAGCAAAAACTTCCTTATCATAAATGGCTTATACAATGTTCAAGAGATAACTCAAACCAATACAGAAAGTCCTCCCCAAGAGATGCGCCACCCTTCTTCTCCTCTCTCCAACTTCTAATTGCAGCTTGCCTCATAAGAGAATG
>SNQJ01S0002374.1:335180-348073 GCA_010110895.2 Picea sitchensis
TGAGGTGCTAGCCTCTTATTTATATCAATCTGGCACATGTGAAGAGTCACCATCTGGCAGGGCCGACCTCTCACTCTGGGTGGGTAAACCCACCTTTAATTAATTCTAGCTCTTCCATTATAACTGATGGGGCCGCCTTCTTATTCTGCCCTTTGTAATTGTCTGATGACCAATCCACAAAAGGGGATTTGGTCCTTATACAATTACCGACATGATTAATCCTCAATGGCGATTTAATCCAATAACAAAATAATAATAATGACATGATTAATCCACAATGGGGATTTAATCCAATAACAAAATAATAATAAGAATGCTCTTCGCAGTTACATTATTTCAACAATGATGTCACGAACTTCGGTGATGACTGCACACAACTGTATCTGACTAGAGAAGATTATGAAAAATTTCTAAACACTCAACAACCGTCAGTTAAGGGTGAAGAAAGAGATCATACTGACCTTTGTGGCTCTCAACAAGAAACCGAAATGATAATGGCCGAAGTCCAACCTAAGCATAACTTGAGATCTAAGAGTAAGCCCATTTCAACTACTCAACCTAAGAAAATTCTCCCAAGAGGTCAAACTTATGAGCCTACTCTGGAAGAAACCCTATTACCTAACAACAAAGTGAAAGTAGTAAGAACATAAGAGTCTGAAGTGGGAAAAGTTGAGACCCAAGCACAAAGAACCGAAATAGCTAATAAAATTACGCCTTCAACCAAGACCATGAGTAATAAAGCAGTCCAAACGAATAAGTCGGAAAGGAAGGATTTGGAAGTCCCAACTAAAGAAATAGACAAGGTGAGCAGAGTTTTCAGTTTTGAAAACGAGATAAATAAAATTAAGATACCAATCCCTCTGGTAGAATTAGCAAAAAACCTAGTTTATCGGAAGCAGATTACCAAAGTGATAGGTATCTCAGAGCTAGAAAGCCAGTCTGATGTTTTAAACCTGGAATATGATAAACCCAACATCACTTTTGGTCCACATTTTGAAGGGGCCAAAGACATTCTTGCTCCCTTTTATATCACCTTAAATGTATACGATCAACTGCTACATAATTGCATGTTAGACTCTGGAGCCTCCCATAACGTGATGCCTAAAATTATTATGGACAAATTTGGTCTCCAGATCACCAGAGCTTACATAGATCTTTACTCTTTTGACTCGAGAAGGGTTAAGTGTATGGGGATGATAAAGGATTTAGTATTTACCCTGGCACAGGTCCCAGTTAAGAGTATCTTGATGGATGTGGTTATTGTTGATATTCCCCCTAAGTATGGATTACTGTTGTCTAGGTCATGGGGAGCCAAGCTGGGGGGTTCTCTTCAACTGGATATGACGTTCGCCACAATTCTTGTGTTTGGTGGGAAATTTTCTCGGTTGTACAGAGAGACGAGGTTAGCATATACAGTAAGCGACCCTCAAAATCCGAACAATTTCCCTATTTACATTGCAAATCAAGATTTAGGAAATTGTATCTTATCTTTTGATGACGGTTTAGATGGTTGTCCAGAAGAAAATGATATAGAACAGAAAGAGTCAGGTTACATGACCAAGGATATGTGTAGCACCGGTATCTGGAAAATGTTTTTTGATGGTGCCTCATCTTGTGAAGGGGCTGGTGCAGGAGTTCTTTTAGTGGCTTCTGAAGGAAATTTCATTGTTCCTTTTTCTTACAGAATGCAATGGGATATAGATTATACTAACAACGTATGTGAATATGAAGCATTGGTCTTAGGATTAGAGGCTGCCAGGAAGCTAAAAATAAATAACCTAAAGGTATACAGAGATGCAGAGTTAATAGTCAAACAAATAAATCGACAGTACCAAGCCAAGCATCCCAGATTAAGATCATACAAGAATTGTGCCTGGGATCTGATGGAAAACTTTTTCTTGTCCGTAAATGTCCATTTCATCCCACGCGCAGAGAACTTACATGTTGATGCATTAGCTAAAGTGGCTTCAACTTTCACTCCTCCTATAACCTTTAAATTAAAGTATCACATAGATATAAGACACAGACCATCTATACCATATAATATCCAACACTGGTAGGTTTTTGAGGATGACGAACAAATTAAGAAGTTTCTTGAAGCAGTAGGTGAATTTTTCGAAACTCATGCAGACCAAGAAAATCAAAATGACCAGATATGGATCATGCAAGAAGGGGAGGATCCTCAAGCTTTCCAACACAAAATCGCAAATCATCATATGTTGGTCCTAAAAAACAACCAGATTCCAAAAGGACTAATTCCTCTGGAAAGACTGTTTGATCAAAACGACATACCTGTAAAATCCACCTTACAACCCCAACCAGAAGAGGTTGAGGACTATGACATAGGAACCAAAGAAGAGTCTAGGATGGTTAAAATATCTAAACTTCTTCCCCCTGAAATAAAAGACAAATATAAGGACCTACTCAGAGAATTTAAGGACATTTTCGCCTGGTCTTATGATGAGTTAAGAACTTATGACACTACCGTGATCGATCACAAGATACCTTTAAAAACTGGGGTCAAACCTTTTAGACAAAAGCTTAGGCAGATCAACCCTATTTTATTACCTGTGGTCGAGAGAGAAGTGAAGAAACTTTTGGAGGCGAAAATTATAGTACCTCTGAGATATTCTGACTGGGTGGCGAATCTGGTCCCAGTCCGAAAAAAGAGTGGAGAAATCAGACTGTGCGTGGATTTCAGAAATTTAAATAAGTCATCTCTTAAAGACAACTATCCGCTACCTAAAATGGATCATGTGCTAGAAAGGGTAGTTGGGGCGAATAGAATATCTATGATTGAGGGTTTCTCTGGATATAATCAAATTTCCGTGAATGAACAAGATAAAGAAAAAACATCTTTTACTACTCCTTAGGGTACGTTCATGTATGATAAGATGCCTTTCGGTTTGATGAATGCAGGAGCCACGTTCCAACGCACCATGGATCGCTTTCATCGGAGAAAGGGATAAGTTCGTAGTCATCTATCTCGATGATTTAACAGTCTTCTCCAAATCTAACAAAGAACATCTGGTACATCTTAAACAAACATTCGAGAAGTGTCGCAGGTTTGCTCTATCCTTAAACCCCAAGAAATCACACTTCACCATGCAAGAGGGTAAATTACTAGGTCATATTGTATCTAAGGATGGAATTAAGATTGATCCTAAGAGGGTTGAAGCAATAGATACTATAAACATTCCCAAAAATGTAAAAGAAATTCAATCTTTCTTAGGAAAAATAATTTTTTTACAAAGATTTGTCCCGAATTTCGCTGAAATTGTAAAATTGATCACAGATATGCTGAAAAATAATGGCGAAGTAAAGTGGACAATAGAAGCCAAAGAGTCGTTCACACATATTAATAAAGTGATAGCCGAGGCACCTGTATTGGCAAGTCCCGATTATCTGAAAGACTTTCTTATTTTTTCATTTGCCTCTGAACACATGATTGTTGCGGTGATCCTCCAAAAGAACGAACAGGGTTTCAAACAATCGATCGCCTTTTTCAGCAAGAGCCTCAGAGACGCAAAACTTAAATATGATATAATAGAAAAACAAGTGTACTCCATGGTAAAAGCACTGAAGGCATTTAGAACATATGTGTTGCACTCCAAGATCATTGTGTACGTACCAACCAGTTCTGTGAAAGATATTTTGGTACAACCAGACAGTGACGGGAAAAGAGGACGATGGCTGGCCAAGATTCAAGAATTTGACTTGGAAATCAAACCTACTGAATTAATAAAAGGACAAGGCATGGCCAAACTTTTGGCTGAATCAAATCTCAGAGCTCTGGATATAAACTGCCTGCAGGGATACGAGGAAAACATGAACATAAGCGAACTAGACGAACCAACAAGTACAATTAAGATCAAGGAGAAGTTTGCATTATCAGAATGGTACCAAAACATAATATCTTACCTACTGACTCTAAAATGATCGAAGGAACTATCACCATCATAAGCCAGGACTTTAAAGCTTCATGCGGTTAAGTATTGTATCGCCGAAAATCAACTATATTGGAAAGATCCGCTCGGTTTCTTGTTGGTCTGCTTAGTCGAATCGAAAATAGAAAGGGTTATAAGTGAATTTCATGAAGGAGTTTGTGGAGGACATCACACTTGGAGGTCCATAGCTTACAAAATTCTAAGGGTTGGGTATTACTGGCCAAAAGTCTTTTCAGATGTTAACACCAAAGTTTGAGCCTGTAACCCTTGTCAACTATTTGCAGGAAAACAAAAACTCCCAGCGTTACCTTTAGTTCCGATAAAAAATGAAGCCCCTTTTCAACAATGGGGGCTAGATTTCATAGGAGAAATTAATCCGCATTCTAGCGCCCAACACAAATGGATCTTAACTGCCACAGACTACTTTACTAAATGGGTGGAAGCTATTCCGACTAAGAGGGAAACTGACTTGGTGGTAATAAAGTTCTTAGAAGATAATATCCTGTCAAGATTTGGCTACCCGCAAAAGATAGTCACGTATAATGCCCAAGATTTCAATTCTATGGCTATGATCAGCTTCTGCCAAAAGTATAATATCATCCTTGGCCATTCTACAACGTACTACCCCCAAGAAAATGGACTAGCTGAGTCGTCTAACAAGAGCCTGATCAATATAATTAAGAAAGTGTTGGATGAAAGAAAAAAGTCTTGGCATGTACATTTAAAGTACGCTTTGTGGGAGAATCGCATAGGCACTAAAAAGTCTATCGGCATGTCTCCTTTCCAAATGGTATATGGGACAGATGCGGTGTTACCAAGAAATTAATCACTCCCCGTGATGAAATTGTGGCAAGATCAGAAAGAGGAACCTAATCATGTCACCAAGAGGATAAACCAGTTAATCGAGGTTCAACAACACAGTGTTGAAGTAGATGAAAAGATGCAGAAGTATCAAGATGACATGAAGGCACTATTCGACCATAGGGCAAAGGACAGAGATTTCCTCCCAGGTGATTTAGTACTAAGGTGGGATGCAAGGAGGGAAGAAGCAGCGAAACATGGTAAATTCGATCACCTCTAGTATGGGCCATTCAGAGTCTTGGCTCACGAAGGAAAAAATTCTTTCCTATTGGAAAATCTAGACGGTGAAATCCTCAACACCCCTGTCAATGGGCGTTATCTGAAGCATTATATGACATAAACAGTCGCCTTAAAAAAAATAAAAAAAAATAAAAAAATAAATTATTATTATATATTTTAGATTTATATATTCATTTAATTTTAGATTTATATATTCATATATAGAATTTTTACTTGTGTATATATATTTTCCATTTCATTTTGTTATGTTGATCTTCTTTCGTGAATTTTTGACACCTTTCGGATAGCCTTGATAACCTTCATATTTTCCTCTTACAGGATTCTAGCTGCACACAAAACAAGCAGGAGAAGTAAGCCGAAAGTTGGTGTCAGAAATAAATCGGCTTAAATAGGTGATACCAAAGATTTTTGATATTGTGAAAAGAAAATGAAACGATAAGGTAAAGATGAGATTTCCTAAAAGACTTGTTCTAAAGGACTATTAAAGAAAACCGAGGTAACCTCATTCAGAAAACAACATCGTCTGAACTAATAAATAACAGAGTTGTTTCCTTGTTTCATCATTTACGAAAAAATAAGACAAATTAAACGATTCACTCAAATTAAAGCAGTCAGTCAAAGTAAAGTGCCCTTGAAAAAGATTTACAAGAGTTAGTTTTGAATTTTTGACTTATACTTTTTAGTCCGTAAATCACTATATGTCACCCTTTTCTGTCTTCAGGTTTACCTTTTAAGAAAGTCAGCCTCTTTCGGTTTCATATACAAAGGGATAGGAGATTTCATTTCAACCTCGTGAGCTTCAAATCAGATTGTGGAAAGAAAGCGGGTCTTCACAACTCCTCAGTCCCCTGCTAAACGAAGGGACGCTTAAAGTGACCCTGACTTTCCTAGGTTTTTCAACAATTTCGGAGGATTGAGGCTTGCTCAAATAGAATGCCCTAAGAAAGTTATTTTCCCTTTTTTCCCTGAGAACAAAGGTGTTGTGAAGGCTAAGGGAAGGTTGGTACCGAGTAATCAAAATAAGTTGACAGACCTATAATGCAAAATATTACACAGATATCAGCCCTGATACAAACTGATTGCCCCCATCTTCGCGCTCTAAAAAAAGCACATTATACGATAGGTGGTGAAAGGAAATTCAGAAATGATTGCCCCCATCTAATCCAAGAGACGATGAAAGGAAATTCAGAAATGATTGCCCTCGTCTTAGAATTTAAATGCACAAATATATTTCGAAGTGGTGAAAGGAAATTCAGTAAAAGGGGCCAGATAACTTCACCGGGGTACTGAACAGGCTCGCTGGCAGTGAAGCAATATCTGAGATACTTGTAAGGCTGTTATACATGAATATCACTCTACTCTAGTAAACAATTCTTTTTAAAAAACCTGATCTACATCCCATGTTCAGACGGGGCCTCCTGATTAAAAACATATAATCTTCTTCTTTTGATGCAAGCTGATAGCCATAAGATCTGTTGGGTCTCCTAGAATTGTTTTGATTGTCTTAAGGCGGACCTGAATTTAGTAACGGGAAGGGGAAAGTCATGAAAGGGACTACGACTAAGTTTAAAAAGAGTATCTAAGTTTGAAAATCTTTTCAAAGGTAAAAAACAAAGTCTCTTTCCCCTTCGATACCCTATTCTCAGGAACCTTTTCGCCTATTTGAAGCTATTGAGTCCATTTACCCAATATCGGCACGAGGTATACTGTTCTTCCCATCTTACAAGAAAATAGGATCCCTAGTTGGAGCCTATGTTGGAGCCACCTTTGTTTTTTCTAGTCCATCTCGAATTTCATGTCTTAATGCTCAAAATCGAAAGATGGTTTTCATATTTTCCATCTGTGGTTTCAAAATCTTTGAATCCTTATCACGCGAGCGGCGATAGTTATTGTACTCTCAAAGCGAGTTCTACTTTTCGTCAAATATTTTTCCCTCCTTTGTTCTACCTCAGGATTCCGTATGTTGGATGCTATAGATCACATAGTTCACAAGTTCCGAACAACGAAACAGTGAAATCATTTTAAAATTTTACCCAGGTTAGTAACGAGAGTAAAATTTTCCCAAGTCACGGTTAAACATCATTGGGTTTTCATGTCTCGGCGTTTACTAAATATGAATGTCTTACTATCATAACCCGAATAGCCGAAACCACGAATTTCTTGTTTTAGTACCCGTGTCAAGGTTAAAGGTAAAAGCTTAGCCGTGGTTAAGTTCTGTCGGAAATTTGCAACTCGACGTGTTCTCTTTTAAAAATCTACACTGTTAAAGCCTCGAGTCGCAAAGTCGCGATAAAGATATGAACATAATTAATTAAACACTTAATCTAATTTTATCCTCCCTTTTAATTAAAACAAATCATCGTGATCTCGTGGTTTCGCAACTCGGCATGCAAACTTCCCGGAAGCTATACCTTCGAAGCTCTGAGTCGCGATATGGAGATATAAATAATTACGTAATTAATTAAGCACCTAATCACAATCACGTTTTTATTAACCAAAGTCAATCATCGTAATTTCGAGTGTTAGAGGTTCAAAGGGTTAAAGCAAAAATTTCCGATACAACGAGTACCGAAAGATTAATTAACTTTGGTAAAAGTGGATTAATTGAGCTAAACCAGTATCTCCCGTGATTTGATGCATGCATAGTTTATGAGGCAGTCTTAATTCTTCCTTACGCCAACTGACATTTTGAAGCGCCAAAATTTATGGCATTAATTAGAAACAAGGCGAATCGACAAATAAAGATTGGGTTTTTATTGCTAAATTTATTTTTAAGTGTGATTTGACCGATCTGTTCTTAAAAAGTACTGAGTTTTTGAATATATAGAGTTGTTATTCGTTATTACAAATTCATTTCCATATTACGCAGACCACACTTTCTCAGCGAGCTAATTTCTGTATGTATACATATTTTTATCACAGAAGAGCTAAAGCAGGATCTCCCGTCATGGCCCCATGAAAAGTGTCTAAAGCCAACGTTGAGGTTTCAGGACAAGGTTCGGACAACGTCATTGATACTTCACCTCGAAGTTTTCACTCTGTCCTGAACTGGTCGTTCATTTCTGATGTGCTACAGGCTGAATTAGTGGATTATTCTGATGATTCCAGTGACAATGAAAAAGATGACATAACCAACAAATATAAGATCGTCATTCAATCGGGAATGCATAAAGTAGTGGCCAGGCCACGACTGCTCCCTTACTATGATATGGTCCGGTGGGCATTAGACCATGTGGACATACCAACCAGAACCATCATCAATGAGTAGAAGGTCACCATCGGGACTTTCAGACCTAAACAACTACAAGCTATGTACAAGTTGCCCACCGTGTCCGACCTTACATATGATGTCGAATTCTTGGAGAAGTTCAAACAGAAGGAATGTGTGCAGTATGAAAAGACTATGTCCAGCTTAATCAGAGATTGGGTTTCACACCCTGCGAAGTTTAGGGCAGACAGTAATAGTATATATTCAATAGCTTCCTTGGAACCACAGTTCATGTATATAGCTATGATGACCTGCATATTATACGGGAGAGAGGACACCTCACATTTATTTCTTTAATGGGTGCCTCTAATACATCAATTCGTTGAAGGTTGTTCCTTCGACTAGGCAAAAATGTTGTCTGATAGCTTGACCAGTCGGGTTACAAAGTATCGGGCGCAAAAAGAGAGCGGAAAGATTTCTTCATTTTTTATGTCCGCATACATTATAGACGTCGTGTGCTTTCTAACACCCTTTCCCTTAATGAGATGGAGTTGGACTCCAGTAGAGGCTGAGCCCATCCATGTCTATCATTCGAAATTGTGGGAAAACAAAGCGACAGATTTCGTATATGAAATCTTTAACTGGGTAATGGTACTGTTGCATGTCACTATTTTCCGCCACCCGCCACCAAGGATCTCGGACAGTATAGTAATGAATTTGAGTAGTATATCTGACTGGTATGTAGAAGCTGAATTCTTATATCTCAGAGTTTTCGGGGCTTCTGTTTCCCCACATGCATTGTCATTATTCATCCCCGACAAGCTGGCTTTTCGTGAGGTTGCTAGACAAACAGTAATCGGTGGCATAAGCAAAGAGCTTAAGGGATACTCAAAGAAGGTATGGCCACCTTTTCCTATTCATTTAAATTCATATTCTTTGTTAGATGTCAGGCATGCTAAAGCTGACGTAGTAGCCCTGGAAGACCTAAATTGATCCTTATTGAATTCAAGAAGCACGATCTGCAAAGGTTCGTGAGTAATCATTTGGCACATTGCGGACTCAAGAGATTCGAGCATGAAAATTCACCCTCGGATGACATTTTCCGAGGCGCAAGATCTTATGCCAAGATTTTAGCTCGGATACAAACCCTGGCACCTAAAGAGAGGACCAATGTTCTGAAATTCCAAGAACATCGACGTAGTTGTCTTCCCGTTGTATTACGGGGTGAGAATCCAAGTACAACGGAGGTGAAACAAAAAAATTCCAAAGGCTCCAAAGATGCGACACCCAGTCAAGAAAAACACCAGGACGGGGAAGAGAAAACTAAGAGTCCGAAAAAAGAGATAAAGACTCCCGACCCGCTGGAAAAGAAGACTCCGATTACTACTCTGGGGCAATCAACTAAGCAAATCAGAGATCCTATCCCATCCATTACTCCCTTACAGTCTACTCAGGGAAATATTGACGCAGGGTGGATTGTAAATGAAGAATTGAGGCCTATAAGGGTGGAAGAGCTCCCTCCAAATGAGTTCTTCTTTGATAAGAAGAGAAAGGTAGTGGTAAAGAGAGAATTCTACCAGGAAGGGGAATCGACAGCCAATAAATACAAAGTATTGATTGATGGGAAAGACAAGAAGAATGAACAGTTCACAACGGAAATAGATGAGACATTAGGGGCATATGCCACAGTGAATCAATTTTCAGTCAGGGTTTTGAAAAACCAGATGAAATGAAAAAATCGCCTCATCAAAACCCTAGAAGCCAGACTAGCCACAACAACGAAGGCTGCCAAGGAACAGGAAAGTGTAGGGATAGAGCAAGCAAGGTTGGCTGATAAAAGTGAGATAGAGCTACTCAAGACTAAGCTCGAACAAGCAGAGCTAGTGTTTCGGAATGGTCAGATACAAGCGGGCCACCAAAAAGACTTGATCAAACAGCTACAAGCTAGAGTGGAAATCATCGAAAGTAAAGTTATAAATATCGAGATGTTCCAGTCCTAGGCGATGGAGATTCGGAGAAGAGTTTCTGCGGCAGAGTTTTTGAGTTAAATCATAACTCAGTTACGGGAAAGGGACTTTGATTTGCACCCCTTGTTCATTCCTGAAACCATAAACTCTCTTTTATGTGACTGAATTGAGACAACACTTAAATTCCCCCTGAGGTTTTTCTTATTTTACTGTTCCTCCATGAATGACACTGTATCAAGACAGCCTAATATCGAACCCGAAATATCAGATTAGACACATATCGCCTTAAACCTTTTTGATACTATTATTAAAACAACCACTACTTGGGTTGAACTCGAATTATCATGGGCAGCAATTGAACGGGATATAAATATCCAGGAACAGTTGGAAGCTAGACAATGCCAACACAGAAATCATCCCTAGTTTCCCTTGCCGAAGGTTGACGTTTCTCTTTTCTCTACCCTTTACTCACTTTTGGATTCCTAGACATTGTACTTCTAAGCCTTAAGTACAGACTCTGGAACAACATGGATAGTGGATGCTCAAAACATATGACAGGCAGAAAACAAATCTTTGATTCTTTAGATGAAATAAAAGAAGGTTCAGTCACATTTGGTAATGATCAATCAGCTCGAATAGTTGGAAGAGGCACTGTTTGTTTGAACAAAGACATAATGGCTGAAAATGTTTTACTGGTTGAAAATATGGAACATAACTTGTTGAGTGTAAGTAAAACATGTGATAAAGGGCATCTTATGATATTTGATTCTAAACAATGTCAAATCAGGTATGTTAAAACAAATCAGTTAGTTGGAATAGCTACAAGGACATCAAATAACATATACATTTTAGATGAGAAGGATGAAAATTGTTATCTTGGACATGAAGATGAAAGTTGGTTGTGGCATAAAAGACTTGGGCATATTAACTTTGACAATCTGATTCAGTTAAATAAAAAGGAGGCAATAAGGAACTTACTTGTCATAAAGAATATTTCCAACGCTATTTATAAACAATGTCAACATGGTAAACAAACTAGAGTCAAGTTTAAAACAAAGGAATATTCTACAACAAAACCTTTGGAAATAATACATGCTGATGTATGTGGACCTATGAGGACAACAGGTCTGAATGGTGAAAGATACTTTATGTTATTTGTGGATGATTTTACTCGAATGACTTGGTTGTTTTTATTGAAAAAAAAGTCTGAAACTTTTAGCTGCTTTCAAGTTTTCAAAGAATTGATTGAAAATGAAATTGATATGAATATTAAGTTCTTAAGGTCATACAATGGAGGAGAGTTTGTGTCTTAAGAATTTAACAATTACTGTGTTGAAAATGTAATTAAAAGGAATTTCTTTGTTACAGAAACACCTGAGCAAAATGGTGTTGTTGAAAGAAAAACCAGAACTGTTATGGAAATGCCAAGAACAATGTTAAATGAGTCTAAATTGAATGACATGTTTTGGCCTCAAGATGTTCATACCACTGTACACATATTGAATACAAGTTTGCTAAGAAATAATGTTGATAAGACACCCTATCAATTATGGAAAGGAAGACCAATAAACATAAAACATTTTAGAATTTTTGGGAGTAAGTGTTACATCAAAATAATTAACAAAGATCTGGGAAAATTAGACTCTAGAACTGATGAAGGCCTATTAGTTGGATATTCATGTTCAAGAAAGGCTTATAAATGCTATAATTTCAGATTAAGAAATATTGTTGAATCTATAGATGTAAGGTTTGATGAGTCCTCATTTTTTAAATCAAAATCTAAACAAAAGGATCAACATGAAATATATAACAAACATAAGATGGATGAAGAAGTAAGTGAAACAGAAGAAACTAAGGCTGCTGACAGTGAACAATTAAATCCTACTTTGATACAAGATACAACTCCATCCAAAAGCATGACTCCATCAAAGACTCCAAGCAAGAGAATACAGAAAAATCACCCTGAAGAATAGATAATTGGTGACTTAAATGCAGGTGTTGGAACAAGAAGCAAAAGGCAAGAATCCACTTCAACTCATGAACATGTATCTTTACTTTCTCTGATTGAACCCAAAAGTATTGAAGAAGCAATTAAAGATGAATACTAGATGAAAGAAATGAATGAATAACTTAGTCAAATAGAAAAGAATAAGACATGGGAATTGGTTCCTAGACCTTTGAATAAGAATGTCATAGGGGCTAAATGGGTTTTTAGAAATAAGATGGATGAAGCAGGTAAAATAACTAGAAATAAGGCTAGATTGGTTTGGTATGCACATGTAGAAGGAATAGATTATGGAGAAATTTTTTCTCCTGTTGCAAGAGTGGAATCCATTAGACTGATTCTAGCTTATGCTAGTTCTAAACACATTAAAGTTTATCAAATGGATGTAAAGTCTGCATTTTTGAATGGTGATTTAGAGGAAGAAGTATATATGGAACAACCATATGGTTCTCAGGTACAAGAAGCAGAACAGTATGTTTACAGGTTGAAAAAGGCATTGTATGGGCTAAAGCAAGAACCAAGAGCTTGGTATTCCAGACTTGACAATTACTTGAGGCAGCAAGGATTCAGGAAAGTTAACACTGATAGGAATATATATATTAAAGAAGAAAATGATAGTCTGATCATTGTTGAGATATATGTAGATGATATCATTTTTGGTAGTG
>SNQJ01S0002374.1:348836-359789 GCA_010110895.2 Picea sitchensis
TAAATTTCATTTTCTAAGAGAGCAGGTTGTGTCTAAAGTCATTAAAATGGAATATGTTGGCACAAAGGATCAGATTGCAGATGTATTTACTAAACCTTTACCTAAAATGCAATTTGAAAGTCTCAGGGATCAGTTGGGGGTTTGTCCTCTATAATTTCATTTCATTATCAAGATTGCAAGGGCTTCATTATAAAATCAGACTGCACAGGTTTATTGACTATTATTGATAGGGGGAGTTGTTGTTGAAATGATACATCTTTGCAAGTGGTTTTTCTTTGCTCAGAGGGATTATGGTTGATTCCTTTGCCATAGATGTCAAAAGGGGGAGAAGAGATTTAAATTTTTCCATCAATTCCAAAGGGGGAGTTTGTTGGTCAGTTTGCACAGGTTTTGTCATTAATGTCAAAATTTTCGCTGAGAGTTCCTTCAGAATTCAGGAATTCGGAAATTGCAAGTTGAGAGAATCGGGAATTTGCAGATTACAAGTTGAGAGAACGGAGGCATGTTTCTCTATATACCGAAACACAAATTCACGATTCAATCCAGACCATTGGATCGTGGAGGTTCAAGGACTATCGATCCAAACATAAGCAGAAATTGGATATCGGGAATCAAAGAAAGGAGGAGCTCCAACCTTTGACATCGCGATACGTGAAATTGTGAAACGCAAAGTCCCAAAAGGCTATGAGTCGTCGATCAGAGCACAAAGTTTCTGATGAGATCAAGATAATCTGATCACAAAATACTAAAAGGGACACACGTCACATGATTTACGGTTTCGAGAGTTTTTGTTGGAGGTCATGAAGACCTGATGGCCAAAGTACCGAAACCCCGACATCCATCCATCTCGATGAATGATTAAGTCATGTCCATTGGATTAATCATTGGAGGGGTAATATAGGAGTCGTATATGACTATTGATCTGTCCCCAAGAAGTTAATGAGAACTGTCTGATCTATATCCACCAAATCAACTGTGAAGTCGTCAGATCATTTCAAGGACCGCGATTTGGAGTGTCGAAACACTGCATCACTGAAACGCTGAAATGCGAAATGCTGAAATGCATAGTACACGTGGAAAGAGGTCAGCATTTCGCTGACTAGAAAGTCAAGAGAGGAGTGCTACATATTCTAAAATCATGATAAGATGAGGATCATTGGATGCGAAGGACACGTGGCTAGCGATTATCATTTTGTTGACTGATAGTCAAAGGAAGAAAATTCCCCAACCATCTAACTTCCAAAGTGCGAAATGTGAAAACACCTTTTTGGCGTAGGTTGTGGTTACTACTGATGGTTGTATCAGAGGGAGGAGCTAGCATGAAGCTAAGCCCCATTTCATGGATCGCAACATGAAGAGGTGAGATGTCTTCACCACAGGATTGCCAATATGTAAATCGTGAAAGTGCCTTTTTTATTAAGCCTGTGGTCACAACCAATGGGCATATGGTTTAGCACAAATGTCTTGCTGAAGTGCTCGAGGCTTGTTTCTATTGAAAATTCAAAACTCGATGTATGCTCATTGAACGACGCTGATTAAATGATGAAACAAATTGAACGGTTGTTGTTCTTCTTGATGCCTTAGCCAATAATAGTTTATGTAAGGTAGTTGTTTAGTTATTGTAACTAATTCTTCGAAGCATGAGGATTCTAATGTACACTCTGATTGTCAAAGAAATTATGTGAGAGATTGTGGGTGACGAGTGAGGAATAATGGTGGAGTCGAAGCTTTGAAACAATGAGAAGAAATGATGAAAACATAGCTAAGATTAAGGAGAGAATATATATGCGCAGATTGATAAATTTATCAGGTTTGGTCAAGGATGGATTCTGATATGAATATATAAACAGAGAGGACTTAAATGTCTAATATTTGACAAAGAATATAAAGAGTTGGTTTGCAGGTTCTTAGTTATAGAGAAGGATTCCAGGGTGGTGGGGAGGAGCAAGGGGAGACTGTAAAAGTCTCCTGTACAAGTTGGTGCTTGTACATCTGGGAATTATAGCTTCCAATCAGTAGGTGATGAAGAAACAGAGGTAGCAACCTCATCTTGGTTGTAGCTCAGATAAAATAAGACTATAAAGAGGAGTTGGATCTTGCCTTTCATTCATAAGAAGAAGAGGTTTTTCCCTTTTGGGTTTCCTCATGAAAAATCGTTGTGTCACTGTTTTATTTATGTGATTGTCTATTTATTCGTTAAATGTATTACTGCAAGTTAAATGTTTAAGGCATGATTTATTGATTAATAAGTAATCTTCTTATCAAATGAAAGAAATTTTATACAACTGATTCACCCCCCCCCCTCAGTTGACTTATCTTGTTCAACAATTGTAACCAACTAGGGGTTTCTTAACCATTCTTCGAGGCTTCCAATTTCTCAAGGCCATAACTCTTCAACCATGATGAACCATGTGGCATACCACATATAACTGGAAATGTCATGATGAGGACTATCCATCCATGAGTGTGTTACCTACATTCACAATTCCCATCATGACCTTTTTCCTAGATCAACTTTAGGTTCCATAACCATACCGTTGGGGTTTTCATGCTTCTTCAAAGGTTGGAATCAATGACAACCAATCTTTCAACATCCACGAAAAAATGGGGTTTTTCTCTAGATTCGAGTTCCTCCCATTCTTACAAGGAATTTCTTGAGTTATAGGATACCCCATTACTGGTTGAATGATATTTTCATCCATGTCCTGCAAACTTTCCTCTAACACCACAAGGTCTTCAATGACACAACAATACACACTCCTTAATTTTCACAATTCAACACATAATTTAGATGTCATGGTAACATAACCAATTTCTTAGAGATTCCACATAATAATTTACAAGAATTTACATTTCCCATTACATTAGACATTTACATACACATATCATTAATATTCAATTTTAACAAGCTAAGTTAAACACTTATCTGATAAGGAATTTTTCCAACACCAAATGACTAAGAGAGGATGCCTTTCCTCCCAACCTTAGGCCTTATTGTAGAGTACCTTCCTACAATACACCACCCCCGTTCCAAGACATGATATCACCAAGGAAATTTGACTCAGTTGGGTTCCAAGCTTGTGATGATTCAAGAAAATTGCTCTCCTTCCCCCTCTGACCCAGTAGAATTTTCCAACCTCCCACTGAGCTCAGGGTATCTACGGGTTTATCAGGTGTTTTTTCAACTGGATTTCCTCTGCACAAGGGAGTCCTTTCTCTGCTAAATAGTTTCTCAGTGACCTCCCCTTAATAGTGTTGGTTTCTATCTAGTAAGCACCAATTTGTATCCCACTAATGATTCAACTTGGGATCCAGGTATTCTCTGTTCAGGGTGATCATCAACAACTTAGACAAGATTCCTCTTTTCTTCAAGGAAATATCTTATTTTCCTCTTTATTCGATCAATTTTCTTGAATATCTCTGTGTGTTGTGTTTCTCATCCCATGAGTCTTTTTTTCAGTAATCACATTCTCTACGTGTTCTCTATATCATTTTTTTTCTTGAGTGTGCACCCTTGCATGCGCTCTCCCCCTTCTTTTCTCTCTGTGTTGTTGTTCTGTTTTTTTTGTATTATGTCTCTTCTTTCTTTTTGGTAGTGTTTTTTAACCTTTTTCCTCATTCTTTTCCAGTCCCCTCAAGACTATAGTGGCTTCCTGCAGACGCCACCTGCAGTCTGTGGTTCTCACTCTGAAGAGGAAGATCAATAGAGTTATGTTGTCAGGTCATTTAATTGGCCCTTTCCTTCTTCAAGGGGCCAACTACCAACAATCAATAATTTTTCCAACCACCCCTGTGACTTCTTTTATTTCTCATGTGGCTCTTCACAGGTCTGGTACATTTAAGGTGTAAGGTTATTATGCTTAGCAAGCATAAGTAAGCTTGTTAGAAAAGCTTCATGTTTTCCTCACCAATGCATTTTAGATTCTTCTTCACTCAACCATTCAATCAATACATTCTTCATCAACTTCCTCTAGTGTATCATGGCCAGTACTGTCAAGGATGTTTCTTGTTAGTCAATGGTTTGGTGTATTTTCTAAAATTAAATATAGTTAAATTTTATGTAACATAAATTACATAACCTTAACATAATTGCAGTCTCGGGGGAAAATGGGGCATTACATTCCCCTCCCCCTTAAAGAAACATTTTCCTTGGTGTGTAAAGCACCATGTATATACAATTATATAATAAACAAAAATGGGTATGCCAATCTCATGGAATATTCCATCTCCCATGTAGCTTCATTAGCTCCAAAGTGCTTCCATTTAACCTTTACTTGCACAATGGCTCGGTTATGGAGCATTCTTTCTTTCATGTCCAGGATGCATTGGGATTCGAGTTGGAATTCTCCTTTTGGTTCCACCTGTATTATAGTCCAATCAATGACATGATTAGAATTGTGCACATATTTCTTTAACAAAGACACATGGAATACATTATGATCTCTAACAGTAGGTGGTAAGGCAAGTCTATATGCTACTGGTCCTATTCTCTCTAGAATTTTAAATGGTCCACAATATTGGGAAGCCAACTTAGCACACATCCCCATTTTTAGGGAAATTATTTTGGGTTTCACTAGGTACACATGGTCTCCCACTTTGATTTATATGTGGCTTCTCTTATTATCAGCATAACTCTTTTGTCTATCCTGGGAAACCTTCGGGTTTTTCCTTATCTTGACCATAGAATGTTCCATCTCCTTCAACAATTATGGTCCAAGTGTGATTTTTTCCACTAGATTGTCCCAACTAATTGGAACTCTACACTTTCTACCATACATAACCTCTAATGGGCTCATCTTCAATGATTCTTGATAACCATTGTTATATGCAAATTCTATGAATTGTAGATATTCTTCCCACTGCTTGGGTTGGTGCATAACATGCATCCTTAACATGTCTTCTAACACTTTGTTCACCCTTTCGGTCTGGCCATATGTTTGAGGATGGTAGGTCGTGCTAAATGTCAATTTTTTTTTCAAGCCTATAAGCAAGATTTTCCATAAATTCGAAGTGAACTTAACATCCCTATCTGAGATTATGGTTTTGGGAAAACTATGCAATATGAAAAATTATTTCATAAAAACATTGGCAACGTCTATAGCTTTAAAAGTAGATTTTATAGGAATAAAATGAGCTTCCTTTCTCAACTCATCCACTACAACCATGATTGCATCATGTTGTTTGGTTGTCTTAGGTAGACCTGTGATAAAATCCATGGAAATCACTTCCCATTTCAACTCTCGAACTCGTAAGGGCTGCAATAGTCCAATAGGGTGTTGATGATCAAATTTCACTTGGTGGCACTCTAAACACTTCATAATGTACTAAGCAATGTCATGCTTCATTACATGACAATAATAAGGTTGTCTAACTGTTGTCACCATTTTCTGGTAACAAGGGTGATCTACATATGGTCTCCTATGGAATTCTTCCATAATCAAATGCCTTAGATCCGTTGAATAAGGCACATACAACCAATTTGTGTACAACAACAGGCCATCAACCCCAAGCTGATATCCTTCATACCTCTTTTTTGTAGGTTCCTAATGTAACCTTTCTTTCACTTGATTTAAGAAATCATCTTCCTGCGAGAGGGCTTTAATCCTCTATTGAATTTCATACTTTCCCACACTTTTTTTCACTAAGTGTATTTTCTGAACACTTCAGCTGAGCGCATCTGCTACTTTGTTCTCTTTTCCTTTTATGTGTTTGATTTCTAAATCAAACTCATTGATCAAATCCATCCACCTAGAATGTCTAGCATTCGACCTCGAACAATCAAATAAATACTTCATGCCACAATGGTTAGTCATGAGGATAAATCTCCTCCCGAGCAACTAGTTCCTCCACATCTTCAATTCACGCACAATCGTTGCCATCTTTATATCATAGGTAACATAATTATATTCATGTTCATTTAATTTTCAGGACTCGTAACAAATCACTTGCCCTTCTTGCATGAGAACTCCATCGAGTCCTTCTTTGCAAGCATCTGTGCAGACCAAGAAATCCTTTTCTGGATCTGCAATCCTTAGAACATGTGCATTAGTTAATAGATACTTTAATTGTTGTAAGCTAGCTTCACACTCATGCTTGTGTTTAGATTGGTCATAGCAGCACTTGGCCTTCCAAATAGTGTCCTCCAACGTCTTGGGTTTGTCAAACTCAATTTGATTATGGTATGACTATGGTAACCCATTGAGAAAATGTTGGATTCTCGCCTTCTCATCCTTGAGGTAGGGAACATACCTCAACAACTCCATAAACCTTTTAGTGTACGCATCCATGGTAATTTTTCCCAAATTTAACTCATGGAATTCCTTTACTTTGTTGTCATAATACTTTTAAGATAGGTAAGCTTTACGGAATTATTTCTCATATTGTTTCCAAGTCATCTTGCTTTCCTTCAAGCCTTTGATTTCCTTGAGATATTCCCACCAAATGGAAGGTCCTCCAATAACGTTGAATACTACAATCCTTGCCTTGGTATTCTCAGAATAATTATGCACTCAAAGGTACTTCTTCAAATCAAATAGACATACCTCAACTTCTTCTCCTTTCTTCATATCTCCATCAAAGGTAGGCAACTTATCTCTCTTAAATTATTTAGTTAGAGAGCTCTAAGAATTCTTTCTTTTTATCTTCTTAGGAACATTGGATTTTGTGCCACTACTGGATTGTTCTGCCAAAGTAATATGTTGGCTAGATGACTTCATGGAAATATTTCCACTCAATTTTCCTTTCTTGGCATCCCGATGCTTCTTTCTGGAAGAACTCCTTCCCGCATCGTTAAGAGCTAGTCCATGCATCTGGGCATTCGAAGAGGTTTTAAAACTCTCTGAATGTTGTAATTATGCATTTCTAGGGCCTTGTTGCAAATGTTTTTGAATTTCAAACAGACTCTACAGTAGAACTTCATTTAACTCTGCATGTTTGATCTGAGCTCTCATAATCTTCTCATTGTCTTCTTTCAAACTTCTGACGGTGTCCTTCAAATATGGAGGGGTTTCTCTATCCCTTTAACCATTAGATTCTTCATCTATGAGGTGTGAGGTATCATCCATATTTCATTTCACCATTCACCATTATGACCTTCCAACATGTCCTGCGTATTGAAACAACAATTATCATTAGCATTTTATGTCACCACTTAAAATAAGCATTATGGGAAACAAAGAAAAACCTTCTTAAACAATTTTAAGTGGTCTTGGTGACCCATTCAAGCCCAGAGTTTGAAATGAGCTCTGATACCACTATGTAACACACCCAACCACCTAAGTAACATTTTAAGGAGTGGAGCATTAACATTTTGTATTTCTTCAACTATTTAAATACCTTTGTTTGAGGGCACCATCATTTTATGCTCGTCAAGATCTTTCCAATGACTATAATTATGCTTAATTCCGAGTCGATAATAAAGGTTATGGCCTCATACGGTTTCTCGGACTCAGAAGGTCAGCATCCAACACACTACCACATGGAACTTCATCACTCATTCCTTCCATAGTGGCATCGATGTAGCGCCTACCCCAACTCGTTCATGTGGAGCTTATGTCCACATAAGCCCATCATTGTCATCGAACTTCATTTCGATGAAGTACCAACTATCTATTATGATTGTCCCAGTGATGATTCACCTATCAACCCTTTTCCATATCCAAGGGTCCTTAGGCCACTCATCCTACGGTCCTGGGTGAGTCGGAGATTCTAACTTACTCACAAGTTAATGATCGTCCCTTCTTTTACATTCATTAATGAATCAGGGGGACCTACAATAGTTTGATGGTCAAGATTAATCCTTCACCCCACACCGACCAATGGTCCATACTTCCTACCCCTTTTCACTGATGACGGTGCTCCTAACCAACGTCTACAAGTTTATCGCCCAAGTCCTAATGACAATGCATAAGGATCAATGGTCCATATTGCATCCTCACATCCTCGACGAGATCGACGACTATCAATAGTCTCATGCCTATTTCATTGTCGGCACTCCTTAGGTGATATTTAACTTACCATCTCCCTAATTTCAACGACAATGCCTTGGGAATCAATTGTCCAGAGCCACCAACCTGTAGATCTAATGACCATCACTTAAAACGAAGGTTCAAAGAACCTCCTCGCCAAATGGGACCCACATTAGTCCCGTCGACCAATTTTTTGGTAACACCTATCACCACTTTTTACACATGGATTGTCGAGTTAGAAAGCCATGTCATCATGATATCCTCATCCTCTTTCACATATTAAGTGTGTTCTTCCATAGATCGACGACTAAGCATATGCTCGTATTAGGCACAAATCAACAGTTCTCATCAATTCTTGTGCCAATTCGTCATTGGAAATTTCCTGGCAAAAACTTCCTCTTCCCACGTTTGGATCACCGAAGACATTGCACATGATAGCATCAACAACGTAGATCTCTCCTTATCATCTCAATTGGATCGACGATTGTTGTTCTCTCTCCAACCTTTATTGTCATCACTGAACTTTTACAAGTTCTAGCTCTCGGTCATTCGCAACAATAGATCTTTGTCAACAAAGGGCTGAGATTCACTCATCCCACTAGATAAACATTCATAATTTCTTTCAACTCATCTCACGGTTTCTTGACTAGTTATCCCAATTATTGGGACTTAGTCATTTTTTGTGTTCTATCGAGCTTTGTCCAGGTATTATAAGGTCTACAAACACTCTCTCACCATCGTTGGTAACTCAAATGCATGAATGCATAAGACCTTGTAGATCTTACAAGCTCTCCATGATAAAATAGGGTTTTTCTAAGGATTCAGGGTCCTCTCTTTCTTAGAAGGAATTTCCCAAGTTATAGGATACCCTATCACTAGTTGAATGATATTTTTTTCCATGTCCTACAAAATTTCCTCTAACACCACAAGGTCTTCAGGGACACAACAATACACACTCGTTCATTTTCACAATTCAACACATAAATTAGTTTCCATGGTAACATAACCAATTTCTTAGACATTTTGCATAATCATTTACAAGCATTTACATTTCCCATTACATCAAACATTTAAATACACATATTATTCATATTCAATTTTAACAAGATAAGTTAAACACTTATCTGATAAGGAATTTCTCCAACACAAAATGACTGAGAGATGACGCCTTTCCTCCCAACCTTAGGCCTTACTGTAGAGTACCCTCCTACAGTACACCACCCAACATCAAGCCATGATACCACCAAGGAAATATGACTCAACTAACTTCTGAGCTTATGATGATCCAGGAAGGTTACTCTCATTCCCCCTCTGACACATTAGAAGTTTCCCACCTCCCACTAATCTCAGGGTCTCTACAGGTTTATGAGGTGGTTTCTCAATTGGATTTCCTTTGCACAAGGGAGTCCCTTCTCTATTAAATAGTTCCTCATCGACCTCCCCTTACTAATGTTGGTTTCTATCCAGTAAGCACCAAGCTATAGCCCACTAATTTTTTAGCTTGAGATCTAGGTCTTCTTTGTTCAGGGTGATCATCAACAACTTAGAAAAGATTCCTCTTTTTCTTCAAGGAAAGCTCTTGTTTTACTCTCTATTTGATCAGTGTTCCTGAATATCTCCATGTGTTGTGTTTCTCATTCCATGAGTCTTTTTTCCAACACTCGCATGCTTTTCTCTCTAACTAGATCATTATGTTTTATGTCTGTACACCCTTGCGTGTGTTCTCCCCCTTCTCTACTCTCTATGTTATTATGTTGTTTTTTTTTTATTATGTCTCCTCTTTATTTTTGGTGGTTTTTCCCACATTTTTCCTTATTCTTTTCTAGTCCCCTCAGGGCTATCGTGGCTTCCTGCACATTCCACCTATAGTTTGTGGTTCTCACTTTGAAGAGGCAGATCCACAGAGTCCTGTTGTCGGGTCATTTGATTAACCCTTTCCTTCTTCAAGGGTCCAACTGCCAACAGTCACTAACTGTTCCAACGACCCCTAAGACTTATTTTATTAGTCACATAGCTTTGCATAGGTCTAGTATGCCGAAGGTGTAAGGTTATTCTTAGAAAGCATAAGTAATCTTGTTAGACAAGCTTCATATTTTCCTCACTAATGCATTTCAGCTTCTTCTACACTCAACCATTCAATCAATCCCCGCTTCATCAACTTCCTCTGGTGTATCATGGTTAGTATTGTCAAGGTTGTTCATTCTAAGTAAGTTGTTTGGTGTTTTTTTATTAAATTAAATATAGTTCACATGCTCCGTAACATAAATTATGTAACCTTAACATAATTATAGTCTTGGGGGAAAACGAGGCATTACATTCATTCATAAAGGGGGTTTTTAAATTGTGAAAAATAAAGTCAATATATTGTAGGTATTCGGGGGGGGTATTGAGGGGTTTATATGTATTGGGGGGTACAAAAAGGGTTATCTAGTAAAAATAAGGGTTTCTTTTATTGGAAAGATGTATTAGGAGGGGGGTTCAACAAAAGGATTTTTGGAGGTATTTATCAATATCTATTGAAATTAGGAGTATTGTTTAATATCCCATGAACGAAAGTGCTATGTCACAAGTTCCTTGAGTGAAGATCCTATGGGTTTTGAATGAGGGAATTGTATTCCTCATTCATTGTAGCTTCCCAATAATGGTTTCCTACAACTCCTGCATAGGACCGAGGATCAGATGCAAGCACCATATAACAATGCATGGGTATTAATGGCTTTGTAGCAGTGATTTCTTGTGGAGCACCCTCAACCTAAGATCTAGTTCTCTCTGGATCGACAGGATCACCCATTAGATCATCGATTACCTATAGATTTTTTTGTGCCCATTATGCTCTGCACTATAGATATGCAATATCATGCTCATCAACATCTAAATCAGAATATGAAATCTTATCCAAAAAACATGAAGTATCGTCTCTAAGATCAACATTAGGAAGAGGTGGAGAAGTTGTAGTAGGTTCCTCCTACAGTGCATGCAAGGGGCC
>SNQJ01S0002374.1:386147-418957 GCA_010110895.2 Picea sitchensis
ATAGAACCCATAAGCGGAAGTGTCATACATCTCGACCAAGCTTCCCCAACAGACAACTAGCAGTCGTCATCACACGTCTAGGGGAGCGTGACTTCACACATCCCTCCCACGACTCTAGGTTTCGGAGGATAAACGGTGGGAAATACCTCCACCCCTCCTCATAGAACTAGGGTCAACACCCTATATCGAGCCATATTGTGCAACTACTGTTCTTAGAATCACGTCATCAAACATCCACTCTGGGTAAGTCATGCATCCTGTCAAAACCACACTTACCATAGATCATAGTAATATTTCGAATCATAAATCAAATAGTAAGTACAACTTATAGCACATAATATCTTCTTGATGTCTACGAGATCCCAGTTACCTCAATACTACAGTCATTTGGCTATCACATAGCTCATCATCCTGTAGGTTAGTTCACCAATAACACATATTGATGCAGATACATCACAAATTTATATAAGATTCCATATTTGCATTGACGCCCAATTAAGAAATGTTTTCCTATTTNGACTCCAAACAAATGCTAAACTTTGAACTATCAAGATTAGTTAAACAACAATGTTCTAACTACCTAAGGTCAAAATATGGGGCAATACACTCCAACCTTTGATATCGTGATACGTGAAATCGCGAAACGCAAAGTCCCAAAACGCTGTGAGTCGTCGATCGTAGTGCAAAGTTCCGATGAGATCAAGATCGTCTGATCACAAAATACTGAAAGGGACACACGTCACATGATCTACGGTTTCGAGAGTTTTTGTTGGAGGTCATGAAGACCTGATGGCCAAAGTACCGAAACCCCAACAACCATCCATCTCGATGAATGATTAAGTCATGTCTGTTGGATTAATCATTGGAGGGGTAATATAAGAGTCGTATATGACTGTTGATCTATCCCCAAGAAGTTAATGAGAACCATCTGATATATATCCACCAAGTCAACTATGAAGTCGTTAGATCATTTCGGGGATTGCGATTTGGAGTGTCGAAACACTGCATCACTGAAACGCCGAAATGGGAAATGTCGAAATGCAGAGTACATGTGGCAAGAGGTCAGCGTTTCACTAACTAGAAAGTCAAGAGAGGAGTGTTATATATTCTAAAATCATGATAAGATGAGGACCGTTGGATGCAAAGGACACATGGCTAGCGATTATCATTTCGTTGACTGACAGTCAAAGGAAGAAAATTCCCCAACCATCTAACTCCCGAAGTACGAAATGCGAAAACACCTTTTTGGTGTAGGTTGTGGTTACCGTTGATGTTCGTATGAGAGGGAGGAGCTAGCATGAAGCTAAGCCCCATTTCGGGGATCGCAACATGAAGAGGTGAGATGTCTTCACCGTAGGATTGCCAATATGCAAATCACGAAAGTGCCTTTTTTATTAAGCCCATGGTCACAGCCAATGGGCATATGGTTTAGCACAAATGTCTTGCCGAAGTGATATAGGCTTGTTTCTGTTGAAAATTCAAAACTCAACGTATGCTTATTAAACGACGATGATTAAATGACGAAACAAATCGAATGGTTGTTGTTCTTCTTGATGCCTTAGCCAATAATAATTTATCTAAGGTAGTTGTTCAGTTATTGTAACTAATTCTTCGAAGCATGAGGATTCTAATGTACACTTTGATTGTCAAAGAAATTATGTGAGAGATTGTGGGTGACAAGTGGGGAATAATGGTGGAGACGAAGCTGTGAAATAGTGAGAAGAAATGATGAAAATAGAGCAAAGATTAAGGAGAGAATATATATGCACAGATTGATAAATTTATCAGGATTGGTCAAGGATGGATTCTGATATGAATATATAAACAGAGAGGACTTAAAACTCTAATATTTGACAGAGAAGATAAAGAGTTGGTTTACAGGTTCTTAGTGACAGAGAAGGATTCCAAGGTGGTGGGGAGGAGCAAGGGGAGACTGTAAAAGTCTCCTATATAAGTTGGTGCTTGTACATCTGGGAGTTGTAGCTTCCAATTAGTAGGTGATGAAGAAACAAAGGTAGCAGCCTCATCTTGGTTGTAGCTCAGATAAAATAAGAATATAAAGAGGAGTTGGATCTTGCCTTTCATTCATAAGAAGAAGAGATTTTTCCCTTTTGGGTTTCCTCATGAAAAATCACTGTGTCATTGTTTTATTTATGTGATTGTCTATTTATTGGTTAAATGTATTACTACAAGTTAAATGTTTAAGGCATGATTTATTGACTAATAAGTAATCTTCTTATCAAAATGACATGATTTATTGACTAATAAGTAATCTTCTTATCAAATGAAATAAATTTTATAGAACAAATTCACCCCCCCCCTCTCAGTTGAATTATCTTGTTCAACAATTGTAACCAACTAGGGGTTTCTTAACCATTCTTTGAGGCTTCCAATGTCTCAAGGCCATAACTCTTCAACCATGATGAACCATGTGGCATACCACATATAACTGGAAATGTCATGATGAGGACTATCCATCCATGAGTGCGTTACCTACATTTACAATGTCCATCATGACCCTTTTCCTAGATCAACTTCCGGTTCCATAACCATACCGTTGGGGTTTTCATGCTTCTTCAAAGGTTGGCATCAATGACAACCAATCTTTCCACATCCACGAAAAAAATGGGGTTTTTCTCAGCCTCCCTTTCTTACAAGGAATTTCTTGAGTTACAGGATAGCCATCACTGGTTGAATGATATTTTCATCCATGTCCTACAAATTTTCCTCTAACACCACAAGGTCTTCAATGACACAACAATACACACTCCTTAATTTTCACAATTCAACACATAATTTAGATGTCATGGTAACATAACCAATTTCTCAAAGATTCTACATAATAATTTACAAGAATTTACATTTCCCATTACATCAGACATTTACATACACATATCATTCATATTCAATTTTAACAAGCTAAGTTAAACACTTATCTGATAAGGAACTTTTCCAACACCAAATGACTAAGAGAGGATGCCTTTCCTCCCAACCTTAGGCTTTATTGTAGAGTACCTTCCTACAATACACCACCCCCGTTCCAAGACATGATATCACCAAGGAAATTTGACTCAGTTGGGTTCCGAGGTTGTGATGATTCAAGAAAATTACTCTCCTTCCCCCTCTGACCCAGTAGAATTTTCCCACCTCCCACTGAGCTCAGGGTATCTACAGGTTTATCAGGTGTTTTTTCAACTAGATTTCCTCTGCACAAGGGAGTCCTTTCTCTGCTAAATAGTTTCTCAGTGACCTCCCCTTACTAGTGTTGGTTTCTATCCAGTAAGCACCAAGTTGTATCCCACGAATGATTCAACTTGGGATCCAGGTATTCTCTGTTCAGGGTGATCATCAACAACTTAGACAAGCTTCCTCTTTTCTTCAAGGAAATATCTTATTTTCCTCTTTATTCGATCAATTTTCTTGAATATCTCTCTGTGTTGTGTTTCTCATCCCATGAGTCTTTTTTTCAGCAATCACATTCTCTACTTGTTCTCTAGATCATTTTTTTTCTTGAGTGTGCACCCTTGCGTGTGTTCTCCCCCTTCTTTTCTCTTTGTGTTGTTGTTCTGTTTTTTTTGTATTATGTCTCTTCTTTCTTTTTGGTAGTGTTTTTTCACCTTTTTCCTCATTCTTTTCTAGTCCCCTCAAGACTATAGTGGCTTCGTACAGATGCCACCTGTAGTCTGTGGTTCTCAATCTGAAGAGGAAGATCAATAGAGTCATGTTGTCAGGTCATTTAATTGGCCCTTTCCTTCTTCAAGGGGCCAACTACCAACAATCAATAATTGTTCCAACCACCCTTGCAACTTCTTTTATTGCTCATGTGGCTCTGCACAGGTCTGGTACATTTAAGGTGTAAGGTTATTATGCTTAGCAAGCATAAGTAAGCTTGTTAGAAAAGCTTCATGTTTTCCTCACTAATGCATTTTAGATTCTTTTTCACTCAACCATTCAATCAATACATTCTTCATCAACTTCCTCTAGTGTATCATGGCTAGTACTGTCAAGGATGTTCCTTGTTAGTCAATGGTTTGGTGTATTTTCTAAAATTAAATATAGTTAAATTTTATGTAACATAAATTACATAACCTTAACATAATTGAAGTCTCGGGGGAAAATGGGGCATTACATTCCCCTCCCCCTTAAAGAAACATTTTCCTTGGTGTGTAAAGCACCATGTATAAACAATTATACAATAAACAAAAATGGGTATGCTAATCTCATGGCATATTCCATCTCCCATGTAGCTTCATTAGCTCCAAAGTGCTTCCATTTCACCTTTACTTGCACAATGGCTCGGTTATGGAGCATTATTTCTTTCATGTCTAGGATGCATTGGGATTCGAGTTGGAATTCTCCTTTTGGTTCCACCTGTATTATAGTCCAATCAATGACATGATTAGAATTGTGCACATATTTCTTTAACAAAGACACATGGAATACATTATGATCTCTAACAGTAGGTGGTAAGGCAAGTCTATATGCTACTGGTCTTATTCTCTCTATAATTTTAAATGGTCCACAATATCGGGAAGCCAACTTAGCACACATCCCCATTTTCAGGGAAATTCTCTTGGGTTTCACTAGGTACACATGGTCTCCCACTTTGAATTCTATGTGGCTTCTCTTGCTATCAGCATAGCTCTTTTGTCTATCCTGGGAAACCTTCGGGTTTTTCCTTATCTTGACCATAGAATGTTCCATCTCCTTCAGCAATTATGGTTCAAGTGTGATTTTTTCCACTGGATTGTCCCAACTAATTGGAAATCTACACTTTCTACCATACAGGACCTCTAATGGGCTCATCTTCAATGATTCTTGATAACCATTGTTATATGCAAATTCTACCAATTGTAGATATTCTTCCCACTGCTTGGGTTGGTGCATAACATGCATCCTTAACATGTCTTCTAACACTTTGTTCACCCTTTCGGTCTGACCATATGTTTGAGGATGGTAGGCCGTGCTAAATGTCAATTTTGTTTTCAAGCCTATAAGCAAGCTTTTCCATAAATTCGAAGTGAACTTAGCATCCCTATCTGAGATTATGGTTTTGGGAAAACTATGCAATATGAAAAATTATTTCATAAAAACATTGGCAACGTCTATAGCTTTAAAAGTGGATTTTATAGGAATAAAATGATCTTCCTTTCTCAACTTATCTACTACAACCATGATTGCATCATGTTGTTTGGTTGTCTTAGGTAGACCTGTGATAAAATCCATGGAAATCACTTCCCATTTCCACTCTCGAATTCGTAAGGGTTGCAATATTCCAATAGGGTGTTGATGATCAAATTTCACTTGGTGGCACTCTAAACACTTCACAATGTATTAAGCAATTCCATGCTTCATTACATGAAAATAATAAGGTTGTCTAATTGTTGTCACCATTTTCTGGTAACAAGGGTGATCTACATATGGTCTCCTATGGAATTCTTCCATAATCAAATGCCTTAGATCCGTTGAATTAGGCACATACAACCAATTTGTGTACAACAATAGACCATCGACCCCAAGCTGATATTCTTCATACCTCTATTTTGTAGGTTCCTAATGTAACCTTTCTTTCACTTGATTTAAGAAAGCATCTTCCTGCGAGAGGACTTTAATCCTCTATTGAATTTCATACTTTCCCACACTTTTTTTCACTAAGTGTATTTTCTGAACACTTCAGCTGAGCGTATCTGCTACTTTGTTCTCTTTTCCTTTTATGTGTTTGATATCTAAATCAAACTCATTGATCAAATCCATCCACCTAGAATGTCTAGCATTCGACCTCGAATAATCAAATAAATACTTCATGCCACAATGGTTAGTCATGAGGATAAATCTCCTCCCGAGCAACTAGTTCCTCCACATCTTCAATCCACGCACAATCGTTGTCATCTCTATATCATAGGTAACATACTTATATTCATGTTCATTTAATTTTTAGGACACGTAACAAATCACTTGCCCTTCTTGCATGAGAACTCCATCGAGTCCTTTTTTGCAAGCATCTATGCAGACCAAGAAATCCTTTTCTGGATCTGCAATTCTTAGAACATGTGCATTAGTTAATAGATACTTTAATTGTTGTAAGCTAGCTTCACACTCATGCTTGTGTTTAGATTGGTCGTAGCAGCACTTGGCCTTCCAAATAGTGTTCTCCAACGTCTTGGGTTTGTCAAACTCAATTTGATTATGGTAGGACTATGGTAACCCACTGAGAAAATGTTGGATTCTCGTCTTCTCATCCTTGAGGTAGGGAACATACCTCAACAACTCCATAAACCTTTTAGTGTACGCATCCATGGTAATTTTTCCCAAATTAAGCTCATGGAATTCCTTTACTTTTTCATCATAATACTTTTAAGATAGGTAAGCTTTACGGAATTATTTCTCATATTGTTTCCAAGTCATCTTGCTTTCCTTCAAGCCTTTGATTTCCTTGAGATCTTCTCACCAAATGGAAGGTCCTCCAATAAGGTTGAATACTGCAATCCTTGCCTTGGTATTCTCAGAATATTCTCAGAATAATTATGCACTCAAAGGTACTTCTTCAAATCGAATAGACATACCTCAACTTCTTCTCCTTTCTTCGTATCTCCATCAAAGGTAGGCAACTTAGCCTTATAAATTATTTAGTTAGAGAGCTCTAACAATTCTTTCTTTTTATCTTCTTAGGAACATTGGATTTTGTGCCACTACTGGATTATTCTGCCAAAGTAATATGTTGGCTAGATGACTTCATGGAAATATTTCCACTCAATTTTCCTTTCTTGGCATCCCGATGCTTCTCTCTGGAAGAACTTCTTCCCGCATCATTATGAGCTAGTCCATGCATCTGGGCATCCAAAGAGGTTTTAAAACTCTCTGAATGTTGTAATTATGCATTTCTAGGGCCTTGTTGCAAATGTTTCTGAATTTCAGACAGACTCTACAGTAGAACTTCATTTAACTCTGCATGTTTGATCTGAGCTCTCATAATCTTCTCATTGTCTGCTTTCAAACTTCTGACGGTGTCCTTCAAATATGGAGAGGTTTTTATATCCCTTTAACCATTAGATTCTTCATCTATGAGGTGTGAGGTATCATCCATATTGCATTTCAACATTCACCATTGTGACCTTCCAACACGTCCTACGTATTGAAACAACAATTATCATTAGCATTTTATGTCACCACTTAAAATAAGCATTTTGGGAAACAAAGAAAAACCTTCTTAAACAATTTTAAGCGGTCTTGGTGACCCATTCTAGCCTAGAGTTTGAAATGAGCTCTGATACCACTATGTAACACACCCAACCACCTAAGTAACATTTTAAGGAGTGGGGCATTAACATTTTGTATTTCTTCAACTATTTCAATACCTCTGTTTGAGGGCACCATCATTTTATGCTCGTTAAGATCTTTCCAATGACTATAATTATGCTTAATTCCGAGTCAATCACAAAGGTTATGGCCTTGTACGGTTTCTCAGACTCAGAAGGTCAGCATCCAACACACTACCACATGGAACTTCATCACTCATTCCTTCCATAGTGGCATCGATGTAGTGCCTACCCCAGCTCGTTCATGTGGAGCTTATGTCCACATAAGCCCATCATTGTCATCGAACTTCATTTCGACGAAGTACCAACTATCCATTATGACTGTCCCAGTGATGATTCACCTATCAACCCTTTTCCATATCCAATGGTCCTTAGGCCACTCATCCTACGGTCCTAGGTGAGTCGGTGATTCTAACTTACTCGCAAGTTAATGCTCGTCCCTTCTTTTACATTCATTAATGCATCAAGGGGACCTACAACAGTTTGATGGTCAATATTAATCCTTCACCCTGTTCCGACCAATGGTCCATACTTCCTACCCCTTTTCATCGATGACGGTGCTCCTAACCAACGTCTACAAGTTTATCTCCCAAGTCCTGATGACAATGCATAAGGATCAATGGTCCATATTGCATCCTCACATCCTTGACGAGATCGACCACTATCAATAGTCTCATGCCTATTTCGTTGTCGGCACTCCTTAGGTGATATTTAACTTACCATCCCCCTAATTTCAACGACAATGCCTTGGGAATCAATTGTCCAGAGCATTTATCAATAGATTTTTGGAGGTATTTATCAATATCTATTGAAATTAGAAGTATTGTTTAATATCCCATGAACGAAAGTGCTATGTCACGGGTTCCCTGAGTGAAGATCCTATGGGTTTTGAATGAGGGAATTGTATTCCTCATTCATTGTAGCTTCCCAATAATGGTTTCCTACAACTCCTGCATAGGACCGAGGATCAGATGCAAGCACCATATAACAATGCATGGGTATTAATGGCTTTGTAGCAGTGATTTCTTGTGGAGCACCCTCAACCTAAGATCTAGTTCTCTCTGGATCGACAGGATCACCCATTAGATCATCGATTACCTATAGATTTTTTTGTGCCCATTATGCTCTGCACTATAGATATGCAATATCATGCTCATCAACATCTAAATCAGAATATGAAATCTTATCCAAAAAACATGAAGTATCGTCTCTAAGATCAACATTAGGAAGAGGTGGAGAAGTTGTAGTAGGTTCCTCCTACAGTGCATGCAAGGGGCCAGTAGATCATTGAGCGTCCTGTGTTGAAAATTTATTTATGGTGTCATTTCCAAGTGCACAATCCAGAAAGAGGGTCTGCAAGTGCATATATCATCAATTCAACAACCCTGGTCTTTGGCGTCGAGAAATATTTGAGAAAAGACTAGATAAATGGGAAAAATAAAATACAGAAGATAGATTGAGAAAATTGGTTGGTGAATTATTTATTCAATTGCGGTCCAATGATACACAAATCAGTAGAAAGGGGTCCACATTTTACGCCGTTTCTTTCTTTTGACACATTTATTCAAAAGTGGAGAACGTGGTAAGTGCCCCTTCTTGAAAGTCAAAAAAGTGGGGACCGTGTTCATGAAAGTCAATAGTGCGCATCGCTATCCGCCGTTTGGTTTACGCTGCATTAGATGGCGGAGTCTTATCCTTTACTTTCCTTCATCATCTATGCAATTAGGGTTCGGTATACGTGGTTTCTTTATACTGATAAAACATTTATTCATACAAGCGGGGAACGTGTCAAGTGCCACTTGCTCAAAGTGTTTGTCGACAGTCATGAAGGGAAAATGGGAGGAAACAGTAAGTGGGATAATGGACATTATGTGGGTCTTAGTTGGTGAACAACTCATCCTTTACAATATATTTGTAGTCCATGGAATTAGGGTCTGCATTTTACGCAGTTTCTTTATTTTAATGAAAATACATTTATTCATAAAAGCGAAGAATGTTCCTAAAGTCAATAGTCTTTGTCGAATGTCATTTCGTGGGTTTCTGCAAAGACTCTTAGCCTTCATGTAATTGATTTTGATGAGTGGTCTCATGTTTACAACGGTGGTCCATTATGGTCAAAAAGCATAATGCGACTATTATACTTGTCCATTTGACATGAGTTTCCGGTACATGGTTGATTATTATCCCCTTGGAGTTCTTGGTACTAGTTCTTCTAGTGCACTTCTAAATCCAAGTTGATGGGTCATTTGTCTTTGGCACTGGTTCTCCCTTATTTGGTAATCCAACAATTCCTCAAATTAGACCAGTCATGATGCATATGGGTTGGTTGAGCCAAATTTTCCTATTGTGGTATCAACTCACTATAAATTTGGTTGTTTCATCTTTCTAGCCACTAAACCCTGCAACTTGCAGAGCACTAAGGTAAGATCTAATTTTGACTATGTGAAGCATGAGAGTTTCATCCCTTCATTTATCATTGACCATGGCTCATTTCTTGAAAGTCAACCAATGTTTTTCCTAGTCTATTTACTCCATCTTTTCTTGTTGGATTGCCTCTAACTCCTATGCTAGTTGGTCGTAGAACCTCTTTTTGGTTCTAAGTTTGACCAATTTGGACATGGGTGCTTCAGACTGTGGGATTTCCCCTCTCATATTTTAGCATTCCTTCTTAGGTTACTAGTTTACTGTGCTTGTGGTTTCTAGGTTGATAGTTGACCCGAGGGCTCCATAAAAATTCACAGGAGCTCCTTTGCCTTAGATGCTCAGGGACTTGAATAAAATTGAGCAGTATATACTTTCTAAATGTTTTTGTTCATGTTTTCATATTTATAGGCTAATTGGTTAGGTTAATGCATTGGTTTCCCATGTTCATGTCAACTTGATGGTGCAGTTCATTAATTTTGTGTATTAAGTGTTGTTTGTGAGGTTGAAGTTGAATTACGGTGCACTTGACCATCTCATGGTTGGTTCTCCTATCTCAGTTGATTGATTTGCAATTGACTAGTTATGTTTTTTGACAAATTTTTTGTTTTGTTGACATTGTCTGTTTGCATCTTGATGGTTGGTGCATTCTTCATTTTCCATTCTTCCTTGTGATGTCATTGATCGACTGGGATCTACAAATGTCTTGGATGGGTTTATTCGCTTTCATTTTTTCCTCCCTTCTCTTTTCTTGTTTATTCCTTGTCAACTATCATGATATCTAGGTGATTCTTCTTACTATTGGATTAGAATGGTTAAGGATCATTGTATACATTCCCATATTTCAATAGTTTTTCATCAGACTTTGTGTAGCTCATTGTTTTATTAGGTTTTTTTCAAGAATCTACCTATTAAATAAGTTGGTTTTCAAGTAAATTCCCACCTTGTGGTAATTTAGAGAGAGAATTATTGTGGAAACTAACTAATTTTGGGTAGATTCTTTGTCAGTGGATTGCTCTAAGAGTTTAACCATTTGGTTTTCTGTCTTGTTTAGATTGAGAGAGAGAGAGAGAGAGAGAGAGAGATCTTATTGGCCAACTAACTGATTTTTGGGAAGATTCTTGTCAAGTGGTTCTCCTAAGAGTTTTAACCATTGGGTTTCTTTGTCTTTGTTTGATTGAGAATTTTGGCCAACTAGCGGTTTTTAGGCGATTCTTGTCAATTAATTTGCTCCTAAGGGTTTTAACCATTGGGTTTCTTTGTCTTTGTTTCGATTGTTTATGGATGGTAATGATTGAAGTGGGAACCATCAACTACCTTGGAGATTTCTAATTTGCACTACTCTAGTCGACCTTATATCTCTGACTACATATGTTCCCAACCAAGTTGTTTCTAATTTCCTTGGTTTCCCTTGATTTTTCTATCATATAAATGTATCTAGTCTCCAATGTCAATTTCTTTCTTCTTTGTGATTATATCATGCCATGCTTTATGTTGTTTTTTATGCACTTACTAATGGTGGAGTGTGGTCATTCAATCTCCCTTGAGCTTATTTAACTGATTCAATCAATTTTCCTTGGCTTTAGTTGAGTCATATTACATTATCATTGCTACTATTTTTGCATTGCCTCTAAAATGTAGAGGGACTACAAATTCTTGTCCATAGACCAACTTAAAGGATGTTTGGTTAGTTAAACTCTTACATGTAGTTATGTATTCCCATAGAACATCAGGTACCCTATCATCCCAATCATCTCTCGACCCACATATTTTTAGTAAGTCATTGTGTATGGTTTTGTTGAAAGAATACCACTACTCCATTTGTAGGAATGTTGGGGTGCGTCCAAAAATGGTATGTATTATTGATAAATTGCAAATTAGTTTAATGTACTTTATGCATCCGATTGATAAGAATCTGAAATACATAAACTTATTATCTTGTTTGTGGAATATCGAATGTGAATTTTACTTGATGCTCATTAATTATTTAAAGAGACCATCCATTAATAATCATGTTGCAAATTAAGAGAAGAGAACAACAAAACATAAAGATAAATAGATACAAGAGGTTGATAATGTAGTTCACCAATCGTTGGCTAAGTCTTCGAGCCCGTTTCCAAGTGGAGGGCCTCTTTATTACTCTTTAAATTCTCAAGTTCTCTTACAATGGCTCTTTGTTGTTACATAACATGATTCATATTTGTTGTGCAAGACCTCCTTGCTTTCTGATTCATACATGCCTTATCAAAATCCTCTCAGCAACATGAGAAATATGCCTCTCAAAACATGAGAAAAGAGGCCAAAATTACAAGCTGCTCCTTCAAATCCCTGCATCAAAAGTTCCCCTCAAGATTCAAAAAACTTGTTTTATATAGTTTTCAAGCTCATATGAGGAATCCCAACTTTCTAAAGATAAGCACTCTTTGGGATCAAATCCCCCCTCAAATGGCCAAGATATCCTCAAAAAACCAATTCCTTGGCAAAATGGGCAAAGAATCAATTAAAATAAATTATGGGGTAAAAAACACACTTTTACCATAAATATGGGCTAAAGCCCCAAATCAGGTGCGCGCCCCCTCAAATATGGTCATTTTGCGTATGGCCAAGCACTTAGCCCTTAGGGCTAGCGCTAGCCCTAAGGGCTAAGCGTTGGCCCTAAGATCGCACTAGCTCCTTGATTTGTGGGCATATGGTGGAATATAATGGAATCACGCCCTTAGTATGCGCCTGGCCTAGAGTCACAGGACCGGTGCTAAAAGCGCGCCTGGTGGTTATGGATGGGCCACGCCCCTGTGGTTATATGCAACAACAAAAAAAAAAAAAAAAAAAAAACCATGGGTTGGGGCTTAGCCCGGCCCGTTCCACCACCTTACACTTAAATACAACACATATTTATTTAAATGTGTTACATTGAACAAGAAATACGGTGGGCGCGTTGGTGCGGGACCATTTCTCAAGGTGCTTGGGCTTGGTGGTGGTAAATTGATGTTCCGACCATGGACCTGACTTTTGGAACTTGCCATTCGATTGTTGATTGGGTGCCCGCGTGGCTGCCCATGCCTGGGCCGCGTGGCACCACCACATTTGACCAAATATTAGCTACGTGTCCAATTCTTATTGGATCTATCATCTTCCTAGTCAATTGTTGCCACATGTCACTGCCACATCGGCATCATTAATTTTGCTTTGGTGATGTGATGCTGACGTCAGCATTGACTCTTTGCCAGTCCTTTGACTTTTAGTTGTTTGAGAAGCGGTAAAGAGTGTGATAACTCTGCGCTGTCTGAGCCCATTTGAAAAAGTAAATATATAGACGAGGTGCGTACGATGATTAGGTTGCAATGGAATTGGTTTCCTCAATTATGAGAATTTGAGTTTTGAGCATTTTACGGACATCCGAGATTGTTAGGGTCCTAACCCACATAGGTAGAACAATATATTCGGATGTAATAAAGGTCGATATTAATAAGGCCTTTACTGATAAAATAGAATAATTCAGATGTAAGAATACCTAATATAACATTCTGCTTCTAGAATGAGGATCTTCCACTCTAGATATTTCTTTTAATAAAACATAGTTTTAGTATAAATAGAATTAGAGGGTATGAGAACCCTGGCTTGGAGATTATTAGCAATAGAGAGCTACGCTTGGCGGAGAGTTTCCCCTTGAAGGGCAGAAGTAGGCATTATCTCGGAGATCAAAGTGTTATTTTTGTTTATTCTTATATCATTTCGGTGTTATTGTGGTGATTGTGCAGTTTATATTGTTGTTATTCTACCATTTCTGACTTTTATTTCTTTACTTGCTTTATATCTGGTATCTTGTAAGTGGTATCGGATCACTTTCCTTGGCGGTGTGGGTAATTTTTCGGGGTAAAGGCGTATTCCGGTGCCTTTAAACCCGCGAGATCTATTGTTGTGTGCATAAACCATTGGTTGGGGATTCATACATGCAGAAATACAAGTGGTTCTTAAAGCACATCTGTTGGCCACCTTGTAACTATTGTTTGCCGTTGGTAGCGCATCAGACAACACATTTGTACGGATCGGCCTAGATTTCACGAAGCCCTCTTTAGATAAGCCGATCGAACATTTACTATAGATGCCACTTAGGAACAACACTTTCGTGTTCTATCCTGAGTACACGGGTAGTCGGTTGGTACAACTAAAGTGCAGTCTATCCTCCTTAATTAGTTAGCGAGATATTGGGCCAAGTGCTACTATTGGACCCATGCGCGTATATCGCCAGAGGCTATAGCATAGGGAAAACCGCTTTTCTGTAGAACCCTTGAATACCTAACCCTTGAGGAATATAAACATAAACAAATTAAAGCGGACAAGATCATTACTGCGACATTGTTCGAGATTTGCCAAGTAGCTGCATTTGTGGATTCGGCATTTGGGTATTTCATCAATGCAGTATTCTTGAGACCGAAGTATAAATCCGCAGTTGTAAAAAGAAAATTTCACCACTATTTGAGACCTATTCCGTTAGATTCATCTCTTCACCTTATCACGTTCATACGTATCATTTTTGACATAATTTTCGACCTGTAGCAGCCTTTCAGTTCCCCGGCCCTCATGGCCTTTTAGTAGCCAAGACTTGGGCTTCAGCTTCAACACCTTACCGCAATCGAGGGTCTCATCAAGACCAACAAGAGGTAAACGACTTCGATTACCCGATGTTGTCACCATCAATGCACAACCATGTAGTCCTCAATGGAGGAAATCAAACAAGACCTCACCACCCGACTTGAATCTGTCTTTGAACTTTCTTGCACCAAGCGCATATCCTACAAATAAGGCTTCCTCTTCCTGCTCCACATCTTGAAGGTGAACATTCCTCTCATTTTCCATAACTTTCCAGAACCATCACTTTCCATGTGACCTATACTTGCAGCTCTCTAAGGTGGATGTGACCAAATTTGATTGCTCATACCCAGGTAACCCAAATACGACATTGTTTCTCTTTATCACGACATTAGGATAAACGGCCAAACTACGGTAGGTGTTCTCGGCGCTGCCTGCACCACCGATCAAGACTGGCAGTAGGTGGCAATGGAGAAAACTTCGTCGGGGTATATTTCTTGAACGCACTTTATGGCAAATCTTTATGAATGCTTTTACCGCGACACCACTTCATTTTAGATTGCGTTTGACAAAGTTAAGTAATTGAACAATGGGAGACTTTATAGATGCCTTTGAGAACCTGTCTTTTCGAATAGAGGGCATATTATGATGCCTTTCTCAGAGAGTGTTTTATCGGTGGCCTCAGGATGAGATTAGGACCCATGTCCTCATGGCTCGACCTCGAGTTAGATTGGAAGAGCTACTAAAAGAGCTAAAGAAGCACAACAAGTTGCTTATCTTCTCAAAACAAAAGCATCCTTTATCCCTCACCCCCAAACCGATGAAATCCCACTACTCCTGCTCCACTAAAGATCCAAAATTGGCCGAGGGGGTTGGAAATGGTGACGTAACTCAAGATCTACAGTACCGGTAACAAAATATTTCGAGCCACAAAGTGTGAGGAGAAATATTTTTATGGCCATCTCAAGGATATTTCGGAAGAGGATGTAGAAAACCCCTTTGTGTCTGAGTCACCTAAAACAACTAACATAACCCCTCCCTAAGACCCCACCTAAGTGGAACCAATCATTTTCCTCAATTCTCTCACCAGCTTCCCTGCCCCACAAACTCTCAAGCTAAACGGTTACATCAACCATCGGAAGGTCATCATTCTAATTGATAGTGGTAGAACCCATGGCATTTTATTCATCGCCACATTGCCCAAGAGCTCATTTACTGCATCCATGCCGTGATAATTTCCAAATGTAGTTGCCAATGGGTGGTTCCATGGAAAATGTGGAGGGCATTGTGAAAAATGTGTGTCTCCAAATTGGTGTTACCACACCGAAATTCCATATGTTTGCTATCTGACATGGGAGGTTGTGACATTGTGTGTTGGATCTTGGTGGCTAAGGACATTGGCTCCCATTCTCATGGATTTTAAGGACTTAACCATGCAATTAAACTAGGAGGGCCGCAATATAATTTCCAAGGCATCACTGTCGGCTGAGATCATTAGTTCCCATCATGGAAAAGATTCTAAAAAAGGTCATTCAGGTATTATTGCCCAACTCCATTCCATACAAGCGAGACACCCTCGTTCTTGTAAGACCTCAAAGCCATCCTTTATAAACATCAGGTGGTCTTTTCCACACTCCCGGGGACTCCCTCCTTCTCATGGTTCTCATGATCATTCCAATCCCCTTTTGCAGAAAGCCTTCCCAATATCACATGCATGTTCATCCCTTTTCCAAAAAAAAATAAAATTGATAAAATGGTCCAAGAACTCCTTAATGAAAGCGTTGCATCTTCCTAATTGAAGCCTCTCTTCTCCTATAGTGCAGTCACGAGAATGGTTTGCTTAGCGAATGTGTCACGACTACGTGCCCTCAACAAACTTATTAAGACAAATTCTCATTCACGTCATTGATGACCTCTTGGATGAATTAAGCGGCGCAATTCTTTACTAAACTTGATATGCATTATGGCTACCACCAAATGCATATGAAAGAATAAGATATTCCCAAGACTACCTTTAGAAATCATGAGGCCACAATGAGTTTTTGGTCATGCCCTTTGAAGTCGTATGTCCCCTCCACCTTCAAAGCCTCATGAATCATGTGCTTTCATCCTTTTCTCCGCCATTTGTTTTAGTTTTTCTTTGATGATATCCTCATCTATAGAAAAACGTGGACAAACTCATCTTGCTCATGTGGATTGAGTTCTCCATCTACTCTCTTAGCACAAACTTTTCTTGAAACAATCTAAAATTTGGCACCTCAAAAGTCGAGTAATTGGGCCATCTTATTGGCAAGAACGACGTCAGGGTGGATCCTAAAAGATTGAATCTATGCAAGAGTGTCCTCACTCAAAGACTCTCAAGAGCTTGCGTGGATTGCTGGGCTTGGGGTATTATTGCAAGTTTGTTAGAATTATGGAAAGATTGCGGCACCTCTCACTTCTCTCCTAAAGAATATGCTTGGCGGACTCCATTGCATTTGCTCAAGAAGCTTTTGGAAACCTTGAAGATGGCCATGTGTGCCACTCCAATCCTGGCCCTTCCTAATTTCCACCAGTGGATTTGTATTGGAATGTGATACCTCGAGGAAAGTAATTGGTGTTGTCCTATGTGAAGTGGAGCCTTTTTATTTTATCAGCAAGAAACTATCTGAAATACATCTGGGCAAATCTATCTATGAAAAGAAATTTTTGGCTATTCTTCGGTGATCTGTGGTGCCTTTATCTATTGGGGAAATTCTTCTAAATTAAGATAGACCATCAAAGCATGAAGTATTTTTCTAAGTCATACTTTTCCTCCCCAGAGAAAAAAAATGGGTGGCTAAGCTATTTGGCTATGATTATGGGATAATTTACAAGAAGAGCCAAAGAAAATGTGGTTGTGGATCACTTTCCTGCAGCAAATATGAAGATGAAGGACCCCTTTTTCTCTTTCCTTCATTGTACCAAATTGACCAGCCATTCACAGGAGATAGCTACGGGTCCCAAAGAAGTTCTGTTTGGTCCAACAATTTGGCAGTCCGGTCTCTAGCTCCTCCGGGGTACTCTTGGCTCCATGATGAACTTTGATGCAAAAGGCCATTTGTATTTAAGTAAAAATCAAAGCTTAAATCCACAATTCTTCGACTTCATGCTACACCACGGTATTTGGGGCACTCGGGTTCACCAAAACCTATAGCCAGAGGTCAAATGTTATTTTCAAGGATGGTATGAAACATGACATTCATAATTTTGTTGCTAAATGTGATGTCATCCCAGCGCAGCAACGAGGGAGAAGCAGTCAAATCTCTAGGCACACTACAACGACTCTCAATTCCATCTTCTATTTGGAAGGACATCTCTCTATGGATTTTATTACGAACACCCAGAATGGAAATAAATTAATAGTACATCATGTGGTGGTTTTGATGCTTAACTTTCAAGTGATGTATGCTCATTTTATTAGCTTCAACACCCATTTATGACATCCATGGTGGCTCAAATTTTCATGGATTAGGTCTTCAAGCTTCATGGCATACCACACTCTATTATTTTATAGAAGCTAAACTTTCCTACCACTGCAAGCAATTTTGGCAAGAAGCTGATTTCAAGCTACAAGGCACCCGGTTACTCGTACAGATTATCATCGAAGCCCGATGGTCAAGCGAGTTGTCAAGTCATTTGGAAACATATTTGAGGGTGTTTTCCTCGGAAGAAACAAAATTAATTAGATCAATGCTTTCCCCTAGCTCAATGGTGGTACAACACTTTATACCATCTGACTACATGCATGACTCCATTTGAAGAGGTATATGGACAAAAGAAGCCACCTTCATTTCTCTCATACTTACCGTGTACCTTGAAGGTCTAGGCGGTTCACCAAATGTTACAGTTTGAGAGGTTATTCTTTTTACCCTCAAAGATAATTTGGTCACTTATACGAAGTGCTTATGAAGCAACAAGCGGATCAAGGTCGCTCAGAACGTCAATTTAGGCAGATCAGGTGTTCCTTCGACTACAAACTTACAAGTAGAATTCCCTCAAAGTAGATCATTGTCGGAAATAGCCCAAATTTTATGGTTCTTATCGTATTCACAAGAGAGTGAGGCCAATGGCCTATTAGTTAGCTTTTCCCATTCATTGGCTTCATCTTGTTTTCATGTTTCCTTATTAAAGAAGGTGATAGGAACTAAGTGCCAAATTCAAACCAACCTTCACGAGTTAGCGGAAGAATTTTGGCTACAAATAGTTTGTACCAGCGAGGCGTCGCTGCGTTAAGAGAACCATCAAAGGAAGTGTTAGTTCGGTGGGAAAGATACAACTCAGTTCTACTTGGGAACTGACTACCATTACGCAGCAATTTCCACATCTCATTGTGAGGACAAGGTTGTTTTAAGGGGTAGGACATGTTAGGTCTCTTTAACCACTTTTATGGAAATAGAACAATATGGCCGGATGTAATAAGGTAAATATTAAAGGCCTTGCAATAAAATAGAATAAATTGAATGTAAGAATACATAATAGAAGCTTTTAAACTTCTAGAAGGATCTTCCTCTAGATGCTTCTTTTGATATTAGACATATTTAATTATAAATAGAATTCCGAGGTATAGAACCCTAACGTATATCATTGTAATAGGCTATGCTTTCATTTGGAGGTTGCCCTGAAGAAGAGACCCTTGAAGATTTGTTCTCTTAGAATCAAAGTGTTATTTGTTGTTATTCTTATCATTTTGGTGTTATTGTGGTGATTATTCTAATTATATTGATGTTGTGCATGCATTTCTAGCATTTTAGTTACGTGCGCATGCATATCTGGTATATTACATGGGGGAGCCCACGGATCATTCCTCCCCACTTTGGAAGATTTCTTTGGACCACCAAAAGTCTGCAAAAACTTTTCGAGGTAAGAAGTGAGGGTACTGCCTCCCCACTTGTCTTTTATCATCCATCACTCTCTATTTGGGACAATGATCACCCGACTAATCACAACAAACATGAAAATTGAGATAACATTGTTTATCAAAATAATCATCATCATCAATTGCTGTCATTTTACATTATTTGTCGCAGTTAGTAGCCATACACCACTAAATAACAACAAACTAATCAACAATACTAGACATGTTAATGAGAATGAAACAACATGCTTTCCCTTTTGAACAGGGAATGAAAATTGATCAAATTATGCAGCCGAACCTCATTTTGTACCTCTGGTGACACTTCATGGCTGTTAGAGGAAACATGGGATAAATCTCATGTTTAGCGTCACTAACTTCATGTTTTGTTACGGACATAAGTGTTAAAATTTTGCCAGCATTTACCATTCTTTTTAACTTTCCTGTAGGCACCGTCTGTCGGTTTTGTACGTGAGCATGAACAATGTACTCTTTCCATCTTTTCTTGAAGCAATATTTATTTTCCTCCCTACGAATATAACCTATCATAAAGGTATGGGCTTCCCAGAACAATTCCACATATGTTTTCTGGCACTATATCAGCTCTACTTTATCAACATAATTAGAATTGATTTCAAACTTGATTTTACATTGTTTGGTTACTTGCAAATTATTATCACCACATATCCACCCAAATGTATATGGTTTAGGATGTGGATTTGTTTCAAGTCCCAAGTTAATTACAACCTCTTCAACGATTAGATTGGCTTTTGATCCACTGTCTACAAGAGTATCGACTTTAACATTATGTGTTATAACCCTTATGTGGAAAAGTTCCTTCCTTTTACACTCATCATTTAAAAACTAGTTTTAAGAAGAGCGGTACATGCAATTTATACCTCGATTTCCATAACTACAACTGTGTCTCATCACCCAAATCTCATCAAGATCCACTTAAACTTTTAGGTTGTGGTATTCTTCCTTCCCAAGTTTAGAATACTTATTTGGCTTCAACTTTCGGGGATGTAGATCAACAATGATCTTCATCATGGCTTTAATTTCTTGCAATGCTTGCAAGTAGGCTTCTACTTTCTTGTTGTGGTTGTCTTCTTCTCTTTATCTTTCCTTTTCCCTGCGTCCTTTCTTTTCCAAGTATCTATAGAAACACTATCACAAACATTCCCTTTACTTGATTCAATATGAATGGATTTTACACATACTTCATCAAAGTTAGAATGATTTAGCATAAAAATAGTATGCTTGAGATAAGAATGTAAACCACCAATATACTTTAGAAGAATTTAAGGCTGTGGCAAATAAAGGAATACCCAAATTTAATGCTTTTTTACGAAATATTTGAGTATATTTTTGTACACTTTGACCTTTAGCTTGCCATAAAATTTGCCAATTCATCATTTCCCGTTGCATATATGCTAAAGGGATTCAGGTATTGCTTTAAATGACCAACAAAAGTCATTCTAAGAAGAGATTGTTTTACCATTTTTTATTGAGATCATCCTTAGTTTTGTTTTTCCACCATATGAGAGTTGTGCCTCCCAATTTGAGACTTGCAAGGTGGATCTTTGTTTCATCATCAAAAATCCTTTGTATCCTGCAATAGACTTCTAGTTGTCTAACCCAATTATCTAGTTTTTTCTGCATCTAATTCACCGTTATAAGTGGGTAATTGAAACTTTTCATCTAACTTTAATAAAGGCATGTCAGAAGAATGATGAGTTTTTTAGGTTTCTTATCCTTGGAGGATGTACACTTGCTTCACTTGTAGATGACAAGGATGAAGGAGAACAAGGTTCCTAAGGTCCATCACCTTCAACTCCTCCTTCTTCTCTTACTAAAGATTCACGTTCTTCAACTTTTGGATTCCTTCGTTGACCTCTTTCATGGTAGAAGTTCTTCTACCATGGATTTCATCAATTGAAATACCTCAAAGAAATCATCCTGAGATGAAAAAGGACCTAGTTTTCTAGGTGAAGACATCTCTTGTTTATGAGGTCTCCTTTGAATCTGTGGATTAAGAGCCTGAAGTTGGCCTTCTCCTAAAGCGAGTTTGGCTACGGTGAGCATCAATGCTTGCAATTCCTATCAAAAATTCAAAACCAAATTATCTGATACCATAAACTTGATCCAAAAAGTAAGAAGGTATTACTGATAAATTGCGAGTTAGTTTAATGTACTTTATGCATCGGATCGATAAAGAATGTGAAATACATAAACTTATTATCTTGTTTGGGGAATATCAAATGTGACTTCTGCCGATGCTCATTAATGATTTAAAGAGATCAAGAATTAATAATCATGTTGCAAATGAAGAGAAGAGAGAACAACAAATAGAAAGAGAAATAGAGACAAAACTTGTTAGCGAAGTTCACCAATCATTGGCTACGTCTCTAGGCCCGCTTCTGAGTGGAGGACCTCTTTATTTCTCTTTAAAATTGTCAAGTTCTCTTACAATGGCTCTTTGTTGTTATATTACATGCTTCATGTCTTCTGTGTAATACCTCCTTTCTTAGATTCATACATGCCTCATAAAAATATTCTCAACAACATAAGAAATATGCCTCTCAAAACATGAGAAAAGGCCAAAAATTACAAGCTTCTCCTTCAAATCCTTGCATCAAAAGTTCCCCTCAAGCTTCAAAAGCACATTTTATAGTTTTAGAATTTCGGATGAGGGAGAAACCTTCCACGAAGATATGATCCTCTTTCAAGGATCAAATCCCCCTTCAAATGGCCAGAATATCCTCAAAAAACCAATTCTGGCCCAAAAATCAGGCAAAATCAATTAAAAATACATTAACAGGGTAAAAAACCACTTTTACCTGTAAATATGGGCTAAATCCCCCAAATCAGGAGCGCGCCCCCTAAAAAATGGTCATATGGATCTTAATATGGCCAAGCGCTAAACCAAAGGGCTAAGCGTTGGTCCTAAGATCACGCTATCTCTTTGATTCGTGGGCATATGGTGGAATATATTGGGACCACACCCTTAGTATGCCCCTGGCCTAGAGTCACAGCCCCCCGAGTCATAGGATCGATGAAAAGAGTGCGCCTGGTGGTTATGGATGGGTATGTACCCCTTTTTTCTAAACGGTGGTCACAGTTCATAACGTAACCATGGCACGGGCCTTAGCTTCAGCGCATACGCTACGCTAAAATACAAAACATTTATTTAAATGTGTTACATTGAACAAGAAATACGGTGGGCACATTGGTGTGGGACCATTTCTCAAGGTGCTTAGGCTTGGTTGTGGTCGTGTGTTCAAAACCATGGACCCCAAAAAAGTGGAACTTTCCATTTTGGTATTGTTGGGTGCCATGTGGTTTGCCCATTCACACGAACCATGTGACACCACCACATTTATTAAATATTGTCCGTGGTCGGTTGAGTTGTCATTTTCGATCAGCTACTTTGGGTGCTACCACGTATCGTTGCCACATCAGCATCATTAATTAACTTTGGTGATCATCTTGGCGTTAGTAGTAAGCTTTTCGAGTTGACCTTTGACTTTTTAGTTGTTTGAGAAAAGAGATTAGAGTGCAATAACTCTCACATACAAAGCTCGTATGAGAAAGTAAACCTCACGGTAGGAATCGGCGTAGTGAGCGGTCACAATGGAATTAGGTTTCACGACCTAATACAACAAACGGCCCGAGATAGCATTGTTTATCAAAGTAATCATCCATCAATTGCACAATCATCTACATTCTTTGTCGCATTTAGCATCCATACACCACTGAATATCAACATACTAATCAACAATACTAGACATGCTAATGAGAATGAAACAACATGCTTTCCCACTTTTGAGCAGGAACAATAATCAAATTATGTAGTTGAACCTCATGTTGTACCTATGGTGACACTTCATGATTGTTAGAAACATATGGAATCATCTCATGTTTAGCATCGCTAACTTCCTATTTTGTTACAGCCACACTTAAGTGTTAAAATTTTCTTTCATTTACCTTTCTTTTTAACTGCCCTATAATTGCAAAAGATCTGTAAGTTTTCATCGCGATGAACACGAACAATGTATCTTTAGCATCTTTCTTGAAGCAATATTTATTTTCCTCCCTCTAGAATATAGCCTTCCCTATCATAAAGGTATGGGCTTCCAGTACAATTCCACATATGTCCGGTGGCACTATATCAAGCTCTACTTCATGCTTATAATTACCAGAGTGATTGCAAACTTGATTTTACATTTCTCGGTTACTTGAAAATTATTATCACCACATATCCACCCGAATGGATATGGTTTTAGGATAATGGATTTGTTTCAATTTTACAAGTTTAATTCTAACCTATTCACTTATTAGATTAGATTGTGATCCATTGTCTACAAGAGAATCAACTTTAACATTATGTGTTATAGCCCTTATGTGAAAAACTTCATTCCTTTACACTCATCATTTACAACAAATGAATTAGAAGAGCTAGTACTTGCAGCGTAATGTGTATATCTTGGATTCCCATGAAAACACAACATGTGTCTCATCTGGGAATCTGATCAAGATCCTTGGTTGTCACATTTGTGAGGTATTCTTCCTTCCACGGTTTGCGCTACTTCTTTAGCTTCAACTTAGGATGTAGTCAACAATGATCTTCATCATGGCCTACTTTCTTGCAATGTTTGCAAGTAGGATTCGTGTTTCTTGTTGTGGTTGTATGCTTTCTTCTCTTTCCTTTTTTCCTGCATCCTTTCTTTGCCAAAGTGTAATGTAGAGCACATCACCAACAGTCCCTTTATTGTATTCAATGTGAATGGCTTGTACCCATACTTCATTAAAGTTAGAAGGGTTTAGCAAAGAATAATTGTCTTGAGATAAAATCATAAACCACTGATATATTTTAGGGGTGTCTCTTGTGTATATAAAGAAATATCCAAATTTAATGCTTTCATTATGAAATATTTGAATTATATTATTCTACACTTTGACCTTTAGCTTGCCTTAAACTTTCCCAATTCATCATTTTTTGTTGCATGTATGCTAAGGGATAAAACTGTTGCTTTAATGCAATAACAAATCATTCCAGGAAGAGATTGTTTACCATTTTTATTGAGATCATCCTTAGTTTTATTTCCCACCATATGAGATTTGTGCCTCCCAATTTGAGACTTGCAAGTTGGATCTTTTTTTCAACATCAACAATCCTTTCTATCCCGCAATAGACTTCTAACTGTCTCGCAATTATCTGGCTTTTGCATTTAATTCACCATCACAAGTGGGTAAATTAAACTTTACATCTAAATTTAATAAAGGCATATCAAAGAATGATGAGTTTTTTTAGATTTCTTATCCTTGGAGGGATGTACACTTGCTTCACTTGTAGATGGCGAGGATGAAGGAGAAGAAGGATCCGAAGGTCCACCACCTCCAAATCCTCCTTATGCTCTTACTAAAGAATCACCTTCTTCAACTTTAGATTCAACTGTTGACCTATTTTGTGGTAAGTTCTCGCCGACATCAATTTAATGCCGCGAGAGAAATGCGTACTCAAATGCATTAGGACCCTGGCTTCCTCGGTGAAGACATCTCTTGTTTATTCGGTCTCCTTTGAATCTCTGTATTTAGAGCCTCAAGTTGGCCTTCTCCTGGCTTGAGTTTTGCTCTGGTGAGAAGCCAATGCTTGCAATTCCTATCAAGGTTAAAACCAAATGCTTCGATACCATAAAATTGATCCAAAAATGAAGGTATTAGCGATAAATTGCAAGTTAGTAAAATGTACTTTATGCATCGGATCAATAAGAATGTGAAATACATAAAGTTATTATCTTGTTTGTGGAATATCAAATGTGAATTTTTATTGATTCTCATTAATGATTTAAAGAGATCATCCATTGATAACCATGCTTCAATTTAAGAGAATATAACGGTAATAAGAAAGAGAAATAGACACAGAGAACTTGTTAACAAAGTTCACCAATGCGTTGGCTATGTCTTTGGGCACGCTTCCAAGTGGAGGACCACTTTATTATCTCTTTAAAATACTCAAAGTTATCTTACAATGGCTCTTTTTTGTTCCATAACATGCTTCAGATCTTCTGTGCAAGACCTCCTTGCTTAGATTCATACATGTCTCATCAAAATCCTCTCAACAACATGAGAAATATGTCTCTCAAAACATGAGAAAAGGCCAAAATTACAAGTTGCTCCTTAGTCCTTGCATCAAAGAAGTTCCCCTCAAGCTAAAAGCCGGTTTTATATCGTTTTGAGCGCACCGGATAAGAATCTGACTTCCCCTGAAGATCTCGGCTCTTTCTGGGATCAAATCCCCTCGAATATTAGAGGCGTCCTCGAAAACCAATTACGGCCCAAAATCGAGACAAAATCAATTAAAAATACGTGCTGAGGGTAAAAAACACACTTTTACCATAAATATGGGCTAAACCCCCCAAATCAGGAGTGCACCCCCTCAAAAATGGTCATATGCATCTTAATATGGCCAATGGCCCTAAGATCGCGCTAGCTCCTTGATTCGTGGGCATATGGTGGAATATAATGGAATCACGCCCTTAGTATGTGCCTGGCCTAGAGTCACAGGACCGGTGCTAAAAGTGTGCCTGGTGGTTATGGATGGGTTTGCACCCCTTTTTTTCTAAATGGTGGTCACAGTTCATAGCATTAACCATGGGTTGGGGCTTAGCCCCAACCCCCTCCTACCTTACACTTCAATCTGATAGATATTTGTTAAATGTATTTCCATTAGACGAGAGGAATAGCGGTGGGTGTGTTCGTAGAGACCATTTCTCAAAGGCGCTGGGCTTGGTGGTGATGCGTGTGTTCAAAACCATGGACCTAACTTGTTTTGGAACTTGTCATTCATTTTACATTCAACATGCGATGGTTGCCCATGCACAGTACGCGACACCACCACATTTGACCAAATATTAGCCATGTGTCTAATTTTGATTGGATCTGTCATCTTTTGATCCAACCGCTTTATCAGCATCATTAATTTTTCTTTGGTGATGTGATGTTGACGTCGGCGGTATTTTCGAGTTGACCTTTGACTTTTTGGTTATTTGAGAAAAGGGTAGGAGTCGCGATGCTTCATATGGAACCCATTTGAAAGAAATAAATATATGTTTTGGAATCATCGCGATGAGATGGTTGTAATGGAATTGGTTTCACTCAATTCCAGGAACTTTGATTGCACAGGCATTTTCTAGGGCAGGGGAGCCTCTAGATCATGAACTTTCCATGGTTTGATAAAAATTATTCCATTATTATCCTTATGGTGTCATTTATAAAATGGGGTCTTTGGTCACTTACTATTGTCAATGGTTATCCAAACCTTGTGATGATATTCTCATAAATAAACTGGTTGACATATTTTGTGCGGATCTCAAAGTAACTCATGTCCTTCCCTCTTTTTGGGAAAGGTTTTACAAATCCACTAGCCAAAATTTCAAATGGGAGGCTTGGATTAACTAAATGCAATGGCATCTCATCCTTCCATAATGGTCGATGCATCCTTTGCTACTTCTCACACTTGTTTATCTTTTCTATGTAATCCCTATGCAATTTAGACCACCATAATCTAGCTTGCAATATTTTCTTGGCAAGTAATATATTCGCCAAATGGCCTCTTCACCAGCGGGACAAATGTGCCTACTTACCATTGTCTTCTCTCTCATTCTCGAAAACACATCTCCTTGGTACATCACTTGGTCCTAATTTATGCAAGTATCCACTTATGAGTGTATAGGGAGAAACTTTCATGGAAAATACTTTTCTCTTCTTCTCTCATAGAATTTCAAGTGCCTTTCCCTCTTGTAAGAATTGGACAATTTCTACCAATTCTCTTGAGTAGCCTCAACTTTAAGTGTTGTGTCTTGTGCGACTTAAGGGATGTTTAGAGAGGTATTTAGGGGCGTGAAAGGGATTTCCTTAGGTCTATTATTGTTTTATTAACTTCACTTCGATGGAATAGGCGGAAAGAGGACTTGAAAAGAAAATTGAGATATCATAACAAGTTATGAGATGATCGTGCACTTGAAAATGCTACCCATCTCTTGGAATTTAAGGAGCCAGGGAAAGAATTTCAACCCTTCATGCTAGTGATTCATGGGATGCATTTGGAATAGGCTTTGTAAATAAGTTCTTTGAAGTCTCTAGTTGATAGAATGGCAATTCATCTTGGTCTTCCTTAGGCTATTCTTATGGGAATCCTTTAAACATTCTACATTTTTTCATTTTTCACCAAAATCCGATGATATAAATGTGGGTGAAATCACAATTTTTGTTGTTTTAAATTGCATTTTTTGAATGCATAAATTAGTTCAGCGTGTTGAAAAAACCCCTCGATGCCTCATATTATACGGACCAACCATTCAAATATGTAGATCAATAATTTCTTCTATGATTTAGGGAAAAATTAAATAAATAGTATCACTTGAAAGGCACCAAAACATAGAACATTTAGGCTATGATGTTCTTATGTATCTCATCCATCCAACCTCTATGTTAGTTGGGGAGTCATTGTTTATTGAATTCTCCATTAGAGGTATGAGAGCTAGGGTTTCAATGGGTAGATCTTTTTTGGTTGCTCAGTAGAATCCATAAACTATTTCCCCCATGGAAATTTAGATGGGGACATGCCAGTTCTAGAAGAAGCCGTGTAAATTTGAACATTGTTGTCCCTCCAAGATAGACATTTTAGTTTACTTTATTTGAATCTTTTTATGAATTGTGATGTAGTTTTTTCTACTCTTATAGTTTGTACGAAAGTATACATGGCAGGACTATTTGGTATGAAGTATTATAGGCCAAGATATACTATTTTGAACTTGGTTATGCCCATGTTTTTATGAAAGTTGTGACCATTTTTTGAAACTTTTCTATTATATCATTGTCTAGTTTGGTCATAGTGCTCTCTACTACAAATTATAACCATTACTATTTAAAAAAATAAAGGAAACAAAAAGCAAGCATAAAAACTACAACAATTCAATAAATTATGACGTCAAATTACAATAGAACAACTTATTCTCATTTAAGAACACAAAAATACTCCATTATCAATTTGCCACAATAAATCTATGAAATAAACACTAAAATCATCCATGTTATGCAATTTGGAATCACAAACTTCATAAACCATATTCCCTTTTCTTATATATGCTTTCTAAATACTCCTTTTACTCTGAAAAGATTTGCCTCCCTTGCTAGCTTGTAGGTACGGGGCATTATGATGTAGGGATTTTCAGAGGGGTTATGGCTTTTTGACTCGGTTATCGTTTGGGATGTAAGTACTACGAGGAAGTTGTGTCACAGAATTCACTAGATTGCCAATCTGATCATTTAGATTGAACGATGTTTCAACACTTTTTTGGGGGCAAATTCCTTCATATAAAGGCCTCAAATTGGGTTTTAGTGTTTTATGGGAATTTTAAAATTTTAATTATCGGAGTTATCTGTAGTTTATGAAGACAATCATAAGTGGATTTGAAAAATGATGTTGAACAATTAGCTCTTAGTTATTGGTGGAGTTTAGGGGTCATTATTGAAATTTCCTAAAATTAGATGTTTTTACTAAAATTAGTTGTATTTCTAAAATTAGTTGTTTCGAAAATGAGATGGTAGTTATAAGGGGTTAAAGCTTCCATTGTAATAGTTGTTGTTTTTCTTCATATGGGGATATGATGATATGTATTACAATGATGAGTGATTCATATATAGGGAACATATGGTGACCATCCATGAGAGAAAGGATTCATCCAGCGGATAATCAATAATTATTTATTATTATGTTTACTTATTATATATAGTATTTAATAATCAATAATTATATTATTAATTATTAATATAAGAGAATACATTCCCAATGTTGTCCAAACATCCACACCCCCTCTCAACGAGGGAGAAATTATACATTATGCCAAGATTATCTCTAAAGAGTATACAAACTTTACTTTAGACTCATGACACTTGTCTGTTGGTCTTGGGAGACATCTCTCTCCCTCCTTAACTGAGGAGAAACTCCTTCTACAACTCTCCATTGGTCGAATTAGAATCTCTCTAGTCAAGCTCACTTTGGGTCCGTATGTAATATCATATAGCATCTTGAATCTTTATCATTCTTTGTCAAATCCGCCATGGTAGGGAAAAATACCTGAGATCTTTCTACAGTACACACACAGTAGAGTGAATGTCATATTGAGAATTAACTAGCCCGACATGTGAAATCATTCAAACACCTCGATTCCATATTATTCCTTCTCATGATCAAGGAAGGAATACACCTAGGCCCATTTACCACAAGTTCACCTTTATGATAAATGTATCCTATCTCCCTTGGTTTGTAGCCCAATCTAGGAAAAGGTATCCTCGATGTTGAAGCATCAGCACTCCCTTTTAGCTAGGGAGGTGTCTTTCCACTGATAATTACACAACTATTATCGAGTGGTACACAACCAACTGTGGTAGCGAACAACTACTATCTAGTGACACACAATCATTTCCAATGGTACACAACCACTAAAGTAGCAAACAACTATTGTTCAGAGACACATAGTCTCATGGAGTCAGTACAAAATCATTGTGGTAAGAAAAGGTCTATCACATGGCACTCCCATGTGGAATTCTAGAGGCTACTCCCTCTAGAAACACTAGTTCAACTCTCACATGGTGTGTGTGACATCGAGGTCAACTCCTTGACATGTCCTCATGTGCTCTCCACATGGGACATGTGCTCATGTGCTCTCTACAAGGGACGTTGGGTTATAATATCAAACCCACTTATCCTTCTCGGATAATTTTCCTCACATATCAACACACTTATCCTTCGGATAAGCCCAAACCCACTTATCACTCTCAGATAAGTGTCCTCACAAATAAACACACTTATCCCTTCTCAAATAAGTGTCCTCATAAATCAACACAACTCAATTCTGAAGAAATTATGATCACGGAGAGGATGTTTGTCACACATGGAACTCCCAGGTGGACTTATAGAGGCTACTCCTCTAGAAACACTAGGGTCAACTCCCATAGTGTGTGACATCAAGGTCCAACTCCCCTTGACATGTCCTCGTGTGCTCTCAACATGGGATGCATCTCGTATTCTCTCAACGCCAAGAGATGTTGGGCTGTCTTATTGGTCAAAGTGTCCTCCATGAGATCAACTTACACTTATCCCTTCGGATAAGCCCAAACCACTTATCCTTCTCGGATAAGTGTCCCATATCCCTTCTCCAAATGGTGTCCTCATAGGATCAGCTCAACTTCGATCCCTTGAGATGAACCAGTCAAGAATGTTTGAGGAAGATGAAAACATCAACACTCCTTCTCGTGAGGAAGGCATTCTTTTCCATGCCAAGTCACATCCGCGGAGTACTTGAACATCATCACGGTTTGGTGGAACATCAATGACATGTGCTCATCGTAGGAGAATCTTTGCCTGACCACCTTTCGGTGCAATGTACTGTCTTCCTCTCCACCGGAGTTACTTTCCAGAGGCCCTTGAAGTCCTATTTTACACTAAGGAAACCATGTGTAAGATCCCAAAGTGAAGAAACACCTAGAGGGGCTCTTCCTGTCCACTTTAGCTCCGCCTAATCAGATTCAATATATCCCTACAATCTCATGTCAATCTTGGAAGTATATCTGGGATGTCCATTGTGCCTGGGCATCTCATCACACATTCTTAGTTTACTTAGGAATCCATGGTGTTTTGTCTGTGACTCATAAAACTAGCTAAGTGTACTTTCGTTACATAGTATGTGTTACAGTGTTAACAAATATATCAATGATCAATCAGCTGTGCATGCAGAGTCGGATCAATTTCGTCAAAATCTGAAGAAGACACACTTGGTTTCTTCAAATTCATCCTACGATAGTGTATACGAACTTCAAGTTCAACATCCAAACTTCTTCAGTATCAATTGTGTACTTTCCCTGACTTAGGAATATCTCATCACTTCTTTGTCACACGTCTAGTCCCAAGTAGTTCATCATACCAATATCCTTCATCTCAAACTCAAAATCCACCACATACTTGCACTCTGCAATAAGGCTCTCTATACCAGTGACTGGGAATAAATCATCATATAGAGGGACCAATATCGGGGGGACTCACCATTAATAATCTTCTAGTACAGGTTGGGATCAACAACACTTTTGTTGAATCCCAAACTCGATGGAGTGTCCATCAATCCTGCATACCAAGCTCGATATTATGCGCTTGTCCCATCTGGGCCTTCTTCAACTGCACACATGAGACTCCTTCCAATGTACCTTGAAACCATTTGGTTGCTTTCGATGGATACTTCTTTACAATCTCTCCATTGAGAGGGTTGTCTTTTACATCCATCTTATGTAATTTCCAACCCATGGATGTTGAGGGAGAAATAATAATCATGCGGATAGAAGTGTGTCGAGCAACATGAAAATGTCTCCTCATAATCTATTCCCTCCACACGAAGAGAATCCTATAACAAAAAATCTCATATTGTGCCTCTCGATGCTCCCATCAAACACATAGTTGATGGGAGCTTATAGATCCATTTGGAAGTCACTGAAAACTTCCCCTCAGGTCAGGAGAGCTATATCCCACACATCATTCTTCTTCATGATGGATTGATACTATAGATCATGACATCTCTCCATCTTGGATGACTAGTTTCCTCCTCGTAACATGAAGGCTCAAAATAAATGATGTGTCTCATAGTTGTGGCAGAGCATGAATATCTCTTAGGTATCTTGCTCACTTGGAAGGTACCAAGAGGATTACACATTTCATACGCCTCTTGCAGAGTTTTATGAGTCCATGTAGGTCTCTTCCAACCCAATCCAATATATCTAGGAACATCAACATGATCTACAAGATCAAATGGGTCAACGGTCTCAACAGTCTCAATGGGATCAATTGGCTCAACTATCTCCCTCTGAAACTACAAACTTCCCCTCGGGTCCCGGAACAATATCCCACACATCATTCTTCATGATGGATTGATACTTCTCGATCATGACATCTCTCCATACTGGATGACTAGTTTCCTCCTCATAACAGGAAGGCTCAAAATAAATGATGTGTCTCATAGTTGTGGCAGAGCATGAATATCTCTTAGGTATCTTGCTCACTTGGAAGGTACCACGAGGAGTTGCATTTCCTTCTGCCTCTTGCAGAGTTTTATGAGTCCATGTAGGTCTCTTCTGACCTATTGCAATATCTCTGGGAACATTAACTGGAGATACAGGATCAACAAGACCAATTTGATCAAAAGGCTCAACTATCTCCCTCTGAAAGGTAATTTCATCTTGGACCATATTTGACATATAAAGGTTTCCACATGAAATCAATGTCTAAGACATATCGAGTTTCCCTCATGAAACTAATGTCTCACAAGATATATAGAGGTTTCCTTGTGAAACTAATGTCTTGGTTCCTTCACCTCACCATCTGAGGCACATCAGGATGAAGTTTACATTCCCCCTACTAGTCCACACAGGACCCTCCGGGGAGAATGTCTCATGATGTTTCCTCAAACATCAACACTCCATCTAGAGTTGGAGGTGACTCCTCCTCTATCTCTGCTCCCTCTAACATCGAAGGTAGCTCTTCCTCATTCTCTGGCGGTAAC
>SNQJ01S0002375.1:37109-63949 GCA_010110895.2 Picea sitchensis
AGCCGAAGGATGCGATCTTGTATCATCATATCCATAAACTTGTGGTCAAAAGGTGGGATAATTTGAATGTTCCACTCCATGCCCTGGGATATGTCCTTACCCCAAAATATTATTCTTCATCTTGGTTGGCCCAACCAGCACCCAGGGGTGGGGAAAGGAGAAAACCACACACAGATCCAGAGGTGCAAAATGGATATATGCTTGCATTAGACAAGTTGGTACATGATGAAGAGGAGTGTGCTCAAGTACGAAGCGAATTGAGCAAATACATCAATGAGCATGGAGTCTTTGGTAACTTGCATGCAACCAAAGATCGAGATAGGTTGGGTGCTATCGAATGGTGGAACATGTATGGCTCCCCTGCCAAAAATTTGCATAAATTGCCAGTGAAGGTGCTTTCTCAGGTCATTAACACCTCTTCTACAAAGAGGTGTTGGAGCACCTATACCTTCATCCACAGTGTAAAGAGAAAAATCTTGAATGCAGACCGAGCAGACAGCTTGGTTTATGTGCATTACAACTTGAGGTTATTGTCGCATTACTGTGATGCAGAGGGGAATGCCTTTTGTAAAAGAGATATGACTTGGGATAACAATCTAGAGACTAATTTACAAGATGGAACCATTGTTTTAGAGCGCTTGGAAGAGGAACTTTTGAGTGATCATGATGGCGATCATATTCCTGGAGGAGACATGCCACCGCCATCCACTACAAGGGTTCCAGATTCATCAGTTTTCCCTTTATCTGCACAGCGTCCATTGTCACGTGGGGGCCATTCAGCTGATGGTCGTGTTCCACGATCACTTCCACGTGTTCCTGCTCTTATTCAAAGATCACGAGAGAAGAAACTAGAAGTTTCTCGCGGCAAGAGGAAAACTTAGAGCATAGTACTTAGTACTTGCTAGATCTCTTTTTTTGTTTCATGTTTAGAAGTATTCTCTAAAACTTGGTACTTTGTCTTGAGTCTTGACTCTTTATTATGGCTTATTCTATAAACAATGAAGTTATGAACTTATGAACTTAAGAACATCATATGACAATTTACCTTTGAAGTTTATGATTGATGTTATGATGCTCTAATGATTGATGTTATGATGCTTTAATGTTGAGTCCCACAAATGTTTATGATTGATGTTATATGTGTGGTATCATGGTATGTAGTATGTACTAAATGGTTGATGCTTTAATGATCATCGATTCATCACTAATCAATTAGTTAAATGATCTTATATCTATGTTTTCATGTTTTTTACAATTGATTCAACATTCTGCATGTTATATATATATATATATATATGCATCAAAATATATAATTTTTTATGTATTATATAAAAAAACGCTCCCGCTCCCGGAGATTTTTGAAAATCTGCGCTTCCTGCTCCCGCTCCCCGCTCCCCACTCCCAATAGCCTTGGTCAACCATATTTGGCTACTCTGGTAGGCATAACATTCCGTAATGTGATAATGTCCAAAAGTGGGGCCATTACATCCCTCCCTTGAAAGCTTTGAGCCTAACTCCATCAATGTTCCTCTCATTCCCCTCCAAAAACCTCCCTTACCCTCCTCCTTTTCTTATCCATCAACAGTTATAAATTTATCTTCTTTTGATCTTGATCTTCCTTCCATACATCTTCTAGAAAAAAGGTTTCAACTTTTCCCTTGCCCCTCGTCAAATTCCCATAGAAGATATTCTTTGCTCTATTGAATATTCTTTGCTCTATTGAATCCATTACGCATCATCTTCCCACACACAAAGCTAAGAAATTCGATAAGAGTGAGGTAGAATTCTTCGTCTCTCCAAACCTCCTACACCAAACTTATCAAAAGAAGAATTTCAATCAATTTGTCAGCCTAATAATAAGCCCAATATTATTATTTTAAAATCCAATAAAGATAATGCTACGGTCATTATGAATACCTCTTGACTATGAATCTAAACTTCAAGACCTCCTTTCTTCTTCCTCATATAAACTTCTCTCTAAGAACCCAATCAAAGCCATAACTAGCTTAGTTACCAAAGCCATCAAATCTTCATCCCTAGACTCTTCCTTTCAGAAATGTCTTATCCTCGTAACCCTCAAACCCCTAGGATCTATGGGCGACCTAAAATTCATAAAAAAGACATCCCTCTTTAGCTCACTTCCTAGCTAATAAACTTCAATATTTTATCAGAAAAACTCGCTCATTTATTAAAGATTCCTCTGATTTTATTCAAAAAGCTTAGCATCTTCACCTAGATGAACAAGACATCATGGTTAGTTTTGATGTTGTGTCCTTATTTACCAAAATCCTAGTTCTGGAAGTCCTTGACCTTATCTCCAAACTAGTGGACCCTGAAACTCTTAACCTTATTAAAACTTGTCTCAGTTCAACTTTCTTCACCTTTAAAGGGATATGCTATAAACAAATAGAAGGTACATCCATGGAGTCCTCCTCCCCGGTTGTCACCGATATTTTTATGGAACATTTCGAAGCTTTGGCCTTAAACAGCGTTCAACATAACCCCAAATGTTGGTTTCAATTTGTTGACGATACCTTCGTTGTTTGGCCTCGTGGCCTTTTCTCTTTGACCTCTTTCTTTAACCATCTTAACAACATTTCACCCCATATCAAATTTACTATGGAAATCAAAAATGAAAACTCTCTTTCCTTTTTGGATGTTCTCATCACCCATCTTCCCCATGGCACCCTCACCCACCAAGTTGAAAGGAAAAAGACTCTCACTGACCAACACCTTCATGCCCACTCTCACCATCACCCTACCCAAAAATTGTCGTTCTTAAAACTCTCGTTAATCTAGCCATTCAAATTTTTTATTATCATTTCCTTGAGAAAGAAAAAACCCACCTAACTAAGGCCCTTGTGGCCAATAGTTATTCAACTTCTTAAGTCAACAAGGCCTTTCACTCAGTCTGTCATTCTAAATCTAAAAACTCTCATTCCTCTTCCCCACCCTTGCTCTCATTTCTCTTCCCTATACCCACGGTAGTACAGATCATATCTCTAAGATTTTGGCCAAAAAGAATATTAAAACTCTCTTTAAACCCCATAAAACCCTTAAAAAATTATTCAAAACAATTAAGGATAAATATGATTTCATGCTTAACCAAAGAGTTTGCAAAATTCCCTGCTCTTGTGGAAAATCATACATAGGCCAAATTGATAGATCATTTAAAGAATGTCTCAAGGAACGTATAGCTGACACCTTCCATAATCGCATCTCTAAGTCAGCTATCGCCGAACACTCCCACAAATCTAATCATCTCATTTGCATTGACCAAACTAAAATTCTAGCATTAGAACTCTATTACTCCTCTCATATCATTTGGGAAGCGTTAGAAATTGAAAAACATCCTAATAATTTTAATCGAGAAGATGGCTACAAACTTAGTCAATCTTGGAAACCCACTATTCATCGTATTGAGCATTAGCCCTTTTTCTTCTTCTTTTTTTAAATACTTTATTCTATTATTATTATTATTATTATTTAATTTCTTCTTTCTTTTTGATTTCGTAGTTTATTTTTTATCCCCCGCTCTAATGTTATTCTTCATTTTCCTTACCTTTTTTACCCATCTCCTCATTTTTAGCCATCTTTTTCGTTCCTTGGAAATACAAACTTAACAAATTATATTTCTTAAACTTTATTTTCTTTAACCTTTTCTTTTAATTTCAATTTTAACGTTAGCATTAAATAGTTTTTATTTCCAAAGACTCCTTTACTATTTTAATCATTTTCCACAACGGGTTGTAACTCTTTTTTTCACAATGGTTAACCTTAATTTTTAACCCTATAAATATCCACCCAAGCACTCTTTTCTATTATTATTTCATCTTTATTTGTCCCTAATGATGGGTGGAGTGTCCACTCGAAACATTGGACGTTTCAAAATTTTATACACAGTTTATCTCCAGAAAGCTCAAGCAACATCTTTTGAGTGAGTTGTCCACTCTTGAGAGACCACACAAGCCACACATGTGACTTTGAGCATGCATTTAAGGAGGATGTTGAGCCACTCTTTGAGGTTCTAGCACCATTTGGAGAGGAGGTTGCACCTCCTTGATGAAACATTGCACCCTTTGGAGGGAAGGTTTCACTTGTGATGACATTTCACACCCCTTCACTTGATTTTTGAGTGAGATGTCTACTTTGGAGAGCCCACATATGCCACACATGGGAGATTTGCATGCATATGAGGAGGATGACTTGGCATATGAAGTAGCTTTGAGGGTCTTTTGACCTATTCACTCTTGTATCATAGATATTTTATTCTATTCACTCTTGTATCATAGATATTTTATGTATTATAACCATATCTCTAGGGCTTGTAAAGAGATAAAGGCATTTTTATATTTTCTTAGAGTTTAAGCTAGGAAAATATTATTATTTTAATAAGAAGGATGCCAGATCATTATAAATAGAAAAGCACTTCTCATTTGTGAATAATTGCTAGAACTTGTGGAAAACATTACTTGTCTACTTCTTCTCTTCTATATTTGCTATGAGTGGATAACTAGAGCAACTTCTTGAGGATGACGCCTTGTGGATTGCTTTTCAAATTTCATGGATGCTCTTGGCTAGGGTTTTGAAGACAAATCAATTTCTTGAGTAAGTGGTCTCACTTGATCTATTGGATGTTGTTTATGGATGATTTTAAGTGTAGTTGTACCTCTCTAGTGGTGGTGGTGCACTCTCTTGGTGTCTTTCTTGAACAAGTCCCTTCTTCATAACTCTTGGAAGATCACTAGTGGAGTATATTCCCATGAACTATTTTGTAAGGCACTAGGTGGGTCTTCTAGGGTTTGTAGGAGACAACCCTAGATATCACCCTAGATCTAATTACATCCTCTCAAGGGAGTCCTTAGTTGACACCATATGCCCTAAAAAAAAGTAAGCACTAGTCTTCTCCCATCTAATCAATCATAAATTCTAAAATTCAAATTTTATTTCTGTTTTAGGGTAATTCTAGAGTTTTAACAGTTTATATTTAATTTCCAACCATCAAAAACCCTAGATGTCTTGGGTTTCCACGCATATTTTTGACCTAAAAATCATTTCTCTTTAAACCTTGCCCTTGCTGGTTTTTATTGCAGCCTTTTATGATTGGACATCTTGGTCTTTTTGGGCTGTTACAAGCTGTTAAATTTTCAGAATTAACAAGTTACTTGAAACCCTAGTTTTACCCCTTGTTTTAGCCCTAAATTTCACTTGATTGCAATCTGTTTAAGGGGCTAAATTGTATTACTGTTATAACATGTTTTATGCTGCATTTTTCTTATCTTTATTACAAGTTTTATGACAGCCTAGGGTAATTTTCAGATCTGTATTGTTTTGGGGACATATTTTACTTAGTAATCACATAATAAACCGTCAAAAACAGCCCTAGAATTGAATATCCTAAATCTGAAAATTTACCTTGAAGTATCCACCTATTGTTTGACTCTCGTATCATAATAAATTGGTGGTAAATTAGGTAGCTACATAAGAGACATTAGACTTGATTGTGTCTTGCATTAGGAACCCTAGAGACTACTAGGGAAGCCTCTCTTATGTTTGATCCATCCTTCACAAAAACGAGAGAAGTTGTTGCCTAGGTGACAGTGGTAACACTTCTAATGTTCCACTCATTTGTTCCTTGTGAAGGCTTTGCACTAGGGTGAAAGATTGTGTGATAACAAGATGCACTCAATCCCATTGACCTACTTTTGTGGTCATTCATTGGACATCAATAAAATTATCTTATTTTATTTCATCTTCTTACAGATCTATATTGAAGTGTCGTAAAAGGTGGAAGCTTGGAATGGTACCATTTACAAGGATTTTTTGTAGTTGGCTTGATGACTAGTCATGGCAGAATTTGAGCAGTTGTTTGAGGACTTCATATCATTATGTTTCAACGATTGTATAGCCATACACTCCTTATTGCTCTTCTCGATTTAATGATCATAGCAGCATTCTCCATTGGACAATTTTTTGATGGCCGCCTTTAATTGGTGTTTTGTTTGGCACATGTGCATTACTGATGGGAAGACCATATTGTTGCATGTAATGTATGGAGCACTTGTTGAGCCTCTTCATCGTCTTATGGGCATGGTCAAGTTCTTGCTTTGCATGAGTGGAGCAATCTTGGTTGATCATCGACACTTACAACTTTGTCGAATCACTATTCTTGTTGATCATTGAAACTTACACATTCATTACACCACTTTCAACGTCAACATGCTTTTTTCCATCTTCTATGTCTCTTGGGCGACTGTTATTTGACAGCGTTGTGGATTTCAGCTCTTACTTTGATGATTTATGCATAGGCTCAGTACACTCAAATTAGAGTCTCCTTGTGTTTGCTTCACTAATTCTGAAGAGGTTCGTGTGAAGTTGTTCTTTGGAGGCTATATGTTTGCAAATGGACTCCCTGTTTGCTTCGTTAGTTTGTGTGAAGATTTTGGAAACGAACAATGCTACAAAATGGCACTCCATTTAGAGTTTGCAGCACAATATGGGCAAGTTGATGTTCTCAGCATTGGTCATGATTGCATGGGTCCTTGACGAAAGTGAAGTTGTCCATCTTTGCAACATTTTGAGGATCTAATTGCTAATGGTATTGTTTATTTTTCCTCTATAGCTTGTCCTTGATGGAAGCAAAGTTCAACTATCTTTGTAACTTATTAAGGATGTATGAAGTTGCCATTAAGGGGGAATGTTAATGTAATGCCATCTTCCTATGCTTTTGTATTTGTTCCCCTAGTCTTCATTAGGGGGGAATGTTAGAATATATGGTAATGTTATCGAGTGGCCACATTTATGGATGTACCTCGTGTTATTACGAGGGATATGTTACATTTAAGGTCATCATTGATGGGACATTATTATACATGTAATGGGGCATCATTAGACTCATAAGGACCCCTTATGGCTCTTGTTACTTGAATAATCGGTTATGTGGCTCCTTGTTCCTTTACTACAGGTTTAGCTATGTTGCAGGAAACACATGGTAGAGGGTCATTCCGCATATGGAAACACATTTGGTACAGCCCTAACATGTTTTGTATGGCCGACACATGTCCCATGTATGGGAAATGCATTTCATACAGCTTGAAATGTGTTTCCCAATTGTACCACCATCCATACAATGCGTTTCCAAGACGTTAGATGCAGATTTTCACTGTTGGGACATCATTGGTGGGACAATATTGTACATGTAATGGGGCATCGTTAGACTCATTAGGACCACTTATGGCTCTTGTTACTTGAATAATCGGTAATGTGGCTCCTTGTTCCTTTAATATGGGTTCAGCTATGTTGCAGGAAATGCATGGCAGAGGGTCATACCCAGTATTGAAACGCATTTGGTACAACTCTAAAATGTGTTTCGTACAGCCGACACATGTCCTACAAGGCTACATGTGTGAAACGTGTTTCGTACAATGCAAAATGCATTTCCGAATTGTACCACCATCCATACAATATGTTTCCAAGACATTAGGCATAGATTTTGACTATGTTTGACTGTCAAGACCCACCAAATCATAATAAGCCCTAATTAGAAGTTAATTAATCCTTAATGAGACTTCTAGAAGCCTCTAAGAACAAAAAAATAAATGATAAAGAGAATTTCACTCTCATTTTTTCCTCACATGGTACAAGCAAGGGCGATTTTAACAAGCAGATTTTTAGTCTTTTAGGTAGCTTGAGCAAGAGTGATTCCAGAAAGAGGGAGTTCATTCTTTTAGGCTGCTACAACAAGCATTAAGTGGTGTTTTAGACAGCTACAGCCATCATTTCCTGTGTGTTCATGTGAACAGCAAGCAATTTGGTCTTTTGAGCAGCTACAGCAAGCATTTTGTGGTGTTTTGGGCAGCTTTAGCAACCATTCACTATGTGTTTAGGTGAGCAGCAAACTTTCTAGGCAGTTATTTAGTGTTTTCTTAGGGTTTAAGCTTCCATTATCCATTTTATTTATTGCAGATCTGTTTTTTTATTTTTTTGCAGCCGCAATGGCTTTCAACCAAGATACTTCTCTTCCTCCAAATCTAAACCCAAGAAGAGGACTAACCACTATCCTCTTTGGAGGCATGTTAAAAGGATTGCAAGAATTCCAGACTGTGGTTCATGGGAATGGAAGTGCAATCTCTATAATCAACCCTATAAGGGCTCTTGCCCAAGAGTGAAGGCACATTTTTTGCATGAATAGGGAAAGGGTGTTCATTGTTGCCCAAAAACAAGTGAATTTTGGACTATAACACCTAACAGAGAGGGAGGAAGTATGAGAATGAGCAGAATGAGGCTGATAGGATTAAAAGAAGATATGAACAGCTTGCTAATGCTATTCCTCAGGCTCCAAAGATTGAGCCAATGATTGTGTGTGAAGCAAGGAAGAAGAAAGCAACTCAGCAACAACAAGCATAAAAAAATTCTAAAGGTTCATCTTCTGCAATTCAAGAGAGCTGAATAGCTAAAATGGTGAATGTTCAAAGGAGAGAAAAAGCTGAAACAAGAGTGGCAAGGGCCATCTATGCTTGTGGTATCCCTTTTAACGTGGTTTGGTCTCCTTATTTGCAAGTTATGATGAGGGCAATTGACATAGTTCCTCAAGTGTTCAAGGGGCCTAATTATGAAAAACTCCAAACCAATTTGCTCAAAAAGGAAAGGAGCTTGTTGAGGATAATTTAACACCTATTTGTGCTTCATGGAGCAGCTCCGAGGTTACCATTGTTTCAGATGGATGGATAGATACCAGGCATATACCATTGATCAATATCATTGCCATTTCACCAAAAGGAGCAATGTTTATGAAGGTCGAACACTGTTTAGGGGAGGTAAAGGATGCTCAATTCATTGTTGTCATTTTAATCAAAGCTATTCAGCAAATAGGGTCTGCTAAAGTGGTGCAAATTATCACAGATAATGCATCGATTTGCAAATCCGCAAGATTGATTGTTGAGTCCAGGTTGGATCACATTTTTTGGACTCCTTGCATTGTCCATAATTTAAATCTAATATTAGAAGAGACTGACAATAAAGTTCTATGGATTAAGGAACTCATAGGGCAAGCAAGGAAGATAGTCAAATTCATCACCAATCTCAAGCAATATCTCGAGAATACTCCAGATTGGAGTTGTTGAAAGTGGCTGAGACAAAATATGTCTCAAACTTCATCATGTTGCATCACCTTATTGAGGATAACCAACCATTAGTTTCTATGGTGGTGAGTCAACTTTGGGCTAAATGGAGACACGTAAATTCAGAGAGGGTAACTATCGTGCACAAATTATGCCTTGATGAGTGGTCGAGCAAGATAGATTTATTACTCAAATTCACATCCCTTACATTTGAACTTCTCTAAAGTGCCAACATGAACAAACCTTTCATGGGAGAGGTTTACGATGTTATGGATACCATGGTTGAGAAAACTATGGAAATCATTTCGCAAGAGTCTCCTCGAACCTCAGCTTTTATTTGTCAATGCTCATTTTGTTGATTCAGTAAAAAAAATCATTGTTGAGAGGTGGAACCAGTTCAATGCTCCATTGTGGACTATATGTTGAGGTGCTCATGAGATCTTTATTTATCTTCTTGAGGTCATTTGTTGTGGATCATTGTGAGTTTAAGCATTGAGGAAATTCTTGGAGGCTTACTGTAATGGGGTTTTGAACATTAATGAAGTGATGCATAATCGAAAGTGGATGTGCAGAGGTTTTACGATTTACCACTATAACATTGGTGCATTTGTCTCTTGTTATGGTGCATGCTCATAGGAGATTAGAGTCTAGACAGTTAACAATCAAGGCTTGTGCTCTTTATTTTCTAACAGAGATTTTGTTCCATATTAGATACTCTTCTTCTAAATTGTGTGTGTATTAACATCGTCGTAGGATGTGTGTTGTGAATAATACCACATACATAACAATTGTGAGTCAGAGATGGTTTATAAAGCAGTACCCCAAAAATCTTTGCCAATCCAGAAGCTATCTTTGGGGTGCAAACCCCCAGGTTAATGTGATAGCATCCTCCCTCACTCCAGTACTAACATCGTCGACGGTTTCAATGTCATGCTATGTGGGCCATCTTTGGTTTGTGCTTGTTATCTACGTGATGTTACAATCTATCTTGCAGCTCGCTACAATGGCATATCCCTATGTTGAGATTTCATTCTATGTTAATAGTAAATACTCCTCTTCTGAAGAATTTCTTATTCCTCTGAAACAGATTACGTTGAAATCTGCTTATTGCTAGTCATGTTCTACTGTTTGAAAATTAAAAGAATATCACATCTTCAGTTGTCTTATGTTTCCAAAGCCATAAATATATTACTGTCAATTTTTGCCTCTCTGTGCTGCCAGGAAAATATGCTGTGCCACCTTCGAGACACTAGTTGCTGTGTGTGGAAATCTGTTGGTAGAAATACTTTTGTCTCCACATTCTACCAATACACTGCTCCATGCATTTAAATCTCCTCTGAATAAAACATGCTCCTGGACCATTGTCAACCATAGCTGAAAAGATTGCCAAGTCATCCAAGTACATCTGAGTCAAACTCTGCTCAGCCCCTACTCTCTTCCAGAGATTCAAACTCGCCAGCAAAAAGTCAGAGACACTAGTAATTTGCAAGTTCTTTACTGGCTGGCAAGTCCAACTCACCGGCAGATTGGAAAATTTTGCCTGTGCCAAATTTAAATGCCAAAACAGAAAAGAAAAAACCTCATTCTGAATGAATGATTTCTGCTGCCAAGTTTGTGCCAAATCTGACTTGAACTCTTACACTCTGGTCTCGCCGAGTTGTTCTGAAACAAGTTTTTCAACATCTGTTTCAAATAATATCTGCTAGACTGGTTCTTTGAGTGCTGGAAAAATTATATTTTGCTGTCATCCAAATAATATGATTATGATGAACTACCGCTGGTCTGATAACTTATGGCCACACTGGTATTTTTTAATTGTCATCAACCACTGACCAGCCATTATAAATAGAAATTCAGAGCCACTGAGTGCAGGCTGCTGCCATGTTTGGTCTGCAACGTCAGATGCTCTCCATTAATTTTCATTAATTGTTTTGGGTCTGCCGCTCAAATGCTGGAATACATTAGATATGCTGCTGGAAAATTACGAGTCTGATGCCGCTGAGTAATGTATGCCTGCTGCTGCCAGGAAAACTATAAATAATGCCATGCTGGGATGGGTCCAGATTATTAATGCCACCCTTGAATTTTTTCCATCTGTTAAATTGCACTTGTACAAGTGAACGGGATTATTCTCTGCCAGGCTGTAATTCAATCTGCCAGATGCCAGTCAAGTTTTGTAGGCGAATCAATCCCCCATGAATTGTATGCAACATGATTATACTCTCCTAGCTATCAACTTTATTTTACCCCCTTTCTTCATTCTTTTTAATAAAAATTAATTTATTTTATAAAATCCAAATTTTTATAGTATTGTCACCTTCCTTTTTTACTCAGAACACCATCCACTGCCCTCTTAAATTCTGATGATATCTCTTTCCCTTTATGAAGAAGGTGAATAACCTTTAAGACAGTGGTAATGGGATGGATAACCTTCTTGGGAAGTCTTGGTTACCGGACGCAAGGTCTGAAGGTGCTGATTGACACTATATGATCGATTTCATTAGTTTCTCTTTCACCTTTTTACCTGTGAACATCACTAGTCTCAATTGGACTATTCAAGCTCATAAGAAATTGGTCATTAGTGAATGATGCTCATGGAAGATGGGTCATAGTCAATCACTTGAATATTAAATACTCCACACAGTTAATCCAAGAAAACGATATTTTTATAATGTTGCACTGCTGAAGCTCCCCACATACTTGAAAGAGAAGGGAGCTCTGAATGAATGGTTCATAAGGGATAATGCTTGCTAACGTTTTGCAAATGGAGTAACAAGCTAAGAGAGCTTGACTACAGAGAAAAACTTTGTGGTTAGGCATGTTTGAGCTAGAGTCATACTTGGATGGGTGACCTTCCCAAAAAGTCCTGGTCACTGGGTGCAAGACATAGAGGTGACAACTAACAACTGAGTCACTGACATTATGCAGAACTATTCAAACTCTTGAGAATTTGGTCATTAGTGAATTACGCTCATAGGTCATTCATAACCTTTGATGTGCTTAACTTTGTTTCAGCACTGTTCTTTCATGCTTTAATACCACTTTTAAACATTAAAATTGCATGTGGAGGAATTAATGAGAGATTGTATTTATTCACTCATGCATCAATGTCATACATAAGTCGTGTATATATACATTTTACAAGACAGAGATGCATTATGCTAATCCCCCAATGTTCCCATAATGAACAGCTCACCTTCCATTTACAGATACCAGCCAATTTTTGGCTGGAGCACAACCGAAACTCTTGGGACATGTTGGTTAGTGGATTTCCAGGTAAAGCCCATTCAGGAAGGAGTAGAAAATTGAACATGAATTCGCTATAGTAAACTCCCACCAATCTAGGAACAGCTCACTTTATTACTACTTAATCACTTTATTATAACTCTGTACAAACATGTTATTATGCATGTCCTAACGTACCCAATTTATAGCTTAACACTGGGACCTATAAAAATTACAATGCCTAACATCCATGTCTTTCTAAAACTTGGAAATATAGGTATTTTTTAGGAATGTTATATCAGATGCACCCTCATTTCAAAATGAAGAGTGATTTTCAAGAATCAGGCAAGCCATGTTAACTTAAGAACTAAAAGCAAGAGTCAAGCTCCAACAAAATAGCTAATAGATAAGCTTAAAGGCGAAAGAAGCGGTTATATATTATCTCCATATTCTCTTGTTCTTCATGCATGCCTTCTTTCAAGATAAGTCTTAATATTCCAATATCTTTCTCCAAAGCATAACATCTCCAGGCCCTAAAATCTAACCTACCACACGTAAATCAAATTACTAAAAATCCAGGAAATGGCTAGAATTGCTGCAGGCAGACCAAATTGCTGACACATGGATTTAAATTCAAAACATCAGAGAATGTACTTGTCATAATCACTACACAGTTGATTGCTGCCTTGGTATAGTTAAAGGCTAAAGCTCTGACATTCCTTGAAATACATCTGGCCCCTCATAAAATATAAGCACTAGAAACAACCATTCATGCATTCAAGAAGATGAAACATGAAACATAATAAGGACCCCAAAAATCACAACCACACCAAAAAAGAAATTGCTTGGCAGATGAACAACTACATTAAAATTGTCAAGCAGGTTGTGGTCAAGTGGTAAATCAATTGCACTTTCTTCAGAGACCCAGGATCCCCGAGAACATGTTGCTGTGTTTATATGGAAAACTATGTGTTATCTTGCGATATCTCACTGTTCACTGAGCCTAAGCACTTTGTCCTAGGTAGCATCTCTCAACAGACCAGACTAGTTGCAAGCCCTCGGTGATTTTAACAGAATAGATACCCGTTGCTCATAGAATCTAAGCAAAAGGTAGAGCCCACTACATCAACAAAGGGCCATTTACCAACCAAAAAAAGTTACAGGAAATGTTTTCAAATAAACAAATAATGTTTACTCATATTACCAAAGTTTTACAAGCGCAGGCTAAAAACTTACTAGGAGAGGAATAAACAACATTAAATTACTTCAGAGCAGATATGTCACATTTTATTAGTGTACGAATCAGTTAACAGAATGTTAATAATCAAATTGAATGATCCAATATAACTGGACCTTTCAAGTGCCTTGTACTCTCCCCCTGGATATGATTATAATGTTTACTCTGTTTACACTATTTTGTCATCTTAGTGTTTAGCTACTTTTTCAGTCCCTAGGGTTCTTTCTACCCTAGTTCTTTTCTATTTTGCTGGATGCAATTTCGAGTCCCAGTGACTTACTTTGGTCATTAGTGGAAATTAAAATTATTTTTTTCTTTCTTCTGCAGTTAATACATATCCATCTCATTCTCTTTGACACTAGAAAATATAAAACAAGGTATGATACTGATTGCTGAGATTTCTGTGGTGAGGAGTGTTTTCAGGTGAATTCGGAAAAACCTGGTATGATACTTTCAGGTGAATTCGGAAAAACAAGGTATGATACTTTCAAGAGCCTTGTACTCTCCCCCTGGCTATGTTTGTAATGTTTACTCTGTTCACACTATTTTAGCATCTTAGTGCTTAGCTACTTTTTCAGTCCCTAGGGTTCCTTCTACCCTAGTTCTTTTCTATTTTTCTGGATGTAATTTTGAGTTCCGGTGACCTCCTTTGGTCATTAGTGGACATTAATATTATTTTTTCTTTCTTCTGCAGTTAATAGATATCTATCTTGTTCTCTTTGATACTAGAAAATATAAAACAAAATATGAAAGAAAGATAATTTCCTTCACATAACACACTTATCAATAAAGAATACAGAAGATCAACATACCTGCACTCTTAATTTGGCAACCTCTTGGCCCAATGTGTCGTTTTTCTTGTTGACATCTTCAAGTATGATGTTTGTAGATTTAAGGCCAGATAATGTTGGAGTTGGTGTTGTAGAACGTGGTGGACTTGACCGTCTTGAAACCGGTGATGATGCTCGAGACATAATTCTTGACCCTGGAACAGAAGCAGAGAAAAATTTCTTTGAATAACTTATAACAGGATGAAAGGATGTCGGAAGGTTTATATTCCCCCATTGAGAAGTGCTGTTTGGAGCTGGTGACACCCGACTGCTATGAAATTCTGATTTCCTATTTCGCTTAGAGGAAGATTTACTCTCAGCAGGCTTAAATTGTTCCATAGTGGAAGATCTGGAAAGCTGTACTGGTGTCTTAGCATCCGATTTCTCTTGTTTTTGACTGACATCATATGATTGTTGATTCGCAGTTCCTCTCCTAGTATCCAATAAATGAGAGGTTGATCCACTCTCCGCAGCTTTCTTCAACTTGATAAGGCAACTATCACAAACACGGTAAGGTCTATTTGGGTTTGGAGCCAGAGAAGCCTTGAGGCACTTTTTTGAACTGCATGCATGGCAAAAAACAAGCCCACAGTTATAGCAATTGTGCCGCTTTCTAGTAAAACCAAATGGAAGCCTACAGCCTGAACAAATGGATTGATCAGCCCCAGAAACCCACTTATGAAGGCAGATAGCTGCTGTAAAACTGGAACCACACACTATGCCTTTAACTTGCTTGTCTTTTAAAGCTTCAACTAATGTTGGCATATTGACATCTTCAATACTTCCATGACCTAACTGCCCATTCAATCCTTTTCCCCAAGTGTAGACTTCTGTTTTTGAGGTCAAAACAGCCACATGATATGCACCGCAAGCTATTTCCTCAACAAAGGCATTACGAATTTTCCCTTCCACACGAACAGGGAACTTGCCATCAGCCTGGTGATTTCCCAACTGACCATGAACAGAGCTGCCCATTGTAAATACATGTCCTGAGGTTGTCAGAGCAACTGTAAGGCTGTGTCCAGCAGCTACTTGACAGAAATTATGGTTAGCAAGGGCATCTACACATGTTGGAATAAGTCTTGGTTCCTTGTCCCCATGCCCAAGCCGACCCTTGTCACCATCTCCCCAAGTAAAAAGCTTCCATGATGAACAATTACTGGAGCTCGAAGATCCCACCATAACTTCCACTACTGCAGCAGTGTGCCACACTCCACAAGCTGCTCTTACAGTCCGTAATCCTTTAAGTGATAAAACTTCCCTGGGTGAAGCAGCACTTTTATGGTCTCCATGACCTAAAACGCCAAATGTTCCATCACCAAATGTAAACAACTGACCCGCAGAAGTTACTGCAGCAGTATGCCAAGGCCCACAAGATATTGAAGATATGTGAATTCCCTCTAAAGGTCCATTGACCTTTTTTGGAACCCAGTGGCTCACTTCATTTCCATGTCCAAGAATCCCAAAATTATGAGTGCCATTTCCCCATGTGTACAAATCACCTGAAAGTGTAACAGCACAAGTATGATACTCCCCACATGCTACAAGCTCGATGTTTGTGTTTGCAAGAGCCTCAACTAATTTTGGATGCGGAGCATCTACATCTACTCCATGGCCAAGTCGACCTCCTGATTCCTCTCCCCAGCAGAAGACCTCTCCCTGCTTTGTGACCAAAGCAGCATGCCTACTTCCACAAGCAATATTCTGAACATCTAACACAACGGCTGGCTCCAAGGCTTTTGGCAAAAGTGAATCCATTTTAGAACCAACCTCATTTCCAGCCCTACACATCCCACCTCCCAATACACCATCCCCAGTCCCTTCTCCCCATATGAAGACATCTCCCATTGAATCAACATCATCTTGGCCTGAACCTTGGCTAGAGGAGCTTACAGCACTTGACAGACTGACTCTGAAAGTATCCATTGTTGCAACCCTGGCATGACCATTTATGCTGCCTTGGCGGCCTTCTGAAGATGCTGAATGAAGATAACCTCCAATAGAATCAGATTGCAAAAAGACTTTTGATGGTGCAGCGTAGATTAGACTTTCAGAAAGACCCTTTTCTAATCCATGTCGAGGAGGGCTTCCATATGGAGTCCGACTTCGATATGCATCTCTAACGGTCTGAAGGAACAAAAGGAAGAATGCTTACAGGCTTCAATAATTTTAAAAACAATGGGTCTTATCTGCCACAATTCATGATAAACAATGAACATTTCAAAAACAAAAGATTGAGATGGTGGGCTAGTGAGTCAAACCTTCTGTAAACTGTTCATACTGCTAACTGCGGAACTGATAGGAGAATTTATTCGAGTGTAGGTTCTGGGGCTATTTGTCTCAGATGATGCTGTTCCATCACCTTTTGTGTCTGACTTCCATTTTCGGTTCTGACCACGTGAAATTACTGCTTTAAGACCAACAAACCAAACTTCGGCCTCATCTTTATCCTTGCATATCTGCACACAAATAAAATAAGTCTCAACAGTGAATCTACAACAACACTATTTACTATCCAGTGTAGAAAAAGAACCCAAGAAATTAAGGAAAAAAGAGAACTACTTTGATTTCAGAATCCAAACAAGGGGCAAAGATTTACTTCTGAAATTAGGATAGCAGCTATACATTGTGGAATACATCCCTATGATTAAGTGACATTGACTAAATAAAAAAGTCGGATCTATAAAACAAATAATTCCTTACCAAATCCAGGGATCTATCGTTGTAAATTAGAGAAAAGGACTGGTACTCTTTTTCAGGTCGAGGATGCCTCTGAAAGATTGCCTAACAAACCAAGAACAAACAACTTAATAATGCCCTCTTTCCCAACGTTTCCTCATTTGAAAAGTATAAAACTCACCATAGAAGGATTACAAAAGTTCTTAAAGAAAGATTAAGTAGAGTTCCTAGCCCTGATAAACTACAAGAAAAATTTCTGCTGTCAACTGTTATCCTATTTTAATAAATTCACTTGATTTTTCTCTTTTTGTTTCTGTGATAAGATTTCAGCAATGTAACTTGCTACGTGCAAGGGAGGATCAGCATACATGACAACTTTTTTCAAGAAATCAGTAGTCTTACAGTTCGCTGACCAGGTACTATCCTGGATACATGGTTCAGCTTTAGATGCTTTTCCTTCTTACCAGAATACCAGAGCAACACAGATTCATCCTACAATGACATCAGAAATCAAGAAATGGAGTGTCAATAACCTAAAAAATCTAAAGTACATATTAAAGAAAACCATAAATTGCATCAGGATTCAGAACAACAGAATGATAGTTTTGTTTTTTGGTCAAATTGCATTTATTAAGCAAGAGAAACTGTAAATATAATGCAGACTGAAACATAAATGATAATATCTCACACTTGACATATTAGCATTCTTCAAAGTTGTTAATAGTTAGGTCCTTCAAGTGCGGATGACCTTAAAACGTCATTTGAACTATTTTCTCTCTGTGTGTATCCTTGACTTTTTCTATTTCCTTGATGAATGAAATCACAATCTTGAAAACAACAGAAGTACATAAGGAAGATATTATTTATTGGCAGACCTAACACTCAGAAAGAAAAAAGAGATAATTGAGAATGTGTGGATGACCACAGAATAATGTAAGCAGGTAATTCAATGGAAGTATTTAAACATCAATATTAGACATGCCATGCATACCTCACAAACAGATCAAAACCTAAAGAGCAAAGAATATGAAATTGCCCTAAAGAAAAACATGTTGCTTTAAGCTTAGAAGACCATATTGTGACTACCAACATTTGGGATGATTATCAACAGTTATGTTGTTTGGTTCTATGTACGACATCTGTTCTATATCACCTACTCCGTTAAGGTTATTAGTTAGTAGTTGGTATTCTCTCCTCTTGTTATGCAAGTGAAGCCCTGTAAGTAAACCTTTCTGTGCTTTGGAATGTGCTCAATATAGAACCCTGTGTAACTAATCCTCTTAAAAAAGCATTGCAAGTCAATCTCCCTGAAGAGATATTACTCTTAAAACACACCTGCAATTATTCAACTGTTTCCACTATTTTCAGATCAAATATAGTAGGTGTTCTCATCGTGATTCCTCTTTAGTATCCCTGATCTTTATATTCCCAGTAGAAGTTTGTGCATTGTCTTGCTTTCGGATTTCACTTCATTTTCCCTCCAAAGTAACTCTGCATTTTAATATTATATTAGTCAATGTTGATATTCTTCTTTATACTTTCTTAACATCAAATTTATGGATCTATTTTATATGTGCTTTTCAACCTGTTTTGTTTATAAGCAAATATCTCATCATTCTAATTATTTCTATATCGACTTTCCCAAGATCCTGTCATTCTTGAGATTCATATAGTTACACCACTTGAGATCCTTTCTTCTTTTTCTGTTTGTTGTTTCAAATTTCTGTTGTCATTTCCATTCCTTTCTTGTAGTAGCTGATCTTTTCTTATCACTATTATAAGATTTTTTTCATAAAGTTGCCTTCTTTAAGGAGGAAAGGCAGTTAATAATCATTTTGCTTGTCTATTTTGAGTCTTTTGACCCTCGTAATATATCAACTAAAAGATATGATCCACTTGTCAAGTACAAATCTCAAGATAAGCACAAAAGTTAAAAACAAAGATATTGAGTGCAAAAGAAGACAAATGGGTGCCATAATATCTATCAAGCCCAAGCTGGGTGCACAAGATGGCAGTTAGTGCCCACGGGAGTGTGGTCTAGCGGAAAGTAGGGAGGTGATCAGGTTCAAAAACCCCTCTGAGTGGGTGTGGATGAGGCCAAGTACAAGTCCTAGGTGACTTTGACAGCAAAGAAAAGCCCCTCAACGCAGCAGCATAGCCAAAGGGATTGTATAAGAAGTATTTCCTAAAACAAAATATGGTAGTTAGTTGCACGTCAAGAATTAAGTATAGTATCCCCAAATGGGGTGACACTTGGCATTCACGGCACACTTGGCAAACATACGCCTGGAGTAGTTAACGCCCACAGCCGCCACCCTTCCTCCCCACCAACTCAATATGTGTAGCATTCATTTCGGAAAGGGGGTAGTGCACCTGCAGACGAAGGAGGTTTTAATGGCGCTCATACAGCAAAGGCCGAGGCTACACAGAGCAGGTATGCGGAAGCTCAGCGCCATCACTTCGGTCTTTAAGGAACCTTTCCTTCTCACCTCAGCTGCTTTTATGGAGGTAAGGTAATAGCTATTGTTATTTCATTCTGGATTGGCATTTTGTTTCCCATCCCTCTCCTGGTTTTTCTCCCTTCTGGTGTTGGGCTATCGTTCTCTTCCTCATCTCTCCAATGCCGCGTGAACGGGGAAAGCCGAAGTGTGGGCCGGCCTATTACAGTTTTGTGGCCTGACACAGTCGACCTAGACCCTCTTCAGCCCTTTCTCCGCCCCCCATCCCCTCCATTAGCCTTGTTGGTCCTCCACTGTCTGATCAGAATTGGGTTGACAAAGACAATGTCGTTACTTACATCGAGGAAGAAATTCCTCCAGTCCCCCCCAAGCCCCTCAGGACTCTCTTCTGTGCACTGCTTTGGACCCTCAGGATCCCTTGTGCAATTCAAAATAACTGCCTGAAAGCATCAACCCTATGACAGAAATGGGAGGTTGTTTGGTTGAGGAAGAGATTCCTCCAGAATGGCTAGAGAAAAGAACTATGACGACAACACCAGCTGTTAACGAACCTCAAAATGTTGTAGCCTCGGAACCAGAGCCGCCCGACACCCACTGGTTCTCTAAAGATCATCTGCAACTCATCTTCGAAATGCGATGGGACATGGCTGACCAGCGTCACCGCCAAGATATCCTCAATCGTCACCTAGATGTCTTGTTCAATTACCTCTCAAGCAAGTCAGCCAAGCGACAATGCCCGACCTACTGCCAACCGTTCATTTTCGCTCCTGCATGGCCACACTCTCCCAGCATCGACGGTCGCCCGGGTTTGCCTACTGTCTAGTTTTTTTTCGGTTGTTATGTTTTCAGGTCTAGAGTGGCCACAGTTACAGTTTGGTTTAGGACTAGTCTTGTTTTGGCACTGTGAACAAAAACATGATTGCTTGTCTTGCAGAACACCTGTTCTGGTTTCCATTTGTATGGAAGAACAGGTGGCAACCTTCGCCATGTGTATTGCTATGAAGACTCTTTAAGGAAATATAATTTTTATATAGAAAAAAAAGATTAAGTATAGTATGAACAAACAAAAAAGAACATTAAATAAGGAAAACACATTAATGCTAAGCATTAGTTGGTCAAGACAGTAGCAGTCAAGTTGTGAATCAAGTTAGCTTTCTTCATAGAAACTTGGGCTTAATCCCCCCATAAAACTCATTGTTGTGTTTATGCATCCAACTATTGTGCTATCTTGTGATATCTTATAGTTATCAGAGCTCGAGCGGGTTGCCCTCGGTAGTGTATATAAGCATGAGATAGAGCCCACTTTGTTAACAAAGGATCGTTGCCCTACTTTATGATGTCCATAAGCAGCCTCATGTTATTGTCACCTCCCCCCCATCCTCATGCCACTTGTTCTTCCATATCAATCTCTAGTAGATAATGTGGGATCTTATTATAAACATAATAATAATAATATAATAAATAATAATAATAATGTAATGATAATGTAATTAATTTAATGAAAGGTCAAAGGGCACGTACCCCTTCACCTCGTGACCAGTCAATGTGTATAAAGTAGACCGTCGTGAGGATCATTGTATCATCATTCTTATTCATTCCATCAGTCAATATATTTTATTTGCATAAATATTCTGTCTACAATTAATAAGCAGGGTTGTTTGTTACATTGGTATCAGAGTGAGCACGATCTGTACAGCTTGATCAACCAGCTGCCCATCCGTCGTACAGTCGTCACCGTACAGCTAATTCTTGAACCGTACCAGCCTCTATGGAATTAATTACACCATTCGTACAGTGATTGACTATTTGTACTTTTAAACAATCACTTCCGTACATATGTATACCATAACATGTACGGTTAATTAATCGATTGTCGTATAGTCACAATTTATTGCAGGTCGTACCCATCTATATGATGTGTTCGTACAATCAATTAATCAAATCCGTACATTCTGATGCAAACCCGTGCAAATTCCATACATGTCGTATGCCTTTTTCATACCTTGGACGACTTTTCATAAAGATGTGGTGATCCATACATGTAAAGTTAGTGTGTTTTAATTGTGAGTTAAGATATAAAAGTACCTTTTTTATATATTAAAGAAAAAATTACTTTTCAAAAATTATTTACATAACTTTTTATATATAAGATATAAAAAGTGGGTTCTATGAAGAAAAAGGCTAACCCCAAGATAGTTAACAATGAGGAGTTACATCCCCAGATGGCGTGACAACTGGTCAATATGCATCAAGCAGAGTTAATGTAGTCGGTCGTCGCCCTCCCCCCTATATTCATCCGGATGTAGAGAATTAACGGGGCCATGGCGGAGGTGAGCCTGTGCAGCGTGGGAAATTTAATGAAACATTCGATCCGAGTGCGCGCCTGCCATAAGACTGATACGAGGAAGTTGAAGGACGTCCATTCAGCTATAATGGCGATTCCCATCACTGATTTGGGCAACTTATTGGAGGTAAGGCATAGCATTTGGAATTCTCAGTTTATTCGAGCTCTGTGGGTGGTCTCCTTCTCCCTCACTAGTTTCCCTCTGGCCCGTAGCTCTTTGATTTTCTTGCCCCTACACCCCTCTGATTTCCTTGCAATCACAACGCCACGCGAGAGAGGTAAGTCGAAGCGCGGACCTACCTATTACAGCTTCAAGGCCCGTCAGCTTTGTCCGAGTCCTTCGTCCTCACCAATTTCATCGCCCTCCACTGGCCCTTCCCTTGTTGGTTCTCCCTCTGTGGATTCTCCCCTCACAGATCAGAATTGGATAAGGGATGAAAGCGATTTGGTTTTCATTGAAGAAGAGTTCCCTCTGGTGCCCCCCCAGTCTCCTCCAGATTCCCATTTGATAGTTGCCACAGACTTACATCCCTCTCATCTCAATTCCTTGCGAGAGGAGGGTGTTGCCCCCAACCTGGTTCTGGGGGGTTGTCCAGTTACGGAAGAGACTCCTCCTCCTTTGCACGATGATGAAGTTTAGAAAGATGCTTGCCTAGAAGCCCAACACCAGTGCAGACACAGTGGTCGTGACGCCCCACCAATACAGCTTCTCGGAGGATCAACTGCAGTTGATCTTCGACCTGAGGAAGGATGTTGTTGACCAGCTCTTTCGTCAGACCATCCTTTGTCGCTGATTGGATGCCTTCTTTGACTCTCTTTCAAGTGATCCTGCCAAAACCAGGTGCCCGACTTGCTGCCAGCCATATGCATTCACTCCAGCTTGGCCTCACCCCTCAAACAGCGATGGACATCCAGGTTCTTCCAGTGCTTGAGTTCTCTCATGTCATGTCTTTTGTTCAATTTAGTCATAGTTACAGTATTAGGCAGGCCCAAGGCCAGTTTATAGCTTTCACAGTTTTGTTGCTAGAAACTTATGTATATCACTTTGAACATGGATGCTTTTACAAGCTTGTAGCCAATTCTGGTTTCCATCAGTTTCGCAGCTACAAGCTTGGCAATCTGTACTGGTCTATCAGCTATCTTAGGTAATACAAAACTTTTATTTACAAAGAAAAAACAATGACGAGTTACATGTGGATCTAAACCGAAGTAGAGATGAATTCAATAACATAAGACATCGTCTTGGTAATGTTGAAAAGGGACAGAAAGAGTTAGGAGAAGCACAAAGAGAATTAAGAGACAAAATCGACAAATTAATAGGAAAGGAAGACAAAATTGAAAGGTTAATAGAGGAGTCTGAGAAACGATGGCAAGCCCTATTAAGAATGAGAAATGACGACAAGGATGAAACTGCGAGGATACTTACTGATCATAACGAAAGAATTGACCAACTAAACAAAAGGGTAGATGCATTATTAGCACAACCCTTAGCCCACCAAAGACCACCACCAAGTCCAAATTCGTTGAACTCTAGTTACCAGAGATATCAAGATAACGTGGGTTGTCTAAAGAAGTAATTGCAGTGAACTCCCACACTTAATGCTGGAATGATCTCCAACAAAGGGGGGCTTCCCTAAGCAACTAAGTCTCAAGCCAGATGAAGAATTGAGTTGGTATGAAGGCTTAGACAAAATCTGGCTTGTTTAGAGGCTGAAGTTTTGTTTTCCAGATTTGAAGGACAATAATAGAACCAATGGATGCAAGCTTGAATTGTTTTAAAGGTTCTAAATGAATGCTGGAAACTGAAGGTAGAACTTGGGGTATATTCCAGCTTCTATATGTTTCATAACCAATCAGATTTTAGCACGCAAAAGGTATAATTTTCTGAATATAATTGAGTTTACTTTTTGCCAGAATGTATGTTATGAAAAGCAGAATTTTTAGGAGGCTAAAGTAAGGTGGCTGAAAATTAATCTGGAGATTAAAGGTTTGCAGTGTTTGTTTTCCAGAATTTAATTACAGCCATAGAAAAGGTTGGATAAAGTCAGATTTTGTTGGTGTTTGAACTTTGAAGAGGAGATCAGTGCCTAAATTACTTGGGCTATGGGGTCTTTAAAGGTAAAGTTTTATAGTGCTAGTATCACTTGTTTTAGGGCTATAAGTAGCTTGATAAAGCATGCTACAGCCACTAGTTGCTTGCTGTAATATAATTTCCAGAATATTTTTGCACTCTTTTTTTTGTTAACTAAATAGTAAATATCCCTGACTTGCGGGATTGGCCTGTGGCTGAGATGCCACGACCCAGGGGCATCTAAGCCGTCAAAATCACCCGGGGATCGCACCCGGCCTGGACCACACCAGCCCTTAACATGGTTGGATTTGAGGTCTCCCCAGAGGTTTCAAACCGGTGACTTCACTTACGGAGTGCCTTAACAGTGCACTCCCTCACTGACTGCTCTACACCATGGGGACTAATATTTTTTGCACTCTAATGAAAAAGAAAATGATCAATTTATTGGGAGTAAATGTCTTTTTCATAAAATTATTGAAGTATAGGGGCGGCAGGAGCAGGTAGGATTATCTATTTCCGAGGAGGACAAATAAGACTAACTTTCTCTTGGAGTCTGGGCACAGCAACTACTACTCAAGCAGAGGCATATGCATTATATAAAGGGCTAGATCTAGCTAAGAGCCAAGGAATTGAAGCACTTACTATCATAGGGGATTCATGGGTTACCGTAAACTAGATCAGGAAACGATCCCCCCCAAGGATATGTAGCTCAAAAGCATCATGGTTCGAGCTCTAAAAGAAGCGGAAGCATTCAAGACCCTACATTGTTTCCATGTTCTCCGGATTAATAATCCCAAGGCTGATTCCTTTGCCAATCAGGCCATTCGGGACTCCCTAGGCACACGAATAGGAGACCAAGCCGTCCAACACTTCATACCATGACCGTGGACAAATTGGGATTTCCACGTATCTATGTATGGGGCCGAGCAGCTCACTCAGCACCCACATATAGTAACCAACTCACGCAGCCAGAAATAAATCCAAGTGCCAAGGTGGACACGACACGTGGTAGGAGGGAGTTAGGCACGTTGCAAAATAGGACGTCAGCAAGTGGATGTTCCGTCATGTTAAGTAATCCTTCTTTGATCGCAGTTGTTAATGCACACATGCACGCCTCCAAGGACATTCCCCCCTGGTCAAGTCTGTGATCTTAGACACTTCGACGATGCCCTTTGTACAACGTCGTACCTATTCGGCATCATCCCCCTTCAGAAATATATCATCCAGTCAGCCAAATGATGGTCTTGCTCGGCTCAGGTCCTATCACATGCAGGAAGTTCAATCCAGTTGCAGAAGGTGGTTGCTTGAGTTACATCAGCATCAGAAGTGGCGATCCATCGCACGTAGCCAGGAAGATTTAACGGCTTCTGCAAGAAGGATGAAAATTATGATTTGAAAGGAAAAAAGACGGGTCTCGTTCATTTGCATTCAGAGTTTCGGTCTATCCATCTTCTTGGCACAGTGCAGGTTGAAACTTCTCCAACTGAGCAGAAGGCAGGAAGATCTCTGGGAAAAATGGCGAATAGACGCTCAGGCATCGCTAGGTGGCGCAGTGAACTCCAAGAAGAAGAGCACGAGGCCCTGGTTAATTTAGTCAATTCACTTCAAATAACTTTGCAAAATGATTCTATACAGTGGCAGACTGCAATGGACCTGTTGGTTGAGCAAAGGCTGGGGTTCCAACAATTAAGAGACGAGGTGGAAGCTATATGTTTGGAGGTTGTGGAGCTGCACTCCAGGCCGGTTTCTCCAGCACCATCTATCCCGATCCAGGTCGTTTCGGATGCTGCTTCTTCTCCGGCTCCTCCCAGGCAACTACTCGACTTGAACTAGCCACCAGAATCCTCCATGGAAGCACCGGATGATCCAGAACCAACCAATACTTAACTTGTATGCTCTGTTTTAGCATTTTGATACTTAGAACTTTTTATAGATTTTATAGCAGACTGTTTAGTAGTTATGAATCAGTATCAGGAGTCCTAGTTAACTTCCTGTTAGGCAGTAACAAGATACAGTCTGCTTTTGAAGTTTCACGGGCTTTTTTTGAACTATGTAAAGACTCTGTCTGTGGTGCCACCACAGATTTTTATGAATAAAATTTTCTCCCAGTTTTATTTAAAAAAATAAAATAAAATTATTGAAGTATACTAGATTTCTAATAAAGAAAACCAAATCTACTTCAATATTCCATTCACCATTTGCATCAGAAATTTAAAGAGATAATAATTCATCAAATAAACTCTCACAATATGAATTAATGATACCCGGACTGTGTTCTCCCAATATGCTTGACAACTTGAAGATATTCTTTCCTTTGTATTCAGCAAGTATAATACATTACATTAATGCTCCAAAGCTCCAAAGAAAAAATAACCAGTACTAAAGTTTCTCCAACTATCAACAACTATTACAATGAGAGGAGCTCTCTTTATATGAGAGAGAGCTAGAGCCTTTTAAGATAAAATATTATTTTCCATGCAAAAACCATATCCAACAAAAATAATAAAATAATCAAGGGTTACAATAGCTATTTGGAATAGTCAAATAAAGAGATCGATTTGCTCATAAGAGGCCCTATCTCTCTCTAAGGAAGTCAACCCATGCTAAAAATAGTCACAAGCATCCAAATGTGGCACATGTGAGCTAGGAAGAGATTATTTCATGCATGCGAAGTGTCCAAGAGCTAAATCGATCAATCTAAAAGAGAGTGTGAACTTGTCAATTGCTATTTACTGCAGTGTTACCAACATCGGCAACGGCAAAATATCGCCGAGGGTCCGAAAATGAAAATATCGTAAATATCGGGGAAAATATCGGTAAATATCGGAAAATGTCGCAAGGAGGAAAAAAATACAAAAATATTCATTTTTTTTCAA
>SNQJ01S0002375.1:71592-87833 GCA_010110895.2 Picea sitchensis
GGAAGTCTTTGTGGCCCTATCCCCTTGGTGGCAAGAAAGTTCTTTTATCTCTTGGCAAGAGATCCAACCTATATGGTGGATCTATGAGCTGGACTTTGTCTGAGCATAATTAAAAATGGTTTTGCATCTCTGGTGTTGGCTGTGACTTCTTCAGAGGTAAGACTTCAGGACAAGGTAAGTTATCTATTTATCATCTTCAGATCTGGATTTTGCTTTCAGTTCTGTATTGTTTTGATCTATCTAGATTTATGTATCACCATTGACAGTTATTAGATCTGGACTGTATATTGAGTTTACCCCTTGTTCTGTAATGTGCTTTACTGTTCATGATCAGATTGTATTGAGTTTAGATCTGTAGATTGAGTTTAGATCTGTAGATCAGTATAAGTTTTTATTCCAGCATTATAGATCTGAACTATAGTCTATGCTAGATCTACTCTCTAACTATTGGCTATATCTAAACTTATTATATCTGGGTACTTATGTTTCAGTCTTCTCTGTTCTTACAGTATAGATTTGTTTTCTGAACATATGCTCTAATTGTTATACTCACTGAAATTTAAAAGACACTATTGTTTTGCTTTACTGCCCTAATTCTAACAATTAGGAAGGACTCTAATTGTCCCAAAGCTCTAACATGCTAGAGAGGAAACTAGCTCTGATCTAGTAGTGGCCAGCAGGGGGTGTTTGATATTGTTGGTAGGAATATCCTTGTGCACATAGACCAAGTCATGATTGTTCTACCTTGATTTGGTTGGACCCAGAAGCGTTCTTTGGCTTAGCTAAGCCTTTTTATATATCTGCGTGATCTGGAATTATCTGATCTGTCTAGTGACTCTATGTAAGACTTGTATTTCATGCATCTGAATACCCACAAGGAGATTCAAAGATTTTCCCTTCTCACACTATTGACCTCATCTCAAGGGTGGCTCATGTTGAGAAAGAGCATATCACTAAGTGGTGAATCTTCCTCAAACAATCGGTTAGCTTATTTCTTTTAAAATTTAATATTGTGTTTCATTGTGTGCTTTTCTTTGTTAATTTTCAAACCATGGTAAGCAGATTCTGCACTTAGAAAGAATCACTTAAACACTAGGCAGGTCCAAACTTGAAAGCTTCAAAGTACACTAATCTACAATCACATACTGCTGAAAATTCAAACAGGAAATACACAGATCTGAACTCTCAATCACATATGTCTTCTATTGAATATTGAAAGAAGAAAATACACTGCAATTGCTCAAAACAAAAACTCGCGCACCATCTCAATGGTGCACCCTGCATCTCCTTTATAGAAGAGGAAGATGAGGGAAGAAACAATGTATTGGTCACATGCATGAAGCGCTCAAAGTGACATAGTCAAACCCTAACTCTAGTCTGGATTCTGATCACCCAGTGAACCCTAGCTGCATGGATAAGGGTGCCAAGCAAGTGCACCTCAACTGGAAGATGAACTAGAGCATGTACGTTTGCATCCCCTTCCTTGAGATCTGCACCCTCCACCTAAACTGGAAACTTATCATGCATAAGCACCCTAACTGACTAGAGATCTGGATTCTGCACCCTCCTACTAACAATAGATCATGCATGCAGAACAAAACTGACTCTGAACTGAACTGCACTGAATCTGAACTAGACACTAGCGCATGCATGCTGGTGCCCTCATAGCTCATCTCTACATAACAACAGGTCACCTCCATAAGCAACTAGTGATGCACCTAGCTCCAACGCTCATCACTGTTCTGCATGCATCCGAGGTATAGATCTGCTGCACCAGGATATGTATCTGCTGTCACTGTGGCACCCTGAGGAAGGAGAAACAACTGCTGGGCAACTAGATAAAAACTCTAACACTCTTTTAGGATGGAATGCAAGATCTATGGCTTTAATTTATATGCATTACTGCTAGCTTCTTAGATCTGCATTTTAGAATCATGTGTTTCTTGAAATTTCGTTTGATAAATAACTACATAAAGAATTATCACCAAAGTGTTTGAAAGTGGTCGTTGGAATTATATTTGTGATGAAAAATTTAAAATATACACCCTGTAACCAAGGAAGTGTAAGGGGGTAGGTTTGTTACACTTAACTTGGATGTGCAAGAGTTGAAGACTTGGCAGGTTTCATTTAGAAACTTGGAGTCAAACAGTACACCAAATAAAGTGCATATGCTTAGAGCTTACACAGATTCTGTTGTAAATCAAAAAATTAACATTATAATGGATATCAAATACCACGCCTTTACACCTTGTCTATTTCTCCCATAGTTTACAAGCCATACACATATACATGAATGTTATTGGTAGATAGAATCCCAAGAATAATTGTTGGAAGGTCAACTGTCATGTCCCTCTAGCTCCTTTCTCACAATTCTGTTGCAGATTTGCATATACCGAAGTGGGGATCTTATAGGCATTTGCACTAATGTGGTAATCCAGTTTCCGTGAGTTAGTTGCCCGTCCCATAACTTTGCAATGTTGAGTTGTAGGTCCTTCAATTCCCAAAACATGGGTCTTCAACTCCACAACATGGGTTGGATGCCTTCTCTTCCGCAACATGTGTTGCACGGTGTTCATGTATCTGCAATGATGCCCTTAGAACCCATGTCACTCTGCAACCTTACCCTACAATCATGCATTTACTGAAGCCCGAAACCTGTTGTTGTGGGTACCCAACATGTTTTGCAACCTTACCTTTCAATCATGTGTTTCAACCCCTTGTATGCCACAACTTGCCTGACAATCTTTGACTGCACTGCAAGTTTGCAACTTAACATTATGGTCTTCAAGTTGCACAGAAACCTTTTATATTGCAATGTTTGGCTTTACACTAAAAATTTTGAGTCGCAGTTGGTTTTTATAGGCCTCTACAACGCTACATTCAAATTTAACAATCCTAAACAAAGAAACAAATCAACTAAAGCTAATGCCTAAAACCTTGTCAAGCAAAAGGCGGAAAGTGTTGAGATTATGTACCTTGGGAGGTGTTCCCCATGTGTTTGTGAGCTCCTAAACATATGTGGGAAGTACTATGTACTTTGTGCCTTGTACTTTATGTCTAATTTCACTTTGATTTAGGAGATTTAAGTCAAAAGTGAAATTTGGTCATTTATGCCTAAAATGACTATTAATTCACTTTGTGGGTGAATTAGGAGACATAAAGTGAACTTAGGGAACTTAACCCAAAGTGGGTTTGAGAGTGAGATTATTTTGGAGAGATCTCAACCTTTGATTAGACTTGAGATGGGATGATCTCAGCCATTGATCATTTAGGTTTCCTTATGGAGGTTCAAGAGGGGCATTTTTATTATTTGGATAGGTGAAAGTGGAATAAATGTGCATCTAAAAATCCTGGCAACTTCATGTTGGGATATTCCTCTTTCGAGAATCGAACCACTGTATGCTTTTCCAAACTAAAATTATGCCACATTGTATTTATGATTCTTTCTTTCTTGGCATTATCCGCGCAGTTATTCCTCTACTACACTCATGGTCCCTTTTCCCAAACAAATTAAGTGTGAAATTTTTACAATAATCCAGTTATTTCTGGAATGTAAAAGTACATATGAAAATTCCTCAAATTGGCTTCAAATATCTAGAAATTGTCTCAAAACAGTTATCAAAGTTCGAACAAATGGAAAATATCATTCTTCAACTGAATGAGGCCTCTGCAATTTATATAGATAAAATCCCTGGAATGAGGACTCGGAAGTACTAAGTCTCTAAAATTGTTTCTGAAAAGGATACTTCAACAAAAACATGAGAAACTTGATGAAATTCGAGAAGTAGAATAGAGATCATTGTAAATGACACCTGCAATAAAAGTTGAGGGGAAAGAATATATTTAATTCATTCCAAGAAAGATTTTATGGAACCCAAACTACACTTTTATGGTTGAACTTTGTTTATGTTTTCCCTTTTGCTGGTGTCCTCGATTCAGTTGTTGCAGTCACCCTCAGCTGCAGTGACCAAGTTGATGACAAATTTCAAAGAGTTACCAATATCATGTTAGTTGAAAGCAAAAACTCCATGTGCCCACAGTGGACAAAATTTTGTATATAATACTTAAGTCACAAAGAAAATAAGCCAGTCAAGGAAGAAAAGGACAAGAATACTGTCATAGAGCACATGTAGCAGGTTCCTCCAACTGTGCTGACAAATACCAATAAAGATAATAAGATAAGATAATTTTATTAATGTCCAATGAGTGCCCACAAAAGTAGGTCAAAGGGACTAACAGGTACAATCCAATGTAAATACAATGTGGAAGTGCAAAAGCGACTCCTAGATCAATACTGAAAGTAAAATCAGAGCTAAGTATCTAGCTAGGAACTAAAAACTGACTGTCCAGCAGGAAGAAATAAAAGAGTATAGAGTATGGATGCCATGATACAAAAAGAAGAATTGGCTTCAAACAGAGCAACGTGTGAATAGAAAGAGTTTGTAACAATGGATCAATAAACATTTTTCAGCCAAGCCCTATTATCAAGAACATAACAGGATGGCTTAGACCTTCAGTATTTTAGCCTACTTCATGGTCAACCACGTTTTCAGATATCTAGTTTTAAAATTAAAATGGAGTAGCCCACATACACAAAAATGGAATCACCAAGAGTTGATCTAGGACACCTAGGTACAAATGTTGCTGTCCATGCTAATGATGAATCAAGGACAAAATCAATGCCAGGGTACTTAATCTTGAGATAGTGGGGATGGAGCTACAAGGTTTCCTTTAATTTGGACAACATACGCTAGCCAGTACTATTACTGTGCTAAATTCTCCAACTGTTCAGTTTATTATGGAGGGAGTGAGCAATCTATTTGGAAGGATTACTGACCTAGAAATGGGTCCATGCAGTCGCATGCTAACTCAAAGTGGTATCATCATGGGATTACAAATCTAATGTGGATAAATATGTCTTGTTAAGTAAATGTTCATTTGTTTTCAAATGTATATCTTACTTTCAAGAAGTATCGGCTCCCACTGCCATTAACCTGGGAACCACTTTTACTATGTTAAGGTCGATTCAAAAGTGTCACTGGGTTCCTACAAGACATAGTCAAACTACAAAAAGGCCAGGAAGTGCTTGAACTCTCCTTAGTGGAAGTAAAAAGGTGGACAAAATCAATATTCAAAAAGTATACATGATATATTGATTTTCAGAAAAATGTCTACATACTTGGAAGAATTGTAGTCATTATTTTGTAAATTCGATGATCCCCTAATGACAATGATGTAATCACGCATGCAGATAGAAAGAGTAAGAAAATGAAAGATGGTGATCTGAATACAGTCACATTTTGAATTATGAGAAACGAAGGCCCATATATGAATTCACATCATTTTACCACTTGAAGCTCAGGTTAGACGTTTGTGGAATGTCTGTCCTTCAGCAGATTGACTTTCTTAGGAGAGCGCTGAATTAGCTTGTTTTATGCAGAATTCTGTATCCAAAGTGTTTACGTTGAGCAGCATAAGAATTAATCTTGCAATGAGTGGTTACTGAGTAACTTGCTTGCATTTTTATTCCTCGCTTTATGCAGAAAGAAAACTATGAAATCAAATTCACTTTGACAACCCATGGAAAGCAACTAGCATAAAGAATTGCAAAGTATCTCTAGCATTTTAGGAGCACAATTTTTTATTATTTACTCCATACCTTGTCAGAGTGATCGATGACCAAATCTCACATACCATGTTCAAAGTTCACTGCGTCTGTTGATAATTTTACATAGTCTTAAATATATCATTTAAGTTTTAACTTGGTTATGGGGAGTATTTTCAATTTTGCATCAACGGACTAGCTTTTATAATCAGGAAGCATCAAGTCAACAATCGCAAATATCCTCAATGTACCTGCGACCAACCTGGAAAGTTCGTTGACAAAAACAACCTTCCCTCTCCCATAAATGCATTTACAAGAGCCATACTGAACTTCCAAAAGGTATATTTTTAGAAAACACAAAAACATATAGCATCCCTGAAATGCAAATGAGGACACATTACTGCTGATCTCTTGGAAACAATCTTTGCTGCTATCCTGCATTACCACTCTTCCAGGAGATCAACTAAACCACTACCTGATCTTTCGTCACTTAACAAGACAACAACTACGCAAACTGAAGAAACTGAAGGAATACCTCTCAAGACACAAAATGGCATATATACATGAATGATTAGAACAACCGGGATGCAAATGTTTCTTTCCATTTGACAACCAATTGATCTGCCAAGCATTTCTTAGCACCAATCAAGATTTGACAAATGTTAACTTTAGGCCAACCCATGCTGACCCAGCTACCCAGTCAACATTACTGATCTCGCAGTTACAGTGCAAGGGGCCCTGTTAGTTGTCATTCTGTTTAAGCTGGCATTTGCGTAGAAAGATTTCCTCTAAATTCAAATTATCTCTACACTTGTATTTTCTTTAATCGTATGATTGTCAGTTGACCTCGGAGTCAGCTTTATTGATGGTGTGACCTCTTTGTAAATTGATTTACATCATTTTTGCTAAAGTGGATCACCATTGCCCCCCGCCTCATAAAAGGCTGTCCTTCGGTATGACCCGTTGGACATCCTTTACAAAAACACAAATCAGCCTCAATACATGAATACAGCTTGCATTCTTTTGTAGCAAGCAACATGTTGTGTGCATGCAGTAACCAGTGTATCAGCTAAGATCAGACTTGCCATTATAGATTAAGACCTCAAAAATGTCAATCAACAACTGCACAAAGAGAGATCTTCTGCTACCCAAACAAGGCATGATCTGATACACTTGTTGGGGACCTAATTGCTAAAATAATCAACTATGAATGTTATAATTGTGACTAATAGTCAAGTGGCATACATAATCAAACCAAGTAAAGTTCCGCCACTAACAAAGAACGTGAAAGAAAGGATGTTGAGAATTTTGTTTCAGAAAAGGCTAGAATTCTATCCAATTACGGAGCGACAATCACTGGGACTGCTATGAACAAAATTATAAGCAACTAGACCGTGATGAATGAAAATTCATAAGCAGACAGTGTGGATCTCCCAAGTCATGACGATCATGCGCGTGCCTGATAAAAAGCATGGAGTTCCCCTTGAACCCTGAGTTTCACCCGCTCAAAATAAATAAATAAACAATCACAAATGTCAGCTCAAATTGAAAGTAATCCTTAATCAAGCAGAACGACTCCCATAAGCTTCTCTGAAGAACACGACATTCCGAGACCTTTTTCGATTAGGATGGACCTAGTCAGCATATCCACCTTCTGATTCCCAAAACGTAAACATGAATTGCATCACAATGCATATCGCTGGAACTTTTCTTGATGTCTCAGGGAATTGCATGGCATGACATCATTGAGAAGAAATCAGAATCCAGAATCCAATTTGGTAAAGTAATTTTCTTTCTACCATCACAGACATCAACAATCAGGCAGAGAACAGAGTACCATAACCCCAAATACCCACACTCAAGTCGGAAAAGACACAAGCAAACTTCAATTCAATACTAGATCATCGGGAAAATTTGAAACCTCTTACACATGGATTTGGATCCACCGAACCGGGTCTTCGGCAAGGTACTCTCTATCATAGGTTTCTCATTCCAATTACCGAAACGTAAAACTCTACCAATTCAAAGCTCTAACCATGCGATGATTGGGTTTCAGAGAGCACTAATTAAGCATGCATTCATTCAATCAATCAAGAACAAAAGTATACAAACAGATTATACACCTTTTGGACTAAATATGAGAATGAGGCCAGAACCTTACGTTAGAAAGCCTGAACGGGCAGAATTTAGGCTTCCCTCTCCGCCCGTACTTGAGCAAATACGCCCCTTTCTTCAACGCGGTTATTGCCTGTAGTCATCAATTGAACAGAAAACAAACTAAACCCATCATAAAACAACTTAGGATCGCAATAAAGAGCTCATGATCGAATCCTATAAGGGGGCTTTTCCATCATTTCTGCTCTTCATCCAAACTCTGATCCCAAGGATAAACTAATTTTTCAAAAAAAACACATTATTCGCCATATCCATTAAAGCTCTGCGGATATATCCGTAAGAATTTTAACAATGCTGAGAGATTCTTTAATCTACAGCTGACCTGCTCAATGTCGCGTTCGAGAGGTCCGTTTCTTGGAAAGTCTGCCATTCCCTTATCCTTCGCGTAGGTCTCGCTCGGATTTCAGCTTGCCGGGGCGGTGGTGAGAGTGGAGGCAGTGGGGAAAACCGGCCATTCTCCGTTTGCAGGCTTGAGCACTGTGCTACTGCTAACAGAGGCTGGAGCTCCGCTAAAGTCCATTCCAATGAATGATCTGCTAAAATTTATGACACAATGTGCGCACTCGATAAGCGCATTCCGGGCCTGAGAACAATCAAGTCTATACCTGGATACATACAGTCTATCCATTGAAAATGCGACAAGAATAGCCCAAATATTTTCTAATTATTTTCTTTTAATTAAATTATTTAAAAAAATAATAATTTAACCGAACAAAAATCGATTTTTTCTTTTTAATAAAAAATTAACCGAACAAAAATCGATTTTTTCTTTTTAATCAAAAATTAACCGAACAAAAAATGATGTTTTCTTTTAAATAAAAATTTAAAACAAAAATTCATTTTTTTTTTTTAATTAAACATTTAGCCGAACAAAAATTGAATTTTGTTTTAAATAAAATTTTAACCGAATAAAAATTCATGTTTTTTTAAAATAAAAGAAGGAAAGAGAGTTAATGGGTTTAGTAAATTTAATTTAAATATTAATGACTAAATTTGGTCAATTAAATTAACCACTTGTAAGTTGGGTAAAAAGTTTTAATATCAATATTTACTNAAAAATTCATGTTTTTTTAAAATAAAAGAAGGAAAGAGAGTTAATGGGTTTAGTAAATTTAATTTAAATATTAATGACTAAATTTGGTCAATTAAATTAACCACTTGTAAGTTGGGTAAAAAGTTTTAATATCAATATTTACTAATAATAAATTAGTCATTAAAATTAAAGATTTTGTAACTTAACTAAATACTTATCAGAAAAGATGGAAGGACTAACTTTTTTTGTATGGGTACATGAAAAATGAGTAATACATTACAATGAAGTTGCCACTTCAAATAAAATTTAGAATTCCAAGGTATATAAAAAATATTCATGTCTTTAAGTTCTAAGAGGATTAAAAAAATTTAATAAATATATTTTTATATTAAAAGTTTTCATATTTTTTTAATAAAATATATGTTATATATTTTATTTAGATAATAAAATATATTTAAAATTTTAATAATAATTTTTATTTTCTTAATTTAATAACGCATCGAAATTATAAAAAATTAACTCATCGAAATTATGAAAAAGAGAAAATTTCCATTCAATTCCGTTTTAATCCTTTTAAGAACAAAAACTAATTCCTTGCCTTATTTAAGGATTTATAAATGAGAGTTGGTCTCTGTGATGAGCATCATATATATTGTTAGGAGCTCTTATATAAATGGGTTATTTTACACATTTGTTAGTGATCAATTGATATTATGATCAGGACATTGCACACTAGGCAATTGCACCAAAAGGGAGGAGGTGAATATACATCTCAATATGTGAGATTTGTAGCATAATGAATCTACTATTTGGATAAAAAATCTAATCATAATAATATAATAAATATGAAAAAGAAAACTATGATAATAATAAAAAGAAAATGAAAAAATCAACCATAATAATAAAAAACCATCTTAAACTTATTCTTTTAAGCATTAAAAAAAATTTACCAGGTTTATTTTTATGTTTCTTAATGTTTAAAAGATCTAAAGTTAAGATAGATTTACATTAATTTATGTAAATTATTTTAGGAGTCGTTTCATTTTGTACTGAACTTTTTTTTGGTTATCGGAATGAAGTCAAATTTTCATCAATTTGGAACTCTAATCAAATTTTTGACAATCTAGATCAATTATGGGCAAAACCTTAAAGGGTATCATTCCACCATGCATGAAACTTAGATCATGGTGGAACTTTACTCATGCTTAAAATTTATGTTGGATTTTTATTAGATTTGAGACCAAAAAGAGGGTTATTTTGCTACAAGATTGACTTCCTTTGTAGTTATTGGAATAATTATTATTAAAGGTAATGATTTTGTCAAAAGAAATGAGGCATCTTTAGTGCTTAGGGTGAATGAGATCTTTGTACACATACAATCTATGTGTGTAAAGTACATTTTACGATGGTTGAAATCTTTGTGCATATACAATGTATGTGCCTAAAGGACAACACAGGGTGGATGAGTTCTCGCTATGTGCATATTGTATGTGCATAAAGTTAATTAATGAAAATACAAAATTGGCATATGACATGTGTCCAAAAAGAGAAAGAAAAAACGATGCAAAATAAATAAAATTAGCTTATATCTTCTTTTTTTTTCCGTTGATTGAAAAAAAATAAGCATAACTTCTTATTCATAAGAAATAAAAGAGGTTACCTCCTATATGGGGTGTCAGGGACGCATTCAAAGCGTCGATGGGTCCTCGACCCCCCCCCCTCCACCTAGCCTCCAATGTTGCGGACAGCTTCCAGCTGCCTCCGTCACCCACCTCACCTCCTCATGCGGTTTAAACCTTCCAACCCTTGTCTTTTCCTGAGATTTGAGCGGCTTTGCCTTGGCATTCACTTCATGCTTCTGCACTCACCTCACATGTTCGATCCTCCTGTCCTTCACATGTGGTATGGGAAGGTGGCGAAGCAGGTCAGTTTCATGATGGATACAACCCATATCCTCGATAATTATGGGCGCATCCTCCACTCATGGGTCTTGGCGTTGGGTGGCTATGTTAGTTGCATCCCCCTCTAGCTGCATTACTACCTTTCCCTGGTTGTTCGTTTTTGTTGTCCCCCGCTTCCTACCACGGCTTCTCTATTGCACCCTGCAGTGGGCATTTCCTCCTCCTCCTTGCTCCTATGTCTTGCGCTTTAGTTTCCTAGTTCCTCGCGCAGACCTAGAACCCAGTCGGGCTTTCACCTGGTGGATGGGGATGAAAACTCAGTTGACACCTATCATTTTGTCACCCCTCCAGAAATTCAATCAGAAATGGACATTATCGAGGCAGATGTTCACATTCTAAGGAGGTTAATCCCTGATAACGAGGTGACAGAGACCACCAGCTCGTGGGTTCCTGATACTGGCACCGTCCGAGGGCGATCCTCCCAGTACCTGAAAATTGTGGACATTTATTGACACCTGAAAACTATGATGGGCAGAGTTCTATTGGACCACCATGAAGCCCACCAAGAAGTTCTCCTGCAGCTCGATGATGTGAATCTCCAGATCAAGTTGGTCGACCACAAGTTGAACCTGATTGTTGACAAGATGATCGGCATGGACTTGTCCAATTTGGACTATTCTCAGCCCCAAGTTCCAACGGCAGTAGGCAGAACCATTAGCTAAGTTTTTATGTTGTTCCATCTTTGTTTTTTGTTAAAATACCAGAGAGGTTTGGGTTTACCACCTTCGTATAGTAGACTAAATAAGAAAACTAGAACACACAGAGGAACTAGAAGCTATCGTTGTTTTAGTTTATCAATTATAGACATTAGAAATACCAAGCAAATCCAGAATGACAATGTTATGTTTTGTTGTTGGTCTGGTTTCCCTGCGGGAAGGCCAACAGTAAAAAAAAATTGTATAATATCTTCTCATCAATAATACAAAGACTCGGGATTATGGAAAAAAAAAAGAGGTTACATTTTGCAAATGTTTTAAGAGCATTTCATAAGTGTTGGGAAGATGATGCTACTTACTTCAAATATGTATTTGATAATATTACAAATGAATGTACATTTCGTTGTTGTCTTGATGAAAAATAGTCCTCGATCCTACCTTTTTTTCCTTTCTTTTTTTAACCTCTTGCCACACCCCTCGAAAAGATATCACATTGACTAAAGGTAAATCAAAATTCAAAAGGTTGGGATTTGAAGAAAAAAATAATGTCTAGTATTCAAAAGTTGTACCAATTCTTGTCAGAATCAAAGTTGTTAGATTCATGTATTCTCTACATCCTCATAGATGGGGATTCATTTGTAACTACCATGTTCAAGGGATTGATGTCATCTTCTCTATCCTCGTCATCACTTCTAGACAATCAATATTCTCCGTATCTAGAATGGTGTATTCTCGATAAACATTGTTATAATCTTCTACATCCTCTAGATACAATTGTTCATGTTCTCGCTGCTTTTTTGGAGTAGGTTTATTTATTTTGTTCCTTATTGAAGATGGGCATGAATGAGGACAAGAAACCTATATATGTCTAGGTTGTTGGCATAACCAACATCGAAAAGCATGATTCTCATAATCCAAAGTTTGAACCCATCTAAAATCACCCTGTTCTAATAACATCTTATTTGGTAGGCCATAACTCATGTCAATCTCAAACACATATTATGTCATATGTGAAAAGACCTAGTTTAATCCGATCTAGATATGTTTTGATGTAGCGGCCCAAAATATTACCAATATCCTTAAGAATTGTTAAATGTCAAAAATGAAGGGGCAAATTTGGGAGCCAAACCCAAATCGACACCTTTTTATTATAGACACAATGGAAGGATTCAAATTAGGGAACCAAGGAGTAACAAAAAGACCTTCTCTACCCCAAAAACAGGGACCCTCCGATAAAACTCTTTGATAATCAATTGTATTTTTCAAACTTAACCACAAAAAACCCTTTAAAGCAACTGTATTTTCAAATTTTGGAGCCGAACCCAAATTGGCACCTTTGTTATAGACATAGTGGAAGGATTGAAATTAGGGAACTATAGAGTACTAAAAAGGCTCACTCTATCCCAAAACCAACGACCCTCTTGTAAAAGTCTTTGATAATCAACTATATTTTCAAACTTGACAACAAAAAAACCTTAGAGCAGAGATAAACTTCACAATGCTTTGTCTGTGTAAAAAAAATCCATTGGTACGAATTTGAAGTAGAAGGCCATAAACCATTGAATCTACAAATTACCAACGAAGATTGGTAAAAAGAAAACAAACATGTAACCTCTAGCTCTAAGACCTCCAATTTGGGCAATATCTCTTCTGATTTCTCTGGGATATACATAGTAGATATAGGAGGGTTTGACATTGTTGAAGTAGATTATTTATTTTGAACCGCATCCTTAAAAGAAATAGGTTTTGAGGATGATGAACTATCATTTCCCACCATAAGATAAGAGTTGAACCTTTGCAAATATGATAATAAAAAAATTGCAATAGAAGACGATGTTACCCTCACAAAGAAGACGATGTTATGCAATAGGAATTCGTTGGCAAAGTTCCAATTTATTCTTTAAATCCACCACATAACTAGTAGAATTTACCCACGTGCCTAAGGTTTTCCGAGAGAGGGACTTGATCATAATCTAAAATTCTACCTTTGTACCAAGGTCTGTATAAAAAAATTATTGAACAAAACTTTCTTCAAACATGCAATCATTTCGTCGAACACTTAGCATGCATTTTCCCTATGGACAAACATTATGTCAAACACTTCGTTTGTAGATGTTTCTTCAAACACTTTATAGGCAACCTAAAGCACTCAAATAGAGAGAGGTTGGATATTAAGAGGTTCTTGTAAACCCCACTCAACTTCCTCCAACTAGCCTGCAAAGTCATAGAGCCAAGCCTTGTCCAACTCCCTGTTGTCATTTAGCATAAAGAGAGCAACCACCATCAAAAGCAAACTAACTCTACCAATTTTGTGTTTTACCTCACTTCTATCATTGTTCCCTTCTTACTATAATTTAGAAAACCAAGTGCTAATTCTTCCAAGCTTACATTACAACCTCTATATTAGGTTTTCAAGGTGTATATCTATCTTAACTATGAATCTTTTAAGAACCCATAAGTTTACACTTGAGTTTTTTAATCCCACTCAATACTCAATAAATTTGGTTTAAATTAAATCTATGTAAGTATATTCACATCTCCATCATTCCAAAGTTATTAAGTGAATCTCCCCACCACTTCCACAATTTAAAAAACATCTAATCCACTAAGTCTATTGATAAATAAATGGGTCTTACCTTGATAAATTCAATCTCTCTAATTGTTTTGAAACTAAAAATATCTTATGTCTCCCCACCACTTCCACAATTAAAAAAACATCTAATCCACTAAGTCTATTGATAAATAAATGGGTCTTACCTTGATAAATTCAATCTCTCAAATTGTTTTGAAACTAAAAATATCTTATGTATTTAGGAAGCAAACTTTTTTTTTTCCACGTTGGAATTCCGCGCTGGAAACCCACCCCAGATACTTCCCCACATAGTGGCTGGTATGGGAGTGATAAAGCTTCGCAGCCCCAAGGGACACAGGTTTTGAACTCATGACCTCTCCCCAAACTGGAAGAGTGTGCGCATGTCTTAACCAATTGTGCTATCCCATGAGACTTTTTAGGAAGCAAACTTACATTATGTAAAATAAAATCATATTAATGTTTATTCGATATTATTGTAAAGTATATCCTACCAAAATGATAATACAATCTCTCTAATTGTTTTGAAACTAAAAATATCTTATATATTTGATGATACAATCTCTCTAATTGTTTTGAAACTAAAAATATCTTATATATTTAGGAAGCAAACTTACATTGTGTAAAATAAAATCATATTAATGTTTATTCGATATTATTGTAAAGTACATCTTACCAAAATGATGATAAAGATAGTTAAAGAGGAATTTTTAATAATAATATAATTAATAATAAATAAATATTCAATGATGATAAAGATAGTTAAAGAGAATTTTTTAACAATAATATAATTAATAATAAATAAATATTAAGAATAGGAAAAAAATGACAATAGTGAAAAAAAAGTTAGTCGCCCTCATTCTAAAGAATGGCATTGCATGCGATGTCCCTTTCAAAATAGCTTGATATCGTTTCAAGAATAGTGTGAATTAGTGGGTCCTTATGGACTGATTTAAGTGGCAGATTCAAAAATGGTGGAACTTAACATTAAAGTAAAGTAAAAGTGTTAATAGAAATTCTCTTATTGCCTAAAGATGAAGAATTTATAACAATGTAGAAGAAGTTAGTGATAGACTTACAAAGTTAAGTTAAGCTAATGATATATTTATAAGTTAATGTTTTGTGTTGATGTTTATGATGAGGAATAAGGAAATGTAACATTTTGTAACAATGTTCATCGTTGAGAATAAGGGATTGATGTGCTGAGGACTTTGTATTTATCTAAACATAAAGTTTATTGTATTATAGGATAAGAATTATTATATTATAGGATAAGAATGTGATAAATTTTGCTTTAATATAAATTTAAGTTTGAAAAACTTTTAAATATTTTTTCTCATTTCAAAAACAATAAGATTTAAAGTCATTACAATAACATACTCACTATAAATTTAATATATCATTTACAAAATATTATGAATTTAACATGTTATTTACAAAATATAATTTAAATAACCAAAACAAGAACATGCAAAAATTACTTAAACTACATTACTTAAACCGAATCCAATTACAAGTAATATTATTAAATTACATTATATTTAAATAAATTAATTTAATAACTTAAACTGAATCCAATTACAATTACAATTAATATTATTAAATTACTTTATGTTTAAATAGACTAATTTAATAATATTGTTGGTGAAATGTCATATTTATTTCTTCATTGTTTTGGGGTCAACGTTGTCTCTCTTGAGACTTCCTCAACGATAATTAATAAGTCCACTTTCTAATAGATTTTTATTAATTAAATATTTAGTAATTAATATCTCCACTTCCTCGTAGTTTTTTATTAATTAAATATTTAATAATTAATAACTTCACTTCCTCATAGTTTTTTATTAATCAAATATTTAATAAATACAATTTTATTAATTTTTTATAATATATTTTTGCATTTAATTTGACAAAGGAGATTAAATATTAGACATTGGATATCCTAACAAACCCACTTCTTTGAGTTTTATTATAATATTTTATGCATTTCATTTAACACGGGATATTAAATATTAGACATGGAATATTTATAGTTTTTATGAGTTTTTTCATTTAACGAAGAAAGAGAGTGAATATATATTACATGTTTATAATTTTAATTTAGAAAGAGAGTTAACAATTTAATATTATAATTTAGAAAGAGAGTTAAAATTTAATATTAGTGAAATTTATTTGTACACAATAAGTTATTAATTTATAAATTTATAACCTAATAAGTTAT
>SNQJ01S0002375.1:87883-108693 GCA_010110895.2 Picea sitchensis
CTAAACTCTTTCAAGATCCTGCAAAATCCAAACAACTCTTTCAAGAACTATGAAGTCTTGTAGCAAATTAAAAAACAAATTCCTTCCCATATACTTACACCTTCATTACCTTTCCATATCCACCGATCTGTTCCAGGTCAACCAACGCATCTGGTGGTCATCAACGAGCGACTTGGACCTACATCCCTAACCATGTGACCTACATCCCTATGCATGCTCTGTCCAGGCTTAAGCAATAACCATGTGACCTACATCCCTATCCATGCTGGCATGCATCGTAGCTGGTTGAGTGATCCTTGGTGGGCATCGAACCACGTTGAATCTTGAACTCCCGGAGACTGCTAACACATTTATATCGTATAATTGAGATGCTCCAAACTTCCATGTGACTTTTTAGAAAAATTTAAACTAAGTGGCATAGTCATCATGCTCAAAATAGTCTCAAATTCAAATTCCAATGCTCCAGTGGCATCCCATTGTTATTAATGTATGTGCCATGTGGATTTAGGTGTGTAAAGGTAAAATAGCTTATATAAATTTGCATAAAAGCGTCATTGTAAATTTAAATCCTCACATCATTCCGGTCCCCATGACTGAGAGTCAAAACCCTGACGTTACCTGCCACCAAATTTGCACAGCAACTGCCAGATCCATTAACGTCGAAGCATCGATTATAATTCTCTGTTATGTCGACATCTAATATTTTACGTTACAGATAGTGAAAACGATGACATACCTACTATATTTTACAGTCATGGGCATTTAACTGCAACAGGGGAGTGGGTCTGTTCCAGTTATACAATAAATACATGTACACTTCATGAAGGGCTAGGCAACGAGGTCTTGTACAATGGGCAACTCTGCTGGTGCATGAAAAAGATACGCATGCTAAGAATTCAAAAAAGCTAGACTTCCCTCAAGTCTATCCATTTCAAAAACCTATATAGAAACTACCTTCTCAGCAGGGACTTGTTTTTTCCACGTTGGAGATTCCGCGTTGGAAACCCACCCCAGATACTTCTCCACATAGTAGCTGGTATGGGAGTGATAAAGCTTCGCAGCCCCAAGGGATACAGGTTTTGAACTCATGACCTCTCCCCAAACTGGAAGAGTGTGGGTATGTCTTAACCAATTGTGCTATCCCATGGGACTCAGCAGGGACTTGTTGCTACGCAACTGTCCTTGTTTATAAATATAAACCCAAAAAATTGTATCCATGAGTTACATAGTTACGCCCAAAACGTTGGGGTTTAACTAGACTGTATTAATAACTAACTAATCCAAATGTTTACATAATGACTACCTCCGGAGAGGTTTAAACAATTGTTCTTATATACATATACAAGGAGAAATGAAACCTGAGTTTACTTCACCTCTGAACACGGGGTTTCATTATTTACTTTCTCCAGGTTAATATCTAAACAATGAAAAAATTATATGGTACCTAACTTACAATGCCCGTCATTCCATTACTACATCAAGGGTTTGAAACAACCCCTGCATATAATCCATAACAAAACTGTGTTAAACGATACAAAACATGCAAAAATAATGCCAAATATTGCATACTAGTAACCAAAATCTCTTTTTACCTAAATGCTCTCTCGTTAAGTGAACATATTTGTTTTCTCAAACCAAAATCTAACCCAGCACGAGCCTGTAACATAAAGGAAAACTATAATAAAAACTTAGTTGGATTTAAATCAATACCAGAATAAAACAACAACAGTGAAAGACTGCACAACATCTCTATTCACTGAGAATTATGGTATATGTTACCTTGAACTTCTAAGTTGAATATATCTATGTTTACCTGACACTTGGAGCGAATTTTCTATGCTAAAGAAGAATGGAAGAATGATGAAACCCTAAGGTTAGAATAAGCAGAGAGAACAACCCATGTGTTCACTATCCAAATGAGACGTTACTTGAGCTAGTAGGAGTCTCGACCTCAATGCCATAGTAAATAGCTTGTACTGTTTGAGTGTGATAGGAACAAGGGAGTAATGGCACAAAGTCGTGGCCTTATCATGCTTTGCCAACATGGATTATCACCAACCTAATACCCTCTATAATCGATATTAAAAAATATTTAAGTTGGTGATTCATTATAGACATTTACATTTTGATATGAATGACATGTACTTAGTGATAGTCATGAGTTGTAAACATTTAATATGATGAGTAGTGTAGATATGAAGCTAGAGGGTTTGGGTTGTGACAACATGGTGAAAAAAAATTGATAATAAAAGGGAAGACGTGGATCCAATCCACCACCATAAACATTACATGGTTAAAATAATATTTTGGCTATGAGTTACACATTAACTTAGGGATGTGAGGGATGTGGATTAGATCTCGTATCCAACGCTTATATATATATATATATATATAAATATATATATATATTTATGAGGGTTAACTAATTAATGACCGAAACTTAAGAGATTTACAATAATGAAAATATAGGATTTACCTGTAGAATGTATGAATTTCCCCAATATGTAAAATCATATTAAGCTCCTACAAGATTGCATTTCTATGTGAACATAGGAGAATAAGTTGGTAATATGATGAGAACATGATTATAATAAACAAAAAGGTAATAAGCTAGTATACAATACTTGTAACTAGGAGAAGATCTAATTTGATGTTGGCGAGAGGTATTGTAGAAGAAAAGACTTGCAACGATGATTCAAATAATAAAAACACTGTCAAGGTAAACCGAGGACTAAAGTTACTAACATTAAATGTTCTTACAAAATACACATTCAATATAAAATATATAATAGAAGTGTATATAAAATATATAAGCATAGACGTATGCTATATATGTTTAATTTTTTTTTTTGTGGTGAGAGACATTACACTACATGTAACTAGGAGAAGATCTAATTTGATGTTGGATAGAGGTATTGTAGAAGAAAAGACTTGCAACGATGCTTCAAATAATAAAAACACTGTCATGGTAAACCCATGACTAAAGTTATTCACATTAAATGTTCTTACCAAATACACATTCAAGATAAACTATATAATAGGAGTGTTGAGTGCATAAGCATAGAGGTATGCTATATATGTTTAAAATTTTTTTAGTGGTGAGAGACATTACACTCTCCTACCTTGCCCAAGCCTAGAAAATGGTGTTCTTATCACAAATCTCAGTTTCACTCATCAATTGAATGTAATGTTCTTCATAATAAGAATCCCATCAAGACCCTATTTTTTGATGCTCCTCAGTCTTGATCAACACCACCCCTTGAGCTTATCATCTTGGTGAATCTTACGAAACCTAACCCCTCTCTCCTACTCATGGACACTGATCCCCATACTTCTTCACTAGCGCCTTTGTTTACTCACAATTTCTAGATCAAGCAGTCTCTAGCCACACTCATCCTTGACAATGGTAGCCAAAATAATTTTGTTTCTCAGGAGTTGGTGCAACAATTGGCACTTCCTGCTATGCCTCATCTAACACCCTACCAATTGGGTTGGGTTCCAAAGGATGGTCCTCATGTGATGGTGACCCAATGTTGTTCCCTTGCTTTTTCCATCGACCCTTTCTGTGATACTGTTATTTGCAATATGTCTCCTTTTGACTGCATATATGTTCTTTAGGGTATTCCCTATTAGGAACTCCATCACACTATATACCATGCTCATAATCATTAGTATCATCCTAAAAGAGATGGATGTTTCTATGTCCTCAACTCATCCTCTCTGAAAGCCCTTGCCTTACTTTCTGGCCAATCTATTGTTCGTCAAATAAGTCTCAACAAATGCATTTCCCTTTGTCTGGTGTGCCCTCTTAAACTAAATATCCACTCTCATGACCTTCCTTCATATCTGTCCACTTTAATCACATCCTTCAAAGATGTCTTTTCTACACCCACCAGACTAACCCCTGTCCATTCCATTGTTCTTATTCTTGAAAACAATTTTCCTAATGCCCCTTGTTATTTCTTGGATCCTCATGAGGCCAAGGAAGTGAAATTCCAGCTCCAACAACTTCTTAATACTAGCCACATCCAACCATGTTCTTCACCTTGTCCCTTTCTTTCATTCATCATTCCCAATAATGAGTATGAGGAATTACATCTAATCATGGACTATTAGGATATTAATAAGGCTACAATAAAGAATCGTTACCCTATATCATGCATTGATGATTTACTTGATTATTTGAAGGATTCCCACTTCTTTACCAAAATAGATATTACAACAGGGTATCATCAAGTTGGAATGAATGCATGAGACACATGGGATATAGTGTTGATGTTTTTGGTAGAAGCAATAGGTATTCACCTATGGGACAACATTTCTTAGAGATGAAGATGTCGAGAAGTCAGATAATAACCATTGAATAGATAAAAGAATCCTCAGAAGAAATTAGAATATCCTAGAAGAGAAGTCGTCCCCACAAAATAATAATAAAGAAGAAAAATAATGCTCCAGAAGTAAAGTCAGTTCCATAGGAAAAAGATAAAGAGAAAATATATTTTCCAAGAAGACAGGTCAACCCTAGTGGAAAAGACACCTGCCTAGTCTAGTATAAATAAAGGTGACACCTTCCTCATTTGTCACACTCACTCATCTATAAAGAGAGTCTAATGGAGAGATGCATTAGCAATTGCAGTCAAGAAGGAAGAAGGACACACATTGGTTGGTTTATCTTTTGTCTTGGTGTTACGTTGGTGGAGTCTATTTACTCTAGCACTCTCGCTAGGGTTTGATGTAGCTGCATTGTTGGGTTATCTCTTGTGGAGATAACTTTTCTTCTTTGTTGGTTTTCTCTAGTGGATAGAGATGGTTCTTGGTTATATTGTATTGGCAAGGATATTATCTATAAGAAAAGTTTGTTGGGTTTTTCTCCCTTGCGAAGAAGGGTTTCCCAGGATAAATATTTGTGTCTTATTGTGTTTGTTTACCTGCTTCTTTATGTTTCAGTATCTTCTTATTGAATGTTAAAAGAAGGTTAATTTTCTATGGTAAATTTAATGTTAACGTAACTAATGAAAAATTCAACATGGCTTTAGAGCAGGTTTCCTTCAAGACATTCTAACCACTGGAAGGAATATTGAGAGATTTACTACATCGCTGCAAATTTTCCACTGCTCGAGACCTAAACCTTGTCAAGCTCATTGAGCAACTTATTGGAGAGTTGCAGTAGTTGTAGTTGCAATGCTAGTTGCTTCATTCCAGTTACAGTTGCAGTGCTAGTTGTAGTGCTAGTTGCAGTTGCAGTGCCAATTTCTTCATGCCAGTTACAGTTGCAGTTGTAGTTACAGTTGCAGTTTCTAGTCGCTAGTTGAACCTACAATTGTCAGTTTCACAAGTCTTGAGATTAGAAGCAAGTTGCATGGTGCTACAAATTTAGAGGTATGCACTTGTATATGTTTAAAATTGTGTCATTATCATGAGGGTGTTTACAGGAGACGAGATATTTTGTCCAAGCGACAATATGTAGATCCAAAGGATCCCAGAACCAGTACATTTAGAGAAACAATGCACCCTCCCTGGAAGTGAAGACTCCATGTTTGATTTTTTTGATATGGAATTATTGCAATATTATGTTGCATTATGATCTATTGGAGTTACGATAATTATGAGATGCACTTGTTTGCAAGCTAAATTGATCTCCTCTAGGAGATATTCTTATTTTTTTATTTTGTTTCGGGCAGGTTATCTTGTTAAATCCCATGGAAGTTTCCATGGAGATTTTGTTATTCTTGTTTCTTGTTATGAGAAGGTTATCATGGAGTCAGGTCACCAATGATAGCTCTGAGAGGGAGCTATAGTGAAGGTTACAAAAGACAACAGATTATATAGTCTCTAGTTTGAGACATAAATCAATCTGAGGATATAAGGAGTTTGTACATATTGACAGTTCAAACATGTTAGGCCCTTGATGCATGATTCTATTAGTTTGAGTGAGTTATGGCATAGTAGACTTGCTCATTTGCATTATAGATCTCTTCCCTCTCCGGGGAATATGGTGACAGGTTTTCCAACGCTCTGTGTAGAGCATGATGGAATTTTCAGAGGTTGTGATCTTGGAAAGAATGTCAAGGGATCTTTTCCAAGAAGTGACAGAAGATCCAAGGGGATCTTGGACTTGGTGCATTTATATTTGTGTGGGCCTATGATATTTTCTTCTTTGAGTGGATACTTATACTATGTGATCTTCATACTTGGATTTTTGAGGAACATGATTCCCAAGGAGGATTTCAATGAAGTGAAGCATGAGGTTGGACACCTTAGGATATTTGGGTATCCTGTATACATTCACGTACCTAAGGAGAAAGGTACAAAGTTAGATCCTTCAAGAAGGAAGGGTAAATTTTTTGGGTACAATGAGTCTTCAAAGGAATATCGTATCTACATCCCAGGTCAGAGACATATTGAGGTGATAAGGGATGTTTTCCTTTGAGGAGGAGGTGGCCTCAAGGAGGTCTAGAGGATCTCACATGGAGATTGATAGTGAGAAGTAGGAGGAGATGGTGTCTTCTCCACCTCACCCTTTAGCAGTTCAGAGGGAGACAATTGAGCTTGTTGATCCAGTTGATCCTGTGGATCATGTTGATGTTACCAAAGATATTGCAGTAGGTTAGAAGAGGCCTGCATGGGCTCATTAGATTTTCTAGGAGACATAGAGACATGCAACTCCATGTGGTCCTTTTAGAGAGAGCAAGAGACCTCAGATATTCTTGAGCTATGTTGTAGTCATGAGCCACATCATTGATTTTGATCCTTCCTGTTATGAGGAGGCATCTAGTCAGCAGGTATGGAGAGATGCCATGATGGTGGAGTATCATTCCATCATGAAGAATAATGTTTGGGATATTGTTATGAGACCTGAGGGGAAGTTTGTGGTGACTTCCAAGTGGATCTATAAGATCAAACATGCAGCTTAGAGGAGAATCGAGAAGAAAAAAATGATATTTGTGGCTAGAGTATTCTCTTAGGTAGAGGGAATAGACTATGAGGATACATTTTCTCCTATTACTCGATACATGTCCATTAAGACAATCATTTACCTTGCTTCATCCATGGGTTGGAGACTATATTAGATGCATGTGAAGAAAACATTCCTCAATGGAGAGATTGAGGAATAGGTGTACATCAAGCAACTAGATGGTTTTGTGATTCATGGGAAGGAGTCCTATGTGTGCATGTTGAAGAAGGACCTATATGGACTCAAGTAGGCACCTCAAGCTTGGTATGAGAGGATTGATTGATACCTAATGAGTTTAGGTTTCAAAAAGAGTGTTTTTGATGCCAAACTGTACTATAAGGTTGTTGATGGCGAGTCCCTGATTTTTTGATCTTGTGTGTTGATGATTTATTTCTCACCAAAGTAGAGAGCCACATTGCTTTGTGAAAACATGAGTTGGCCTTTGAGTTTTAAATGAAATATCTTGGCATGACACACTATTTCTTGGGAATATAGGTGTGGAAGAGAACTGATGAGATCTTCCCGAGTCATGGGAAGTATACAATTGAGATCCTGGGGAGATTTGGGATGTTGGATTGTAATTCCATGGCCACACTGAAGGTGTCGAATTTGAAGAAGTTGAGTGAGTCTTATTCCGATTCAGACTTGATTGATCCATCTATGTGCAGACAACTGATTGGATCATTGATGTACCTAGTTAACACCAGACCAAATATTTGATATGTAGTGAAGTGCACTTAGCCAATTCATGAGTTAGCTGAGACAATTGCATTAGGTAGTTGTGAAGCATGTATTGGATACTTGCGAGGGACAATTGGATATGCTCATTCTAATTGGGCAAGGAGCACAATTGACAGGAAGAGAACCTATGGGCGTTTCTTCAGTTTGGGGTTTGCCATGGTTTCTTGGTGTAGCAGGAAACAAACTTATGTGGCCTTGAGTACCGCAAAAGCCAAGTATATTGCAGTGTGGATTTGGAATCTCCTTGCAGGATTATTTGGGCAGATGATGGATTCCACTATGATTCATTGTGATAACTAGAGCTGTGTGAAGCTTTCAGAGAATCCAATGTCTCATTACATTCGATACATGGTGTTGAGGAAATAAGTAATGATGTAATAACTTCCTATATATGAGCATATTGCATATGTTCTCACCTAGCCTCTTTCCAAGTCGAAGTTTGAGTACTTCCGTGATAAAATTGGAGTGGCAGAGAATTCTCCTCTTGTTAAGAGGGAGTGTTGATGGTTGCAGCTTTGTGAGACATTCTCTAGGTCGTACTCCTCTATGGACTGAGCCATATTGATCTATGATGATATACTGGGTTGGTGCCCAATGAAACTTGAGGTGCAACTCAAGTGGTTGGGATATTTTTCTAGGTCGCACTCCTCAACGGACTGAGCTAGGTTGACCTGTGATGATACTCCTCGATGGACTGAGTTGAGTATGACACTTATCGATGGAATGATAAGTTGTACTGGTTTGGTGCCCAACGACCCTTGGGGTGTATACCATGTGGTTGGGATATTTTCTAGGTTGTACTCCTCGATGGAATGAGCTGGGTTGACCTGTGATGACCCACACACTATGTGGTTGTATACCTAGTGTTCTCTAGTGGGTTATATCCCCTAGATGATATTAAAAGATCCACATTGGTTGTAACCATGTGTGATGTGATGCTGCTACTTGTAGCATGGTCTGAGGACCATGGAATAGCTTGCAGGGCTATGAGGACCATAAGATCACATCATGGATAATACCTCCCTAGGTAAGAGGGAGTGTTGATGTTTTTGGTAGCAGTGAGAGGTATTCACCTTCGAGATAAATTTTCTTAGAGATGAAGATGCTAAGAAGTCAGAGAATAACCATTGAACAAATCAAAGAAGCCTCAAAAGAATTTTTAATATCCTAGAAGAGAAGTCAAACCCAAAGACTAATAATAAAGAAGAAATATAATGTTTCAGAAGTAAATTTTGCCCCACAGGAAAAGGACAAAGAGAAAATATATTTTCTAGGAAGACAGGTTGGCCTTGCTAGAAAATACACCTTCCCAATCCATTATGAATAAAGGTGACACCTTCCTCATTTGTCACACTCACTCATCTATAACGCAAGTCTAATGGAGAGTTGCAGTAGCAACTGCAGTTAGAAGGAAGAAGGGCGCATGTTGGATGGTTTGTCTTTTATCTTGGTGGTACGCTGGTGGTGGCCAATTACTCTAGCACTCAGGATAGGGTTTGATGTAGCTGCATTGATGTCTTATCTCTTATGGATATAAGTATTCTTCTTTGTTGGTTTTCTCTAGTGGATAGATATGGTTCTTGGTTATATTGTATTGGTAAGGATATTCTCTCTAAGAAAAGTTTGTTGGGTTTTTCTCCCTTGTGTAGAAGCGTTTCCTAGGATAAATATTTGTGTCTTCTTGTGATTTTTTACCCTCTTCTCTATGTTTCAATATATGCTTATTGAATGTAAAAAGAAGATTAAATTTCTATGGTAAATCTAACATAATTAATGAAAAATTCAACATATAGCTTTCAAAACCAAATTTGGTCTTTATTAATGGATGGTGATGTCATTCCATCTTGCTAACACCCCTACCACTTTCATGAGACTACTCAATGACATTTTAATAGCACACTTGGGAAAAATTGTGGTGATCTATTTGGATGACATCTTGGTATTCAAAAAGACCTAGGAGGATCATTTGCTCCATGTGCCCACTATGTTATACTTACTACGCACTCACAAACTGCAGGTGAAACATCATAAATCTTATTTTGGGCAATCTTCATTTTAGTATTTTGGTTTTGTTGTCTCTACTGAGGCTGTTAGTGTTGGAGATACTTCACACACACCTAGTATTTATTTTTCCTAAGGTTTTCCCTATGTTTATTAGTCATTATCCAATATCCTACATTTTAGGGAGAATATTCATTTTCCTACATTCTAGGGGAATATTCTCTTTAGTTCACACTTCAGTTGGAACAATTGAGTGGAGTCTTGATGCCACATTAGTTCCATCACCATGTAACATTGGGATCATCACTACTAATGTGCATTGTCCTTGGGATTATCACTAGATTGGCACATTACTGATGTTGTCCGTAAGTTAAATGAGGACTGAGAGGCTAGTTGACTTAGACGATGTGGCAGTTAACTCCCGTAACTGTCAGTGTGTGTCCAAATCACTCTAGACCACCACTATGGAACATTGGATTCTCTTCTAGTGTGCATTAGTTGAGTTATACAGAGTATATCAAGTGTAAATTATCATTCATTCATTTAGTTAATATAATTCTTTGATTCTCTCTCTCTCTCGTTTCTGTCTTTTCTCAATTTTCTGTAAACTATGTATGTCCTTTTCTAGCTAGATATTATCTGTGAAAGTTGATCCAAAATCGATCCAGGAACCAAAATGGGTCCAGGAAGGCCTAAAAATAAAATTGATCAGAATCACTTCAAAACAGACGTGTGCATAGGCCTCGTTGTTACAAACCCAACACAACTTGAACGGGCTCAAACGAACATCGTATGAGCAACATATTTCATTTTGTTCATTTTGCCAAACAAGTAAAATTTTGCTGATTGTACAGTCCATACAGTGCTGATCTGGCAGCTGATCGTACAACCCATATGGCCGTATAGTGATGTGGCAGATGCCTTGGCATGCTGACTGGGAAGTTTATGGCTGACAGGTGGACGAGTCATATTGTGACACGTGGCACCACTGCAAGGGTGACATGTGGCACATCTGTACAGTTGAGTTGGCATGGGACAATGTGGCAAGGTCGACACGTGGATGAATTGGATGGCGACAAGTGTTAGTTGTGTGGAAAAATTATATGGTGCCACATGGCCCAATCATGGGCTGCCATGTGGAACCCCTGTTACACATGAAATTTGCACACCTAGGTACTTCGCCCTAAGTGTCGTAAAATGTCATATAAGTCTCTCATACACTTTGACACCATGGAATAATCTATGTCACAATCCCTAGTCAATGTGGAGGAGGGGTATATTACATGAAGGAAAAAACACTAAGTACACATGAATTATTATTAATATTCATGGAAAAGAAATTGATTAAGTAAGAGAATCAAGTGCACATGAATTATTATTAATATTCATGAAAAATAAAGTAATTAAGTGTGAGAATCCACCTCACATTTGGTTTCTTATTTTTTAGGGAAGGTGGAGGATCTCATGGATGGTTGAAATATTTCCTCCTTAAAATCCTTGAGAGATATTTCCTCCCCAAAATCCTTAAGAGATATTTTCNCCACCTCACATTTGGTTTCTTATTTTTTAGGGAAGGTGGAGGATCTCATGGATGGTTGAAATATTTCCTCCTTAAAATCCTTGAGAGATATTTCCTCCCCAAAATCCTTAAGAGATATTTTCTCCCTAAATATCTTAGAGATCTCTTTCTTAGTGGATATGATGAGAGATCCTCTCCATGCTGGTTAAACCTCCAAATCCTATATAATGAGTGATTTCCATGGAGGAAGGGGGGAATGGAGATTGAGAGATACCAAACTTATGATTTCATGAGAAGTGGAGGAGAATAATCAGTGAAGCTATTGTCATTCTGATCGTGGAGCTTTTGAGCAAGGGGTTTGGATGAGGAGAGCTTGGTGAAGCTACTGCACTACATCCATGGCTGTAAGTAACACTTTGTTCTCATCAATATAATCAATGCTTGGCCCGTTTCTTTCAAACTTGTACTTGTTTCATATAAGTTTGTCTACAGTAGATGGATCTATGTTTTAGTTAATCTCAGTAGAGTAGGAAGTTGTTTGTACTTTTGTTTTCTTGCAGGATCTACCAAGGAACTCAAGATCGAAGCACATCCTGGACCTTGCAAGGACAAATGACGTTCATAAGGTACATTCTTTCCTCCTTCTCTTTTGTTCATCAACTTGATTAGATCTAAAAGGAAGTCAGTGTCCATGTTAAGCACCTTCTGTCTTAGAGTTAAGGGTCTAGCTCTCAAGAGGAGGTCTACCTGTCTGCAGGGAGATTTTCCTACAACAGAAATTGGCGACTCCATAGGGGAGGAAATCTGATTTGTGTTTCCTTTCCCAGATCTTTTCTTGGCCCTTTTCCCACTCATTTGATATTCTCCCTTGAATTTTGTATTCTTAGAATGGTTTGATTACCTCTTTGTGTCATTATGATCACCCTGATTCACTGAATTTTCTTGATTTTTTTGATGTTCTAGGAATTTTTCTGAGCTGTTGAAGCCTGGCGTCCCCCTTCCCTTGTTATCAGAGCGCCAACGCTCCCTGAAGGTCTTGGACATAGTGTTATAACACTCGGGCTCCCCTTACACCAGAGCACCAACCTTTCCTCTGCAAAAAAACTTCAAGATTTGTCTTTTCTGAAGTCCAGTCTCTGTTTTTTCACTTGCTCAGCTTCTTTGTGCTTCAATACTTATTCCTCTTGACCTTTGACACTCTGCTTTATGAGAAATAAGCACTTTGCTATTCAGATTTTGTGACCTTCTTCCTTATTTTTATTTTTTCTGCTGTTGAGGACTTGGAATCAATCCACTGCTTTCTTCTCTCTTATTTGACTGAGCGAGAACTTTGGTGAAGGGCATCAGAAATCTGTGAATCATCTCATTTGGTTCTTTGAGGTCATTTTTTCTTAGCATCTTTCTTTTGTTTGAGATTCTTGATTTTCTTTGTTATCTTTTGTTTTCTTTTTCTTCTTGTTCCAATCATAGCAAGAGGGTGTGTTGTTTGTGCGAAATCTGCTTATGCTTGTCCGAATCTCCTTGATCTGAAAGGGTAGTTGGCAGGAGAAGTTTTGCATTGAATTAATCATCATTCACATACAAACGACAAAGATACATCTTAGTGATTGGTTTGCATATTAGAAGGTATTTCTAAATTTTTTTAAGCATCACATTGGATATGATTGAGAACAAATTGATTGAGGATATTCCTTATTAGTGTTTGATAGTGAAAACAACTCTTTCTCTCTCCCTTAAATAGGTATTCATTGAAAAGAAACGATTGCTTATCATATTTTATGCATTTTTTGGGAATTGAGTCATCATTCCATTAGTTTCACTTTCATACACCCTTTGAGTAAAGAATAGCTTTAAAACGAACGCTAATTCAAAATTATCTAGAACATTTTTTGTTTTTAGGATCTTCCACCAACATTAGACTAGGGTTAGCACTTTGGATTAGGCTGTGAGTACAACTCTCCAAAGTTTTCAAAACAAACATTAGCATCCTGAGCTAGGGAGAGTCAAATCCAATTGTCGCATCGGTTTTCTGGGATCCTCCTCTCACACAGGGGTTACGCACGAGGTCGCATTAAGATGAATTATAGAGATTATCCCTCCATGGTTCAACTGTTTGTAGTGGTCAGATTGTATATTGGGGGTCACTTGAAGGTATACCCACGATTATGTGTGGGAGCCTCTCGGGTTGATTTTGGACTTGTTATCCTGCCCATACGTTTCAAATCGGACTGTCGACTGTACCCGCCCAGGGACTCATTGCGAATTGGTGTCTTTAGTTGCCATAATCTTTAGGTACTTACACAAGGTGACGATGAAGGGAAGTCTCACTATACCTAGAACAGACATTGGTCAAACTCACTCGGGCTCCTTGGAGGGTAAATCCACAATTACTGCATGGAATCTTGCACCAAGGTGAAATTCTGTTAAGTAGGTTGCCATTGTAACTATTCCACCATATCCTAGCCCCTTCTCGACTTGATCACGCGATGTTGGATTTCATCACCAACTAGTACGATCATCAAGAGAAGTTTTGTTTGCTTAGTTGATTCCTAGATTTTATTAGTGTATGCTGTTTCTTTTTGTTAGTTGGCCCTAGATTTTCAGTGTGTTTTGTTATTCTCCAAAATTAAGCCTATAGATGATAAAGGTCTTCATCGATCACATAGGATGCAAGCGCTGCCTCTGGAAGGCTATCAACCCTTACTTCCTAACCCTCCATAAGACAACTACCGTGGAGAGGTAGAAAATCAATCTGACGCTGGAAGTGTTATTGCTCCTCCATTAGATAACTCAGGAGGTGCTTTGGTTACGGTTGAAAATCCCACTCCTCACACTAAATATGTGTCGGTAACCCCTCTCAAACCACGTTTTCTTTGTTTAGACTCCCTTAGGATCGTCATAGACGAAGAGGTCCCATGATTACCGGAGATAACTTTTACTGAAACATATATGGGATCCACAGAACCAATCTTTGGTGATGAGTATAGGACTCCTGTTCGTCCTAGCACCACGGTAGATACCAATCCCACACCTGCTCGTTCTGTATGGAGGACTTCATCGGGACGCAATATCTATGAACATTTCAAATCCTTTTGACAACCTTTTTATCCTCATGACCCTCCTGGTAAAACAGGATCGTCCGGTCAAACAATGAGTCACCCAGTCGATCAAGTCATTAAACCTACTATTACGTTAGCATAAGTCCATCCTACTGCTGGACTCATCCATCCTACTGCTGGACTCATCCCCTCTGCTCATCTCCAAATTACTTCAATCCCTACCCCCGTTTCTACGAGCTTTTACTCTACAGCTCCACATGTTCCACACGATCCTATTGGGACATCTTTTCTCCTGAGAATGCAGACCCCTTCTAGCCAAACACAACCGGCTGGAGGGAAACCACCATTTAATGAACCTTTCCCTCCTGGACGACTACCATTCTATGAGGGGCCTACCCCTCCCGGGGGACAACCTCCTTTTCATGCTCCTCCTGGGGGGAAACCTCCCTTTTCTAGTAATACCCTGGTCGTTAATCCACCGCTGGCAGGGGGGAAACCTTCGTTTGCTAGAAACCCTTCACAATCCTAGGGAGTATCTTCAGGAGGCACTTTTATTCAACCCCACGTTGGGGGGCACTCATATCATAATCCACTAGGAGGAGTCTCAAATCCTATTCCTTCCTAAACATCTTACGGACAACCTTATCCAGATGGCATCCCAAACACCACCTGGAGTTCTCCGGGACCACAGTCTTATCCTCCTCATGGGTCTAATGTGTATCCACCTCTGGGATATACTCCTTACCATCCTCAAGGGAAAAATGTTTATCCTCCTCATGGGAAAGAAAATCACCCGACCTATAATCCTCAGAACCCACCAGGTTATGCAAATGTTTCTCATCCATCATTGAATCCTGCTTATCTTGGCCAGCAACAACCGTATGTAGGAGGACCTACTGGTTACAACTATCCACCTAACCCAGTTTATGGTCCTACTGGTGTTCCTATGCCGCACCAGTATCATCCGCAAATTAATCGACAAATACCATTCCTTGCAACTCTAGATCTCCCAGACTTGTCTCGGTTAACTAATGATCCTATTTTTCATTCACCGGTTTGGCCAGTCATTCCAGCTAAACTTCCTTCTGAAATTCAGAAATTTGACGGAAAATCTGGCGAATATCCAAACAACCATGTGATGAATTTCCATTTGTGGTGTTCATCAAACTCTCTCATGGATGATTTTGTATGTTTGCGTCTTTTCCAACGAACACTTACAGGCTCGGCAACAAAGTGGTATATTGAACTACCACGTGCTTCTTTTCATAATTTCAATTCCCTTGCCATGTCTTTCCTCACACACTTTCAACTACCTATTCGCTACGAGACAGGTACTGAACTCTTGACCTCCCTTCATCAAACTGACTTTGTGCATATCTCTAACCATATTCATGAGTGGAGGCGACGATGAAGGATGATCAAGGCAATCATTCCTGACATATTATTGGCAGAATGGTTTACTAAATCACTTTTACCCCCGATCACTCACAATGTCGCTATGGGTGGCGCGATCACAGAGGAACAAGCCATTGCTCAGGCTTAGTACTTAGATTTGGTTTATTCACAATCTGGTACTTTGTATGATTTGCTTCTGAATGCTACTCGAGATAATAACGATCCAGCTAAACCGTCATCATCATCTCATGCGGATGGCGTTATCGGTTCCGTCAACACTCAATCTACTTCCCAATCACTCATACTCTCCTCTACCTCCCCCCAAAATCAGATCTCTGAGGTGAATGCAGTTCAATCTGCCCCTTCACAACAATCCGAAGGTAAGAAGAAGACAAAGAATAAATCAAAAAATAACAATGAACAACCAAAAAATCAAGCTCAAACACTTGCTACCGAAAAGCAAACACAAAGAAAACTGAAATTCCCGTGTATCATTTGTGGTGATGATTACTACACTCGAAACTGTCCACTTCGCAATGAAGTGGCCAAATTTTTCCAAGGAAAGTCACAACCCACTGTGCTTACTCAGCCTTTTCCACAACAACAATCCATGGTTGCTCAAACCCCCTCTCCTGGGGGCAGTTCTAGCCATCCTAATGATGAGGCCTCGTCGAGTGCACATATTTATATGTTTAATGGGATTAATTTGAACACTCTCTCTAAGACATACAACACACCAGGTAACCCTGACAAAGGAAAAGACACTAACGGTACCGGTACTTTACCGGATCCAACACCGTCCTCCGTTAGTATTCCATCCGTTAATCCTCCGTCTGGACCACTTCAGATTGAGAAACCTGCATTCGACTCTATCTTATACCCTCCTAAGAGCACTATACGTAAAGCTACCTTTAATCCTAGTTCACGTGCCACCCAGAACTACAACATTGTTGAAGATTTGGCTCAAGCACCATGTGCTATGTCTGCATTAGAAGTTCTACAGCACTGCCCCAGTCAACGTAGCACACTCTTGGCCACTATTGGTGCTATTGATCCTGATTCATCCAACCATATCATGTTTAACCTAGACAATTATGCATTTCGACTCTCCCACCAACTTGCTTTCCAAGTTGATGTTGTTGTTCACAATCAACAAATCCACCGAACTATTCTAGATGAGGGAGCCTCAACTTGTGTCATGTCTTTAGCGTGTTGGAAAGATTTAAAATCACCCGCACTTAACAAATCCCCAACGATGTTACATGCCTTCGATGGGCAAGGTTTTCATCCCCATGGGCTTTTACAGTCCTTGGCCATCCAATTGGGTGGAAAAACTGTTACTGTTGATGTAGAGGTGGTCGATTCTCCCCTCGATTACAACTTGTTACTTGGAAGAAGTTGGTTTTATGCTATGATTGTTGTTGCCTCGTCGATTTTTCGATGTGTCCAATTTCCTCATTAAGGAAAAATTGTCATTGTTGATCAGTTGGATTTCTGCACAATTGATGCTCGCGCTCCCGCTACCAACAATATTCCTTTCTTGGGAGACCACAAGATCACGTATGAAAGCGTTGGTGTTGGCTTACTGAAAGATTCTAACCTCATGGGTATTTTCCCTACACCACTTCCACCGACTACACATCACATTGCCACCGTCGATTTGATTTCGACCATGGCTTATCAATCTTTGGAATCATCTGACCCTTGGATTGTACCTATTCCATTGAAATTCGATGCACTAGGTGACTCTGTGCCACTTAGTTCAGCCGAAAAATCATACGTTTCTGTCCAATCTTCTTCTCCCTCGTCGGATGACCAACATCTATTGGCACCTGACGGTTCCTCGATGCAATCATGGTTAAGTTCCTTGCCGTTTGCGATCACTTATATTTCCCCAATTTTTCCCTCGAATGAATCTATCATGGAAATGTTGCACATTGACGAGCTACCTTGGGATGATAAGCATCATCGATCCTCTTTTCTCCCCCCTCGTGAAGAAATTCAGGCAGATATATAGTCTATCTCTCCTCTTGATGTCGATTTTCTATCGTCTCCCATGCCTTCGACTTCTGATGATTTGGATCCGGTAGTTGACATGGTGATTTCTTCATTAGGACTATTGGAGCCTGATCTCCTTACCCTTGTCACGACCCTTGACATGTGTTCCTTACAGAGTGATTATCTTCCATCCAACGAAGATCTCTTGGAATCCATGACCAAGTTTTGTCCCTTGACATGGTATCCTTCCAGAGCGTTATCCTCTTGGAATCCATGATCAAGAAGAAGCTACGAGTATAGTTTCTCTTCTCTATGGCAAGCTCATTAAAAAATGAAATAGAGGCCCCGAGCATAGTTCCTTTCCTATGTCAAGCTCGTTAAAAAATGAAACAGTCACCTCTCTCGAACCTTCTTTTCATCCACCCTTCTCCTTTTTTCTTATCTACTAGAGAAATTGGTGACAACCTCAAAGTCAGTGAATGAATTGAAGCTTGGAGGGCATGTCTCCAGCCTTTGATGATCATTCTGGAGTTAAGCCACTAGCTTTCAAGTTGGGGGCATATCGATCTTAGTCTTTGTTCTTTCTCGTGCTCGTAAATACATGAGAATGCATCCGGGTAAACTTTTATCTCTTTTTCGGACCTATATGGATACACGAAAAAGGAACCCCCTGGAGTCATCTTTAAGCTCTTTTCAGACTCTCTAAACATGAAAAGATTGCCAAGTGATCTTACTCCCTTTCCCACTCATTAAAAGGTTTGAAAGGGCATCTTTCGAGTGATAATTTATCTCTTTTTCGGCCTCACGAGACTAACATTATGAAAAAGGACAACATTGGAGTCATCTTTAAGTTCTTTTCAGGCTCTCTAAACATGAAAAGATTTCTGAGCGAACTTGTTCTCTTCACGCTCGTTAAAGAATTTGAAGAAAATGTCTGTTGAGTGATTGTTTATCTCTTTTTCGGTCTCATCAGACTACTTTACGAAAAAGGAACTGAGAGAGTTCTCTTTTAAGTGTTTTTCCAGACTCTATAATCATGAAAAACCTTCGAGTTTTCTATTTTTGGACTCGTTAATAATACATTGAAGGGCCCATATGGGACCAAACACTTACTTTTTCTAGTTCGTTAAACAAAGGAAGAGGAACTTACCGAAGGTAAGTTATATCGAGCATGTGTTACCCTCCTCGAGCTCGTTAAATTAAAAAGAGGTACTCGTCTATCTGGATGGGGGAAAAATTGAAGGAAGCAAGCCAAGCAATTTTTGAGAATGTTACCAGTAACTCTTAGAGTCGCCCTTGAACATGACACTTTGTTTTTTCGCACATCTTAATCTGCTGAATCTCTGCACTGAACCAATCCTCTAATTTTTTGGGTCACCCGACAAAAGTCACAATATCCACTGCATCATCATGTTTTGGTCCATGTCATGTTTCTGCTGTTGTGCCTCAGTGTTCAAGGGAAGTATCTGCCTCAAGAGTCAAGCATCACAAATATCTTGTCTCAATACCTTTGTCAGTCCATGTTCATTTGATCTACCAATTACATCTCTGTTTTCGTTTCATGTCATTGATGGGGGATACATCAAGGCTCTCCTTCGACGAGTCTATTCCTGTCGACTTCAACACATTATCCAGGAACTAGACTTAGAAACCAGTTAGTACTTTGGGACTTGCATGCCTCAATGGTAGGCCTCCTCATGTTCGACAATGGGTTTACATCATTGACCTCTGATTGGATGATTCCACTGATGTTTGACTTCAACTCATCCATTCACATTCATTGGAATGTACTAGGGTACCTTGGGAGTCATTGACATCAATGGTGATTTCCCTCGCGCTTGTTAACGGTTTACATCATTGACCGGTAATAAAGTGGTTTCTGCCATGTTCGACATTAGGAAATCTATTCACATGGTTAGATTCGTACTACATCGAGATCGGTAAGAAGACCCTGGGTTGAATGATCACTCTGATATGTACTTTGCCCAGGTTGTGATGGAGTTTCTCTTGAACAATGATAAATATACTGTCACATAGATCCACTTTGTATTGGTCGTGGCTATGTTTTGTCATCTCATAGATCCACTGTGTATTCTTCGTGGCTACGATTAGTTTCGGTCATGGGAGTATAGATCCACAGTGTATATTCTGTGGCTATACCTTTTATCAATATAATTATGGATCCGCAGTGTATTTTATGGTGGCCATATCTTGCAAGTCTTTATCACCCAAGCATAGGTATGCTTGCCTTGGGTTTGAAACATGTCATAATATTTGTTGGGTGTATGTTTGCAGCTTCTACTAGGTTCTCCGAGTCCACACCCTTGCTTTAAATACTTGTAAAGTGTTTCTACCATCATTCTCTCTTCTGACCTCACACTTTAGGGGGCATTATGTTACACATGAAATTTTCACACCTAGGTACTTCGCCCTAAGTGTCGTAAAATGTCATATAAGTGTCTCATACACTTTGAAACCATGGAATAACCTATGTCACAATCCCTATTCAATGTGGAGGAGGGATATATTACATGAAGGCAAAAACACTAAGTACACATGAATTATTACTAGCACAGCCGCTAACTCGCAGCTGAGAACGCCGAAAGGTATTGGCTGAGAACGCTTGTCATAAAACTTCTGTGGTAATTCCTAATCCGTCTGTGGTAATATGAAACATTTGGCTATACGGTTTAATCCTATTTAATTATTTAAACGTGGCAATTACATATCCTTACAGTAATTTTTTAATGTGATTAGGTAAATGTTAAAAAGTAAACATGTTAACCGATGCTTTAATAAATGCAAGAAAGTTATGAACAATAAATCTGACCCATTGATTTTGGAGGACGACTAAGAATATGCCAGCATCTTCAATGCATAGCCATCAAATTAGGGTTTAAGGTTAAACAAGGTTAAAAGATCATTAATTGTGCCCATTGTCAATAGGTGTACGCCTTTCGGCGTAACTAATATTCATGGAAAAGAAATTGATTAAGTGAGAGAATCAAGTGCACATGAATTATTATTAATATTCATGAAAAAGAAAGTAATTAAGTGTGAGAATCCACCTCACATTTGGTTTCTTATTTTTTAGGGAAGGTGGAGGATCTCATGGATGGTTGAAATATTTCCTCCTTAAAAT